>VZQC01005643.1:99871-260750 GCA_009823505.1 Rhizomys pruinosus
AAAAAAAAAAAAAAAAAAAAACCCTAAGATACAGAGGTTGAGCAAGATTATCTATAACTGGTTTCAAGAAAACAGAACTTCTGGGCAAAGCCAATTCTTATTACTCTTCCATGCCAAAGCATTCAGGGTGTGGACTAGGCTGGTCTTGATCTCACAGAGATCAGCCTTCCTCAGCCTCCCTAGAGATGGAATTAAAAGTATGTGCCACCACACCCAGCCGTCTTTAACTGATATAAGTCAAATGTCACTTCCTTCCTTGCCAAAGCTTAGCTATAGACACTAGAAGAGAGCATATGCCTCTGCTAATGAATTCTCAGGCTCCTTACACATTTCTTTCAAGGATTATTTGAAAGTACATGTGTGTATTTACTTAATTAATATCTACATCTCCTTACCAGACATTAAGTTCCATTCATGCATATAAGCATTCAATACATGTTTGTTGGATGAAAGTAAAATGTTCAATAGATGTATCTTAACTCAAAACTAGGTGTTCTTTTGTAGATTATCTACTGAATCAGATCATACCTTCCCCCATAAGATTTGATCATTTATAATGACCAAATTACTTGGCGTGATGGTTAATATTGTGAACATGATTAGATCGAAACGTGCCTATGAGATGAGTAAAGCACACTACTGGGCATGTCTGTGAGAGCTTTTCCAGAAACGATTAACTAACGGAGTCAAACCCATGCTGAATAGGCTGCAGGGGGCTAGAGGGAATCAAATAGGAAAAAGAAAAACAAACAAACAAACAAACAAACAAACAAACAAAAAAACAGCTACAGTACCAGAATTTCCCCTCTCTGCTTCCAGTCTGAAAGGAAGTGAATAGCGCTTCTCCCTGCACACTCCCCTATTGCCATGATGTTTTGTGCAAGTATGTACGGCCAAATGACCTTTAACTGAATGAACACTCTGGAACCACAAGCCTTTAAATGTTCTCTCAAGTATATTTTCACAAGCAATGAGACTTAGTGTTGCTAAAATTCCTTCTGGGAGGCAGGAGAGGGGTCTCTCCCCTCCTCCCTCAGTCCCTAACAACAAAGCAAGGTACAAATTCCCCCAAACCGCGGTTTGGAAAATCCTACCAATTTTATTGGGGCTAATTAATAGAGAAATGGGTGAGAGGGTTACTTACAGAAGTGGGGAGGGGGGCTCCCTTACTAAGGCCATACAGCAAATTCTAGATCCAGGCAATCACAAGAGAGAGAGAGAGAGAGAGAGAGAGAGAGAGAGAGAGAGAGAGAGAGCCTCATGGGTATTCTCCGCTTATATACCCTTAGCTCATTGTCCTCATACACCAAGCCCAGCTGGCTGGGTGGGAGGAGTAGCTGACTCCCCCAACTCCTCCCTGTCTTTTGGAAGGCCAAAAAGTTTATAATCCTAGGCAATCAGGTGCTCCCAAGCTTAGGAAGAAGACATTTGTCCATAGCTTGCCAGGCAGAGGACAATTCTATGCAAAATTGGTTTATCTGGCTTCTTGATTATAATAGATTTAAAATAGTTGTTATTTTCTAAGTAGATGCATACTGAAAAAAACTTGCCATTTTTCACCTATAAATATAATTGTAATTTCAAGCCAAATTTTCAGTTTGGGGGGGGGCAGGAAGGGTATAGATATAGGGTAAAAGAAATAAGGGTGATGAGATACTAACAAAGAGAAAGAATATTTGTATCTTTTCTGGATTAGACAATGGAATTGTGTGTGTTCAGTGCTTTCATTGTATTTTTGGTAGCTTGCATGTTAACCATTGTGTTATGACATTGCAGGGGGATTTCCTTTAGTTTGCCAATGGCTTTATAATGAAATTAGAGGTTATCTGTTGGTCACTCTGGTAAACATCTTAGATTCCTAAAGAAGGACTTCTTATGTCCTACAGGCATCCTGTCCTCAAAGATAAACAAGATTACAGCCAGGCAAAAATTCATGTTGATGACCCATGCAGGACAAGATTAGAGCAGAGTGATCAAACTAGATAGAAGTAATGGTTGGACAACACTATAAACGCACTTATACCACTGAATTGCACATTTACAAATGGTTACAGTATTAACTGTGAACGTATGTTTTATCATAGGGTTATTTTACATTTGAGGGAGTATGAAATGCCATGACATGGGTGTGGAGATCAGAGGACAATTTGTGAAAGGTGGTGCAAGAGTTGATTCTCTCCTATGAAGTGGATCCTGGGAATCAAACTCAAGTCATCAGACGCCGCAGCAAGCACCTTTACTTCCTGACTCATCTTACCAGCCCCCACAAATTTAAAGCTCAAAATAAAACTAGAATCAAATGCACAGACTGAGAAACAAACAAAAAACTACAAAAAAAACCCCAAGCAAATGCAAAATCACAGCCTTTCTAAAAGGAAACTTTTAGCTCAGCATTATTCATTCACATTTTAGTACTCCATACATAAGTCAAAATTAAAAATTCTGAAAATAAACTGTAGGTTGATTCCTAAGCACATTTAGAGATTCACATTTTTTTAATGTTTATTGATAGATACAAGTATATAAAATCAGGGCATGAACATGATTTGATAGATTGAGTAGACTTAATTTCAATACTATAATATTTCTACTACTATATTACCAGTTGCTGTATGAACTTGAGAATTAGAAGATCATTTACCATGCCCTAAATGAATTCTTCTATGTTGAAGAAGATATTTTAAATGAAATAATATATGAAACAATATATTTCTGTAAACTTTTTTTGATGTTCCTTCTTTTTTTTTTTTTTTTTTTTTTTTTTTGTTTTTTTTTTTTTGAGATAGGGTCTCCCTCTAGCTCTGGTTGTCCTGGAACTCACTATGTAGACTGGGCTGGCCTTGAACTCACAGAGATCTGCCTGTCTCTGCCTCCTGAGTGCTGAGATTAAAGGCATGTGTCACCACACCCAGCCTAAGACGGTTCTTAGCTGCCATGTGGGTACTGGGAATCGAACCCACATCCTATGCAAGAGCAGTCAGTGCTCTTAGCCACTGAGCCATTTCTCCAGCCCCCAAATCAGAGTTTTTAATAGCACTGCTAACAGGCAAGTCGTTATGAACACCAAGGGTTTTTCTCCATGAGACATACAAAATATAACTTAACTCATTCATTCATTCATTTTACATATATTTCATTTTACATATATTTATTGAACATTTACTATGTTCCAAACAGTACCAATTAATTATTATGGCCAGGCAAAGTAAAGCACAAGCTGATACCGGTCCTCATGGAACTTATAGCCTATTGGTATAGATAAACTTTGATAAAATAATCATAGTAATAGGTAGATCATTATAAATTAAGGAAAGTGCATTCAAGGAAAAGTGCTCAGTGCTAGAGCAACATTTAAGAAGGAGGTGTGAGAATGATCTAATTCAAGGCATCCAAGGAGGCTTCCCTAAGCAAATGGTATTTAATCTAAGATTCTAGCCATGAATAGAAATGGTGGGGGTTTGTTGTAGGCAGTCAGCAGCTGCTGAAGTCCTGTTGGAGGAGTTCTTCTGGTGTGGGATTAGGAGGAATGGAGAGAAGATCTGGGCAGTAGAAGCATAAAGAAAGAAAGGGGAATAGTAAAGTTGAAGAGGATAGTGATGGCCAGCCATTTTAAGACCTTCAAGGCCAAAGAACATTTTAGTCTTGAAGCCCTTTTGGAAAATAACAGAGGGATGGCTCAGCTATTAGAGCATTGGCTGCTCTTGCAGTTGACCCAGGTTCAATTCCCAGCACTCACATGGCAGCTAACAACTGTCCATAACTCCAGTTCCAGAAGATCCAATTCCCTTCTGACCTCCATGAGCATTGCACAACACAGGCACACTTATATACAAGCAGCAGTACACTCATACACATAAAGTAAAAATAATAAAATGTTAAAAAAAGAAAATAATAGTTTTGCCCCCTTGGAATTCACAGGGAACTGGTTCTGTTATAGGTAGTAAAGGCTGGGGAGCTCTCAGAGAGAACAGAAGGACACTTCTACCCAGTACTTGCTGGTTCTTGTCACACTCAACAAAAGATTTCAAAGATGAGACCAAGTGCAGATTTAAGAGAAACTTTTATTGCATGATAAAAGTACACGAGAGATTAGTGTAGATGTCCCAAGACACAGGAACACTGCTTGGAATTTTGGACAGCATGCTATAGGCAAACTTAACTTTAATAGAGAGGATATTTATTCATGAGTTAAAAGAGTAAGGGAGGCAGGGAATTCCAAAAATGGGTTGAGATATTCTTGGAATTGTGATGAATCATCTTAGGTATCTTTACATGGGATTTTTGAATGTGTCATAGCATTAGATGTATACCAGGAATAGATAGTTTTGCAAGGCTAATGATATGGAGATGTCATTACACTGAAGAAAAACACAGATAGTCGTCCTATCAGTTAGATATGTTGACCCCAGACAGTCTTGAATGGGCATGAATATGTGTGTGTCCAGTACTGTGGTTCTAACCCAGAGTCTCAAACATGCTCGGCAAGCACTCTATCACTGAGATACATGTCCAACCATGTGTGTGTGTGTATATATATATATAATATCTATATTATAGATATATTATATATATATATAGAGCGAGAGTAGAGGAGATGAGAGACGGAGAGAGAGAGGAGAGTGAGAGAGAGAATCTTGCTGACTTGCCAAGGCAGGCCTTGAACTTGTGATCCTCATCACTCAGTCTTAGAGATGTCAGGACTGCACTACCAGGTCTATGTGTGGTATTGCTTGCTTACTGTTTGACTGGCCACATGAAATTCTGCTTTAATACAGTTCTGTGGTTGCATCAACCTAGAGCCACCATGCAGGTTTCACCTCTTTTCCCTTACATCTATCTAGTGTACCTCTGTTTCAGGACCCCTCCTCCTCAGATGCCAAATCCACAGATTCTCAAAGCCTTCATATAAAATTCTATAGTAGTTGCAAAGAACCCATGCATCCCCTATATATTTTAAATTATCTCTAGATGGCTCATAATAACTCACACAATGCAATCATGATGTAAATAGTTGTTATGCTGTATTGCTTAGGGAAAACACCTCTAAAATGTAACGTGTGCAGTACTGATACAGTTTTTTTTCTTGAATATGTTCCATCTGAGGTTAGTTGTATCTGTGGCTGTGAAAGCCACAAGTATAGAGGACTAACTCCAATACAAGCCTATTTATGCCTGGAAATTTTCACACTGGCTCCTACAACCACACTGGTTGCATTGAGGCAGGGGGTTAGACTGAGCTTACATTCAGGCTAAGCTCATGATGTGATAGATGTCAAAATGAGAGTTGTTGGGAGTTTAAACATAGGTGAAGAAATGAATATTTGAGAAATATTTTAGGAAGTAAAGTCAAAAGAACATTAACAGATTTCATAATCTGAGAAGAGAAAGATGATCAAGACTATTTCTCTAGCTTCTGAAATACATAAATGTGTGGTTAGCTATGCCATTACCATCAGACAAACACTGAGAAAATAATTTTTTAACATTTTATTTATTAGTTTTATTTTATGTGTACCAGGATATTGGCTGCATGTAAATAAGTACGCCCATGTTGTGCAGTCCTGTGGAGGTCAGAAGAGGACCTCAGATTCCCTGGAACTGGAGGTGCAGACGGTTGTTATTTGCCACGTGTATTGGTCTTGGGAACTGAATCCAGGTCCTCTGCAAGGGCAGCGGTGCTCTTAACTGCTGAGCCATCTCTCCAGCCCCATGAATCAAGTTTTAAGCACCAGAATTTTGACTCAGTTTGGGAATATTCAAGGCGACATGTCGAATAGATAGTCATATTTACAGATCTACTGCTCAACAAGAGCATTTCCTGGAGGGAACAATTTAGACATCATCTGCATATAGATCAAAGCAGAAGTTTTAAGTTCTAAATGAGGTCAATTATGATGAAACAAAAGAAGACCTAAAATCTCCAACTTGGATGTGGGGTGTGGTGGTACATGCCTTTAATCCCAGCACAGCACTCAGGAGGCAGAGGCAGGCAACTCTCTGTGAGTTCAAGGCCAGCCTGGTTTATATAGAGAGTTCAAGAACAGCTGGGGCTGCAGGGAGACCCTGTTTCAAAAAGATCAAAAAAAAATCTCCAACTTGGAGTGGCCTAGTAGAGGAGAATGATCTGCAAACACTTGGTAACCAGGGGATAACAGGAAACCTAAGAGAAGGGGAGCTGCAGAATCTAGAAGAGTTGGTTGGATATAGTAGAGATTGTGGCTGAGCTGAGACTTAAAGAATCTCCCTGGCTTCCAGCAGCATCGAAGCACTGGGGACTTAATGAGTACTGCTCTGCTGTGGTGAGGATGATGAAGTTACATCCAAAGGAGCTGGGTGAGTACAAAGGGAGGAAACAATGGTAGTGAGAATGCACAACTTTTCTTAGAATTTTAGTAGAAGAAGAAGGAACAAGAGCAAGAAGAAACAGCAGCAGAGAATGTAAAATCAAGGAACTTGGCTTTGCACTTTAAGCAGAGTTTGTGGGCACCATAGAATATTCCATACCATGTTCTGTCTAATGTCTGCCCCATATCTTGGCTCTGTCTTCTTCCCAAAATACAATCCTTATCAAAACCTATACCTACTTCATGCAAAGTTTGGGTTGCTTCTGAAATACAGCAGTGGGAAAGGCAAAAGAAAATTGCACCTTCTGTCTTGTCCTCCTCCTTTTCCTCTGTATCTTCTTTTTCTATAATTATTTCTCATTGCCAATCCAATTATTTCTATCCCAGCCAACCTAATGCGTGCTATGACTAATCTTTTTTTATTATTGTTTTAGTAATGGGTCCCATTATGGCACCTGCAAACATACATATCCATATGCTTTTTGTTTGCTTTCCACTTCCCTCCTCTGTCTCCCACCTCCATCTTACTGGACTATTAAGCTTCCTCAATTATTACTCATGCCTTCAGCTTTGCAATTTATTACTACAAGAGTGATCTTGGAAAAGGCAGCTCCAACTATGATGCTTTGTTCAAAAACCTTCAGTGGTTTCCTGTTGCCCATCAAATAAAACTGACCACCTGACTTCTGCTCTGGCCTGAAGCCTACCCTTCATGTCTATTTGATGTACTTCTTCTCTGACACACTGCGTTCTGGCCAAATTCTACTGTAATTTGTCTTACTGTGCCCTGAATTTGGCCTCTCCCTGCCAAACACAGGCTGTTCCTTATTACTATCATGCCTTTTCCCCAATCTCTGCTATTGAATTCTTACCTATCCTTAGCTTAACATAAATGTCACCTCTAACTTGGAGCTTTCCCTGCTTCTTACCCTGCTCTCCATTTCAACTTTATGGTCCTCAACTTAGGATGAATTAACCTACTATTTGTCAACTTTACAATGGTATATAATCCACTTGGTATTCAGCCCAAACTGCACTTTGAGGTTTTTATTTGGATCTTTTCTTGAGGTAGTAAGTGCAGTCTGATCCTGTCTGGAGATGCTGGGCAGCAGCAACAAACGTAGTTCCCAGTCAGCCCTGTAAAAAGGGGGTGCAACCCATTGTTTTACTGCCTTAGTTACTTTTCTATTGCTTTGATAAAATATAACCTGACAAAACCAACTTAAAGAAGGAAAATCTTATTTTAGCTCACAGTGGCTGGGAATCCAAGGCAGCAGCTAGTCACACTGTGGTCACAGTCAGAAAGAAGGGAGCAATAACTGGGCATGGTGGTGCGTGCCTTTAGTCTGAGCACTCAGGAGGCAGAGGCAGGCGGATCTTTGTGAGTTCAAGTCCAGCCTGGTCTACAGAGTGAGTTCCAGGGCAGCTGGGACTACAGGGAGACCCTGTCTCAAAAAGACCAAAAAGAAAAAAAGAAGAAGGGAGCAATGAATGCAGGCCGCAGCTCAGGTACTTTTCTCTACTGGCACAGTGCTAGATCCCAGTCAGAGATGCTATCATCCAACTCAATTAATACAACCGAGATAATCCTCTGCTGCCCAGGGGTGTGCCTATCACCCAGGTGAGTCTAGATTCTCTCAAGTTAACACTTAACACTAACCAGCATATCTGCACTGGGCTGTGTCATTAGGCCATGATGGGCTGTACATTTGGTACAGTAAAGCACTTTCAGTTTCTGATTTCCAACCCTACAAGGGGTTTCTTAGGGATGCCACTTTTAATATTTGGGAGAACAACTGTACCCACTCTTCATTGAAGAATCCTACTCAGAAGTGGGGGGAAGGATGACCACAAACACAAAGCCATGGGGATTTGCATGGCTTTGCTTGCTATTGTAATTTCTGTATACTTATCACATCCTTTACTGAATAACCTAAAATTCCTGGAGGACTGGAACATGTCAAATTCATTTTCAGAGCTACCATGGCACCCAGCCAGGGCCTGGCATAGAGAAGGTCTTGAAAAAAGTGTGTGTTCACTGATAGATTAGTGTAAAGAAAGAAGGAATGAACAGGGAGGGAGACAGGGAGAAAAGAAAGTCCTCAAGGCAAGAAACAAATAAAAATGTACATTTAAAATCCTCATATGCCAATAGGTTTAACCCACAGCAAAGCCTGCTCATTTCTAAAGCCTTCTCCAGGCTCTACTACAATTTTTTTTCAAATGTTTGCAGTGTCTACAATATAAGATCTCTTTCAGAAACATTAATTAAAGGTACCCTGCCCCTTCAGCTATAGTTAATAGCAACTGACTTAAATGTTCAGTAATTTTTCTAGATAGAAGAGTCAAATTGAGAAAAGAGCTCTGAGCCCCTGCTAAAGTCTAGAAAGTCACTTAGTTTAAAGCCTTCCTCCAGGCATATGGCTGCCTCTGCTGCACAGTATTTCCAGGCAGGTGAGGTGTAGCTGGTGCTGATGGAGGAGTCTTGCTTGACTCAAGGAGACCCATATTTGCTTTATCGGGTTAGTGCAAAATAGTCTGGACACTCATTTGATCAACTTGATTGAACATACAAGCCCCCCCCCCCCCTTCGTGTGGGACCCATGGGCTGTGTGGTTTGGGCACAACTGCTTGCAAAATTAGGTTGTCTTACGATGAAGGTTAATGCTAGTCTCATAGGAGAATTCAATTTCACTAGCTTATTGTTAAAAAATGGAAAAAACTGAGAGAAAGATGCAGGACAGTTATGGCAGAATGCATGATCTGGGATGGGGTGGGGTGGGGTGGGGGGAAGGGAAAGGGAAATATGCCTGAACTGAATTGGAAAATGATGTATGAAATACACAAAGCATCAATAAAAAAAAATGAAAATCTAAAAAAAAAAACTTCCTCCTCACAGTTCCTCATTCCTCCACAGCAAGCTCTAGTGTCCTGTCAGACAGTAGACAAGGTAACATTTTTATTACTGGTTTACCTTGTTTCATTTCTTTCCCCACCCAATCCACTCTTTACTTAATGTATCAATAATCTTGCTCTAAAAATTATTTTTACAGCACAGCCACCAAAATGTCAAAAACTATACTTACAAGGTTGTGGAGCTAATGCAGCTCATCCATTCATGGTATGGGTAGAAACTGATACAACTACTTAGAACAACTATCAGCACAGCCTGAGGACACATGGCAAGGTGCAATTCCAAGTACAAATGGCCCTTTATTCAAATGCAACATGCCGTTATATAGGCAGCATGACATCACCACCTAGTAGCCAATCCCAGACCTTTGTATCCTCACATCATCCCAACTTGTGGGCATAAACAGAGAGACCCTATGACCCTCATTCATGCCCACACTATTTGACAGTAACTACTAAAGGAAAACATATGCCTACCCTATGATGCCATTGCCTCATTCTTAATTATATGGCCAAGAGAAATGAGAGTGTATGCCTACCAAAATGCATGTGCAAAAAATTATAATCAGATTTAGGGGGTGAAGCTTAGTAGTAGATTGCTTGTCTAGTGTGCATGAAACCAAAAGCTCCATTCTCACCATACAGAAAAATAAGCATATGGAATATGTGCAAGAATGTTCTCAGATATTCTATTCATAGCATCCACAACTGGAATAATCAACAAGAGAGTGAATAAAAAGTTGTAGTGTATTTGTTCAGTTAAATGCTACCCAGGAATGAAAAGACACAGATGACATTTCTCAAAGATTAAGCTTGGAGAAAGAAGCCAGTCATAAAAGAATAGTGTATAACTCAATTTATATGGAGCTCAAAAATAATTCATGATATCTCAAAATTATTAAGACAGCTGTTGGCTTTGATAGGATATATGAAGTAATTCTTGGGTATTGGAAATATTCTGTGTATTTTTATCTGAGTTGGTGGTTACATGGACGTACATTTGTTAAAATGGTGAAACTACAGCAATGTAGTCTGGACACTCATTTGATCAACTTGATTGAACAAACAACCTGTCACCCCCCACTGGATGGTGGGGCTGTAGGTGTTTGGGCACAACAGCCTGCAGATAGGTTTTGCATGAAGGATGCTTGTACTCATGGATTATCACTTATAGCTAAAAATGAAAAAAAAAACTGAGAGAAAGATGCAGGACAGTTATGGCAGAATGCATGATCTGGGATGGGGGGAGGTGGGGGGGGGAAGGGAAAGGGAAATATGCCTGATCTGAATTGGAAAATGATGTACGAAATGCACAAAGCATCAATAAAAATTAAATTAAAAAAAATTCATCAGACTGGCTAGTCAGTATGACATATGCTTGTGATCCCAGCACCGAGAGGTTGAGGCAAACAAAACAAGGCCAGCTTGGAATTACATTGTGAGATTCTGTCTCAAAACAAACAACACATCAAATTGTAATCTTATAATAGACCATCTTATTTTATGTAAATTATACTTCAACTAAAAATGAAATGTCAAATTAACCAGGAAATTTTAAAATCATCTTTAAAAACAATCTTTTAAAGTAGTCTTTTGCCTACTTTCAAGTTCAGTCCATTTCCTGCTTAGTTGGCATGATCCTCCATCACCCAAGACTGCTAGGCCCTTCATCATTTGGTCTCACCTGAACAATTTCACCTCTTTCCTTCTGCTACTAACACCTAATCAACCACACACTCCCATCACCTTGCTCAGACCATTCCATCTCTCTACACTCCCCTCCCCTTTGCTTTCATTCAAATCATGCCACAATAGAAAATCTTGTTCAATGACAGACCAAATACAAAACAGTGATCCCATGAATTTATAATGGAGCCAAAAATCCTTATTGCCTAATAAGTTATAGCCTTTGTAATGAAATATATTCACTTTGTCTTGTGCTTCAATAATTTGAAGTATCAATTCCATTATTTATCATTCTTTTAACATTATTACATATATCATATCTTATATGTATCTTTTAATTTATAATAAATCACATAATTATATAGTTTCTAGCATATGGCTTTTCTGCTCTGTTATAAATCATAGCAGACTGAGACTAAAGTTTTGTTCTTTTCCAAATTCATCCCCTCCTTGCTAGAATCTAGTCTAATATCACATACTTAGTGGGTGCTTAAATGGCTCTTGAGAATCAGAGTCAAATTCAAAATAATGAACTAAGGTAGAATATAGAAAGGCCACTGTTCACACTATCCAATTCTCCATTTGACATAGGCAAATAAAGACAATTTTTATGATTTATGTTCTTCTCTTTTTATTTGTTTATTTGGTTTGGGGTTGTTGTTTTTGAGACAAGATACCACTCTATATCCCAGGCTAGACTTGCACTCACAACAATCCTCCTGTCTGGGCCTCCTAAGTTGCTAGATTTATATGTGTAAGCCACTATACCCAGCTAATTTTTTATTACTTATACATGCACGTAGATGGATCAATCAAAGAATTCTATTGGGCTTGTCAAAAAATCAGTTATCCTCAAACACACGTCTGTTCCTTTTGCTTTATTTATAAGAACGAACTAGTTCCCTCAGGTAAGACAACTCAGTTGCTTTCTTCACTGTCTTCCAGAGGTCCCCAGTGGGAATCCACTTAGATAGTTCTTAGGTACTCTTTATACTCAAATCCTTTGCAGGCTTCATTTGTGGGGAAATCCAAACTAAGACCATAGGAAAAGGTAGCTCTGTAAATCAACAACAACAAAAAAAAAATTTACAAAAGAAAAGGAGGAGGACAGAGAAAGGAATAAAGTAAATGGAAATGACCATAACAAAAGCAGTCATGACTGCTGCAAGTGTAGCTCGCCAGTAGTGCTCACGTACAATAGGAAAGGTACTGGGTTCCATCCCCAGTACTGCAAAGTCAAAAACAACGCAAAAAAGAATGCAGTTATAAGAGTAATTGTATCTTGTATACATACTTTCATAATTCCAGTGCTCACAGGTATAGCTATATGAGACTGTCTACTTGACGAGATTCTTCAGTGCCCAGAATTCTTTGCATCAGCATCAAATACAGCATCTGGAACAACCTGCATTTTTTTCTTCTTTGCTATTTTAAAAATTGTATCTAATAGCTAATGAACTCAAACTCTTTCTTTCCTAGTTTGTAGCAGCAGTGGCCTTTGGAGAGAGTTTTCTGATTTCAGTACCCACTGTAAAAGACTCAGGAGATGAAAGGTTATACAAAGGTTAAGTATTATTGCTTTAAATATCTTGGGGAAAAATGTCTTATTTAAGATATTTATCACAAAATAAAGGCTGAAAAAGAAAACCAGGCAAGTGATAACAGGGGGGAAAACATATCTTTACTGTAAAAACAATGTGACCTTTCTTCTGTCCAAAATGACTTCGGGAAATCAGTATAATCTGGCAGGTGAACTTTCTAACAGTAATAAAGGAATCAATTTGTGCTCTAAGATATTGCAAAAGTGGCTGGTGAAATCAGAAAGCCCTCTAGGAGTAGAATAATTTTCTCCAATCTTCTGTGTTAAGTCAAGAAAGGAGAACCTAAAATGAGGATTCCTTTTCCTCTATGAAAAGCCCACCTTTGAAGCTATTGTAAAGAATACCATGATGCCCATGGTCAGTGATATCCTCTCTATCCTACCATTTGTATTATCTTACCTTGTGTATTTTTCACATTGTTGGAAACCAATATTATACAATCTAATGACAGGTACACTTTTGTACAGATTAAGATTAGTTTTGCTAGAGATGGCTGAAAACCTATAAAGACAAGGCTTTTCTTTTTAGAGGCATAGTCTCTCTAAATAGCTGGCCTGAAACTCACTATAAAGACCAGGATAGCTTTGAACTCTTGATCCTCCTGCCTCTACTTCCCCAGTGCTGGGATTACAGGCATGTATCAGCATGCTTGGCTTCACTTTTAGAAGGTAAAACTTTATTTTTCTTTGCTATAAACATGGAAAGATTTGCCAATCAGAGTCAAAATGGAACCTTTAGTCACAAAGTCCTTAGCAACCCAAATTCCTTCCCAAGCACTGTTCCTCCATCTTGGAAATCATGGCCAAAGATGGTAGTATCTGGATTTTAGGGAATGGTATAGAAAAGAGATGGTTAATAAAAGAAGGTACATAATACTTCTGCTTATATCCTGCTGGGTAAAATAAGAGACACATTGGCATTCCTAGCTGCAAGGACGCTAAACTGCATTCACTACTCCAAAATGTACATGCCTAGCTAAAAATCATGATAATATTTTCCAATATTTTTAAGCTACTCAATGGCAACTATCGATTATTGTTGCAATCTTTCTGCTGTCCTTTTTCTAATTACACATTTAATAATTCTCTGAGAATGTGTTTCAAGATAAGAAGTCAATTCCTGGATGACCTTGACCTATGAAAGTGACTTTCTTCTCCATGGTTACACAGTGTGATGTCATCACTATAAGACCTCTAAAAACTTACTTTGAGTGTTTGTAGTAATGGCAATAGTTAAGCTCCCCTATTCCTGCTTCTTGACGCACAGAGCTATGGGTTTGCAGCCCCTTGCAGCCATGGGCAAGATTTGGACTTACCATTTTGACAAGCTGTATTCCCTAAACAATCAGCAAAAAATATCATTTCTTCCCTTAAGTTGCTTGTCAGAAATCTGGCCATAAAGATAAGGAAAGTAACTAATGCATATACCCCCATCAAACTATAAACATATCAAGGGGTTAATCTATTGATTATGTCAGAGCCCTCATGATCCAACAATTTCCCAAAAGCCCACCTCGGAATATTGCTGAACTGGGAGCCAAACTATCAACACATGAGACTTGAGGGGGCCATAACACTTAATCAAGTAGCTGTTAATCAAGAGGGAAGAAGATAAACTTCTATAGGCCAAAAGAAAAGCATGTACAAAGCTCTTTTATTAGGAAAGAACATGCTATGTTTGAAGGACAAAAATAAAAACCATTGTAGATAGAATCTTGCACACAAGTATGATTGCTTCAACAAAATTCCTGGATTAATTTTGTGTTTCTTTTTTTTTTTTTTTATTTCTGTTGGTGTATGAATCGACTGTCTGCATGCCAAGTCTGTGCACCCGTGTCGTGCAATGCCGCGGAGGTCAGAAGAGTGTCTCGGATTCCCCTGGAACTGGAGTTCTCCTGGAATTGGAGTTTCAGACGGCTCTCAGCTGCCATGTGGGTGCTGGGGATCGAACCCGGGTCCTCTGGAAGAGCAGTCGGCGCTCTTAACCACTAGGCCATCTCTCCAGCCCCTGTGTTTCATTTTTTATATGGTCTAAGAATCAGACAAAGAAGGCTTTATTAATTTATGTAAATGATTCATTAGGATTTTTTTTTAATGTAGCTCATACTTAGAAGCCTGTTAAGGATAGGATACTTGAAGGAAGCATCATAAACATCCAAAGGAAATGGGTATCATCCTTGAGGTGTCGATGACTGGAAATACAGGAAAGTACTCTTCATCAAAGGGTCCCAAGTCAACCAGACCAGGAAAATTAAAGAGAGCTGGAACAACACTCGTTTCTGGGATGAATTGAGTATTAATACGGTGCTGGAACAAAAACAAGAAAGATTTTATAAATATAAAAGTGAGGTGCATTAAAAATGACTACAAACGCCAGGCGTGGTGGCACGCACCTTTAATCCTAGCACTTGGGAGCCAGAGGCAGGCGGATCTCTGTGAGTTCAAGGCCAGCCTATTCTACAGAGTGAGTTCCAGGACAGCTGGATCTACAGAGAGACCCTGTCTCAAAAAGACCAAAAAATGACTACAAACTGTTTTATTGGTTTACTTAAATTCATCATTTTATTTATTAAATTCATTATTATTATTATTGTAGTGAGAAAATGGGTCTTTTGTTTACTTACTTGGCTTATGTTTTGTTTGGGGTTGTTTTGCTTCGCTTTTGAGACAGGTTCTCAAACTTTCTGTGTAGTTGAGGATGGCTTTGAACTCCAGATCTTCCCTTCATCTGCCAAGTACTGGGATTATAGATAGGTGTCACCATACCCTTGAATTTGGCTTATCCTGTGACACTTTTAACTAGCAGAAACAATTCCACGTTAGTTCTAGGATCAGCCTTCCAGAAAATCACTCTCTTCTAACTTGGTCAATTAGAGCCCTGAACTAGCACATAAGAAGTTCAAGTAAATTGCTGAGAGGCTGAGAAGAGAGTTTGAAACTACATGGATGGTCTTCCACTCATGCCCATCAGACTACTATATGTATAACTGAGATCATCTTGAATATTCTACAGCAGGTGCACTATTTACTGAAAACCACCAATTAGTCCACTCAATACCACATAGAACAGAAGAACTGGTCAGGATAACCTTGCACCAAATTTGTTACCCACAAAATCATGAAATGTAATATATTTGTTCATCCAAACAGTTAAGTTTTAAAATTACTTGTTATGTAGCAATACACAATACACACTGGCCAGAGATTAGTTAAGTTATTATGTATATGAAATGTTTGGGATTTCTGGAGTTTTTAGGCCTTCCTTCTGTTTCTTTGGTCTGGACTGCTTAAGCAATAGCCTCCATTTAGAAAGTTGTAAGATTTCCAAGAAGATAATTGGGAAATATAAACATGGTAGGGCTGACTGGATAAGTGTTTGTTGAATGGGGACCAAATGGCTTTTTGCATAACTATCCAGATCACTTATGTAGGAAGAAGAGACTGCACTCAAATCACAGCTGTTCATTGGGCTGGATTTTTCCATCGAGCTGAATCTCTTTTGAGATACAGAAGGTATTTAATAGGGTTAAGAAATAAGCAGTCCTTATATCCAATACCACTTGCTTTAGAAGCAAAACCATTTATAGAATGGTGACTGCCTATTTTTTGGAAGCAAAAGCTGAAAACATCTTAACAACTTTTTTCTTAATCAGGCCAGTGTTTCATGTCCTCTATATCTGCTTACATTTTCTCTATATAAATACTTGGAATTTTCCCAAATTATTAATTATTCCTGGTAATTAGGTCAGGAGTGGCACAAATAATCACAAAGAATTCTCAAGCTTCAAGTGAGCTTGTAGTTTAAGACCAAATATCAAAAGTACCTAAAATGAATTGCACTGCCTTCTTTGTATGGAATACTTAGAAATAGTGCAATGTCTGGGGAATAAGAAGAATACAAAGGCACATAAATATGCAATAGAAGACAGAAACATCTAATAAAAAGAGGTTAGACAAAGAATTAGGAGACTAAAGCCATCCAATTTTGTCAATTACTATCCTTAAACAAAACTTCTAGATTCTCTGCTTCTTAGTCGCCTTGTCTAATGACTGGAAAGAAAAAAAAATTCAAAGTTCATGAGGTTGTTATGAAAATCTGAGTAATAATTAATATGAAATAGCAGACATATATACACAGAGTTTAAATTGTTCTCCAAGTATAAAGTAGTAATACATAAAACTCAATTTTCATTTCTCTCTTGAGAATAAAGGGAGAGCTATATGCAGCCTGTGTGTGGCGATCATCTAATACAATCCATTTATTTTGCAGATGACAAAAATTCCTGTCTAGAAGAGCTCAATGGCTTGTGAAGACTACAGATCTGTCACCTAGAAAAGTATTCTCCCCACACCCAGCATAGTGTTCTCTTAGGGCCCTTGATTGTCCTTGAATTCCTCGGAAGTTGCAAGCAATGTCTAGAATAGTTATTAGAACTTATATGGCTACCAGGGCTGTGCTAGTTAAAAAGAGGTCACATGTCAATCCCCATCCCTCCTGGTTTATCCATTACCTAGCGCTACTAAGTGCCATAATTGGGATCTGAAATGGCCTTCATGGGGTCATGCTTTGAATGCTTGGTCTCCAGGCGGTAGTGCTGTTTTGTGAGACTGTAGAGCTCTTAAGAGCCCCAGCTGCCTAAGCAGAGATAAGTCACTACAGGTGGTCCTTTGAAGGTTATAGTCTAGCCCCTGCTTTTGGCCCCATGGTCTTCCATGATTTGAACATTTGCTGCCTCATGCTCCTGCTGCAATGGGCAGAGCCACTCCGCTATGTGTTCCCAGCATTGATGTACCAAGTCTCTGAAACCCTGAGCCAAAATAAATTTTTATTCCTTAACTTGTCTGTCAGCTATTTTGTCACAGCTACATAAAAGTAACTAATGACCATTAGAGGATGTAAGCGTGTGACATCAGCCGTGGGTTATTCCTCCAAGGAGAGAGCCAATAGCCAATTAGATTTGGGATATACAGACATATGGCCGCCACTGCTGCACAGTATTTCCAGGCATATGCATCCTCTAATGGTTAGGAGATGTTATAAACCACACGAAGACCCTGCCATACTTGACAGAAGAAAATGTAGATCGTGAATTGACATACCATCCAAACATCTGTGTCTATACCAAAGTAACCTACCATAACAATTAGTACTGTTTAAATACCCATATATCTAATTGTGTGTGCTTCATTAGTAGGATCGAAAGGCTATATATTATACTGTTTAAATACCTAAATATCTAATTGCATGTGCTTCATTAGTAGGATCGAAAGGTTAAGCCTGGACAAGCTGGCAGCCCATGAAAGAAAACAGCCAGAACTGACTAGAGACCAAGACATCAGCTCCAGAGAAAGTAGAGTGTTTTGCTTCTCATCCACCTGTGCCCCTTTTCTAAGCCTAGGGAACAATCTGCGGAAGAGGGGGCGTGGTAGAATGTAAGGGCTTCGATTGGGGTTAATGGTGAAACTACAACAATATAGACTGGACACTCATTTGATCAACTTGATTGAACATACAAGCCCCCCCTTTCAGGATGGTGGGACCCATGAGCTGTGTGGGTTTGGGCACAACTGCTTGCAAATTGGTTTTACATGAAGGATGCTTGTACTCACAAATTATCACCTATTGTTAAAAAAAATGAAAACAAAACAAAACAAAAAAGCAGAGAAAGATGCAGAAAACTTACGGCAGAATGCACGATCTGCGATGGGTAGGGGTGGGGTGGGGGGGAAGGGAAGGGGATATATGCCTGAACTGAATTGGAAAATGATGTATGAAATACACAAAGCATCAATAAAAATAAATAAAAAAATAATAAAATAAAAAAATAAAACAAAATATTAAATGTCCTACCAAAAAAAAAAAAAAGTAACTAATGACTATGTTTATTTCTTAAATTTCTCTGGCCCTTGCTCCTTTCTCTCTATTTACAGTCAAGCCCTCAAACCAAGCTTTAATTAACTCTCACTTGCCCTAGGCCAGTGGCTCTCCTAACTTCCATTCTTAGTCCTTTCCATTTTTCTTACATCAAGCAAAAATGACTTCAAAATGTAAATCTATGTGCACTAGCTTTCTAAAATCTTGCAAACTTTTCCCATAAAAATTAAACCTTCCCATTGCACATAGGGCCTACAGAGTCTAGACCCAAAATTTTGTTTAATCCATGACACTCTGTTCCATTCCAGCATCAAGGTATATGACTACCAGCCTCAAAATGTGCCCAGAAACTACTTCATCCTCCTGGCATGCTTATGCCCTCCCTAATTCCCTTTGCTTCATCAACATGTTCACCCACAAATCTAAATAAATTCTAATGTCCCCCTCCTCTGGAAAATTTTACGAGTCATGGTTATAACATGGCAGTTTCTCTGTGTGGGTGTGTGTGTGTGTGTGTGTGTGTGTGTGTGTGTGTGTGTGTGTACATGCACATGCCCATGCATGTATGCAAATGGGTGTGCAAGCTGGAGGACAACCTCAAGTGTCATCCTCAAGAATGCCATTCACCTCTTTTGAGACATAATCCCTCACTAGCTTTGAGATACCAATTCTGCTACACTGGCTGACAAGTGAGACCTGACATTCCACCCATCTTTTCCTCCCTGGCACTGGAGTTATAAACATGCACCACCATGTTTGGTATTTTTACTCGAGCATTTTTATTTGGGTTCTGGGGATCAAACTCAGGTTTTCATACTTTCAAAACAAGTACCTTACCAACTGAACCATCTCTCCAGCCTTCAGTTCTTTTCATATTTCATATTTTGGCATTACAGACTTAATTGTAGAATGATTTGATCAATGCCAGCCACCACTGTCAAAGGCTGTAAAGACTATGAGATAGTACCTTGCCTCTTTGGTTCATTAGTTGCTCATTACCTAACTTGAGGAGATACTCAATAACTGCTTGTTGAGGGAGAAAAGAAGAAAGAATGAAGCTGATCTCAAGATAATATAACCTGCATCTTTTCGTATAATCTTCTACAAAATTAAAGGAAATAATTTAAAAGTAGAGGGATCAGACCTTATTTTAATAATTATTCCAAGTGCTATTGATTCATAAATTCTAGTAGAAAGCAGGTTTAACTTGTAATCAACCCTACTTTAAGAATATTACCCTATCTGGGTTGGAGAGATGGCCTAGCAGTTAAGAGCGCTGTCTGTTCTTGCAGAGGACCCGGGTTCAATCCCCAGCACCCATGTGGTGGCTGAGAACCATCTTTAACTCCAGTTCCAGGGGAATCTGATGCCCTCTTCTGACCTCCGCGGCACTGCACAACACGGGTGCACAAACCTACATGCAAACAGTACATTCATACACATACAAAATAAATAAAATTTTAAAAAAACTTAAAAAAGAATATTACCCTATCTATGGGGCTGGAGAGGTGGCTCAGTGGTTAAGAGGACTGGCTGTGCTTACAAAGGATCCAAGTTTGAGTCCCACCATCCACATGGTGGCTAAAAATCACCTGTAACTCCAGTTTCAGGGGAACCTTGGCTGATACTGAATGACACTGGTACACTTACATATATTCAGGCAATACACTTATACACGTGAAAAGGTAATAAAAGTAATACATAATTTTTAAAAAAATGTTTAACTAAATAAAAGAATATTATCCTATCTAAGGTCCTCCATTATATACCAAAATAAAGCCAACTTTTCCCTCTCCTTATCACCGATTCCCCCAAACATATAGTTAAAATGTGTGGAAATTTAATGCTGGGCGTAATCCCAGAACTCAAGAATCAGAGACAGGGAGGATCTCTGTGAGGCCAAGGCCAGCCTGGTCTACTTCTATGCCAGCCAGGGCTACATAGTGAGATCTTGTCTCTAAACACAAAAATATAAAATGAGTATGGAATTTTTTAAAAAAATGAAAAGAAATGTAACTTATTTTTCAATTTAAAGGAAGATGAACAGAAGATCAAATTTCTCTCAGTCCAGATTGTTTTAATCCATATTAAAACATTCAAAATCTTTCTTTTCTAAATGTAGAAGTATTAGGAAGGAACACAACAAGTTACCAAGCTTCTAATAAGTTCTGCACATGTGCTAGGCACTGTGTATTACCTCATCTAATTCCACAACTGTGCTCTTAGTTGGAATTGTCTATTTTAAATATTAAGAATGTAGCTAACCCAAAGTCACGGCATTCTAAATCAGCACAGCTAGAATTCAAATTCAAGTCCTTTCTACTCAGAAAATTTCCCACCATTATCCAATGATGTTCATTTCTTCCCCTAAAACTATGTTCCTAAGCTAATCTAAGAATTTGCAAGAAATATACTAAGTATAAATCTCCATGTACATTCATTCATTCTGGGCACTCATGCTCTTTATCCACTCACTAATGTTTCAGGCATTAAAATGTACACACACACACACACACACACACACACACACACACACACACTTGCTTGTATTTCACTCTGCTAACCTAGCCTGTTCAGCTCTTTGAATTTGGTTTTCATTTTGTTTGAGACAGGGTCCTATTGTATAGCCGAGGTTAGCCTTAAACTTGCAATCCTCCTTCCTCCACATTGAAATGCTGAGGTTACAGGGGTACATCACTGTGTCTGGCTGTATAGCTCTTTTGAGAATGAGTACTGTGCCTCATTCATCTTTGGAATTCAATACTGAGGGCAGACATGGAACTTGATGAAGCTTTAATTAACTAGATAAAAGCAGACTGATGCAGAGGTGACTAAAATGTGTCTTCATGCCTACAACATAATAGGACAGAGTACACACATATCAGAAACAATAATAGAAGGCAGCAATAAAAGTATCACAGAATCAAAAGGCCAAGAAAAAGACTTCATGAAAGAAAGAACGCCCAAATCTTAAAAGATTTGATGGGATTCCAATAAACCAAATAAACTAAGAACAGGTTCACAGGGAATATTCCAGGTAGAAGAAACAATATAAATAGGGGTGCAGAAGAAAGTCTAAATCTGATCAAGAGATAACCTGTTTGGATGGAGCGTAGGATAGATATACCTGGCAAGCTGGCTGAAATCAAATTAGGAGACAGAATCTTAGAAGACAGATTAAGGAGATGAGCCATGGGGAAGAGTGATATTCTAGAAAAAACTTACTTGGGGGCCATGTATATGTTGGAATGAGAAATAGGGAGAAGTTGGAGCAACTCCTAGGAATATAGGAAAGATAGTCTCAGATCAGAAGCAAATGAGTTCTTAGCTTTTCAAGTAGTGAGGAGGATTTGGAAATTGATACTTAACGCTATATTCCCTGTTACCCCAAAAGTCATACTGAGGGCCTAGAGAGATGGCCTAGCAGTTAGAAGCACTGGTTGCTCTTGCGGAGGACCCAGATTCAGATCCCATGGCAGATCCTTAACTTCATTTGCAAGGGATCAAACGTCGTCTTCTGGCCTCTGCAGGCACTGCATGACTTGGGTGCACTTATATACATGCAGACAAAACATTCATACTCATAAAATAGAAATAAATAAAATATTTTAAAGATAAACTGAATAGAAGCAACCAAGAATTAAGAAGGGCACTGGTGCTCCTAAATATGCCAGGATTCTCATTTTGTTTCTAAACCAGCAGATCTCTCTCTTTCTTGATGCTTATAAACTGAGTGAAAAGAATGCTTCAAGGAGGTAATTTCCCTGGGATTAGCCTTCAGTGAATGATCTCTGGTGGAAATGGCTAGAGTTGCCCATAGTAGTGACTTGCTTAATTCTGAACCCAAGGCTGGCTGTGCTTAGTTCCTGTGTTACTTCCTTTCTACCCTACCGTTGTTCTCTAAGATAAGTCTCAAATTACTGTTTCCACTTAAAAACAACCTCAATGTCATGTTCTGAGTAAACCCAAACTGTCTTAGTTTAGTCTCTTTTAACAGAATAACACAGACGTAGAACCTTAAGCAGCCAATGTGCATTCCTCATAGTACTGGGACCTTGGAAGTCCACTATCAAGGTGTCAGCAGATCCAGGCTCTGATGAGACCTCTCTTCTCATTTGGAAGAAGGTTAATTTTCTTGTATCCTCACATAGCAGAGAAAATCATCTGTTTAATAAATCTTCTAGGCCGGGCATGGTAGCAAATGCCTTTAATCCCAGCATTTGGGAGGCAGAGGCAGGCAAGGCCAGCCTGGTCTACAGAGTTCCAGGACAGCCAGGGCTACAGGGAGACCCTGTCTTGAAAAGACAAAAATAAAATCTTCTAAGGGCTTTTAGGTCCAAGCATTCATTCTCAATCTAAATTGTCATGGTCACCTGTCTGTAACTCCCCCAAGGCCTTTTACAGAAGCTTCCCAAAGGCCTGAGTGACTATGAGCTGAGAAAGAAAAAGAAGAAAGGAAGGCCTGTGTGGGGTACAATAGACAACTATTCTGGAAACTGAAGAACAGAGGCCCCTTAGGGAAGGAACTCAATGGCTAAGGGTCCTAGGAGGCTTTGCAAACCAGGCCTTTTCTCTACCTCCAAAATCATGATCTGATTTTCTGTAGGTATGAGTTCAACAAAGAGGGGAACCACCTCATTACAACTCAGGGGTAACTTTCCTAAAGGACATCAGTCTAGATAGTCTGAAAGGCATCTATCCCATCCCTCTCTTAGCAGCCAGTTCAGAAGTAGAGAGGACTTAATTTCCTTCCAAATATCACAAAAGCATATATGTGCTTACAGAGGTATACTTCTCTTCCAGTTTAAAACTTGAAAGCCTTGATGGTGTCCTGGAGACTTGTTTAGCATCAGGGTGTTCAATTATTTTTTATTATCCAAACACCAAATGTACTACATTTCAATTGTCCAACAAAAGACTAATAGTTGGGGTCTGATGGCTCAGGCCTATAAACCCAGCTATTCAGAAGCTGAGGCAGGAGGACCACAAGTTCAAGGCCTCTTGGGGATACAAAGTGAATTCAAGGCCAGCCTAAGAAATTCAGGCAGACCTGTCTCAAAATAAAATTTTTAAAAGGCTGAGCTTGTGGCTCAATGCTGGAACACTGACCTGTCATGTAAGAGACCCTGGGTCCAATTCCAAGTGCCACACACAAAAAGGAATGCAGCATATTTTGGTATTGAGAAGGCAATATTCAAAGACTAAATCTCCAAGCCATTGCTGCTGAACATCTTTAAGACATATTGGCAAACCAGAGTAACATCTTTGTTGAAAAATAGATCGAGGGGTAAATTCCACATCTGGAATTTTTAACATATTGCCCATGAGACAGAAGAATCCACTAGAAATCATGGAACGAAAACTAGAAACTTCACAAGCCAGGCCTCCATCTTCTACAACTCCTTCAGCAAATCTGCTCCAAGCTCCACAGCAACAATCTATAGGCATTCAATGATCTTCCCAGCCCAAAGTTCCAAACGTCTCCACAATCCTTCCCCAAAACACCAAGGTCAGGTCTGTCACAGCAATACTCCATTCTTCTGGTACCAATTTCTGTTCTGGTTTATCTTCCATTGCTGTGACAAAACACTCTGACCGACACCAACTTGGGGAGGAAAGGGTTTATTCAGCTTACATCTCCTGGGTCATAGTTCATCACTCAGAGAGCCCAAGGTAGGAACTCAGGCAGGAACCTGGAGGCAGGAGCTGAAACACAGACCATGGAGGGAATGCTCTCTCACTGTAAACATCTCTCTTTTCAAACTACCCATTATCATCATTGAATTGTCTCAGCACTTCCTGTTCCTTCCTACTCCTTCCGAATTCCTATCCCAGACAGAGCCCATGAGCTCAAATCTAATTTCCTGTACAAACGTCTTCTTACCTCTGCATCTTTCCTGCTTATCCATCTGATACTTAATTATATGTCCAAAATAACTTCCTCATTCCTGAACCCTAAATCAAACTTAAACCCGTTTTAGCTTTCAGAACTAACATTTCTTCTCTACACAACACATAGGACTAGCTCTGAATATATGCAGAAAAACAAGTTTTCATCCTTCACATTAGTGCCTTTTCTATCGATGATTATGCACGTTGAGGTAAGGCCCCCATAATGACTCTAACTTGTACCTTTCACTGATTGTGTGACAAGTTATTCCGAGTCTTAATTTCCTGGCACATATTAAAAAAAAAGAGGTTATTTGTGTCTGTCTCACAGTACTGATTAGAGATAGAATGAGGCAGCATACATTAAAATGCTTAGTAAAACCAGGCATGGTCACACACCTTAATCTAGCACCCTGGTTAAGGCAGGAGAATGAAAAATTCCAGGCCAGCTTGGGCTATACAGTAAGTTTCAGCCAGTCTGCAATACACAGTGAGACCTTGTGTCACAAAACCCCAGTGCTGTAAGACAAAGTCAAGGCCATCCTAGGCTACATAATGAGGTGTGAGGAAAGACTGAAAAAGTGGAAAAGAGAGAGGCTGAAAGAGAATAAGAGAGAAACAAATCCAGAAATGGTAGAGGCTTAATTGTTTTCCTCCTATTTCTCTCATTATCTTTTACCCCATAGCCCAGACTTTCTTTAAAGCTTAGCTCAAACTTCAAGTTCTACAACTCCTTTCAGGTGAGATTGTCAAAAAAAATAATAATAAAGGTGCACATGGCCTAAAAATTATAAAATTATAGATTTCAGAATTACATAATATTACAGAATTTATAATCTATATTTAGGATATACACTAAATAATTATATATTGTCTAGAAGTCACAGTTAATTGAGCATCCTCACTTTTATCTGCTGAATCCAGCAAATCTCCTTCCAATGATAGATTAGCCCTTTCTATTTTAATATTTTCTGTAGATTCTTTAGGCTTGAATCTGCTTCTTGACTAGATGCATAGCTTGTAGTTCTTTCTGCTTTTTTGGTTTTGGTTTTGTGATGCTAGGGATAAAAACCAGGGCTTTGTACATATGAAGCAAGTACTGTACCCCTGAGCTATACCCTCAGCTCAGTTCTTTCATACTTCTACCAGTAGTGAGTCTGTCTGTACATCCAGGCACTAGCCAAGCCTGGAGGCAAGGCTGCCTCCCCAACAAAGCCTCTCAGGTTATTGCACCAACAAGTTAAGAATACTAGCATATTTCCTACATGGTTTATTTTGCAGTGAATCTGTTGTTTTGTGACACTGTTTATACTGGGATGTTGAATTGTTACTTCACTTCTCATGTCTTTATTTCTTATTATCTTGAATCAGTCAGTATATTTACTTGTCAGCAATAAAACCAACTCTGACTGATTATCCTGAAAGGAAATTCATCAGATGGATATTGGGTGGCTCATAGAAATGCTGGCAGGTCTTTAGAACCTAGCTCAAAGCAATGCCACGATCATTCCACAGACCACAAAGGATTCTGTAGCTGCCAAACTGCCACCACACATATCCACAGTCTCTGGGAAACCAAGAGTCCCCAGAGTTCCTGGTTCTTTGGGCCAATACATTCAGGTCCAGTGTGGAAGAAATATGTCTGAGCCACTAAACCTTGGTAACATTTCAGCATCCCCACTACAAAGAAAGATCAGCCATTTTAAGTGTGCATAGTGGAAGGTGAATGTTTCCTATCATCAATACTCACCAAGTGCAAATTTCTTCATTCATAAGAACAGGATTCAGAGCCTAAGTAACAGAAAAAAGGATAACTGATAAAGTATCGTTAGATAGGAGGAAACATATTCCCAGTACCGAAATAGCATCTTGCAAAGGAAGTAGCCAAAAATATTTATGAAGTGAATGATTCAAAATTTGTTGCTCAACAGTGCTATTCCAATGTGAATCTCTTAATGGGCTCTAGAATTGTCCTACCACTTGTATTCACACATTGTAATTACCTTATATGGATGGAAGATATGTATTCATATTCTAAAAAAAAGAATGCAAAGTGACACATCTTTTTACCCGCATGCAACTTCACTATTAAAATATGAATCTGTAAATGTGTTTAGGAATTAATGTATAGTTTATTTTCAGAATCTGTAATTTTGATTTATGTGTGGAGTGTATATATGCATATTTTGGAATAATGTAAAATTAAAGGGAAAAAGAAAGAGAAAAACCTATTCAAAGAACTGACCAAAACAGTAAACTTGTGCATCGAAAAGGTTATAAAAGACTGAGAGGGGCTGGAGAGATGGCCTAGCGGTTAAGAGTGCCAACTGCTCTTGCAGAGGACCCAGGTTCGATCCCCAGCACACACATGGCAGCTGAGAACCATCTTTGACTCCAGTCCCAGGGGAATCTTACGCCCTCTTCTGACCTCCGTGGCATTGCACGACACGGGGGCACAGACCTACATGCAGACAATACATTCATACACATAAAAAATAAATAAAATTTTAAAAAAGACTGAAAATAATATGCAAGACAGGACTTAACATGTATGACAGAATCCATGAGCTCTGGCAGGGGTAAGAGGTGAGCATGGATGGGGGAATGAGTCTAAATTTGACTAAGAAATGTTGTATGAAATGCACTCAATAAAAATTAACTTTAAAAAAAAGAAAGAAAACTCATCCTCAACTGACTTTTAGAAAACAAAAACCTTGGTTATTCTGGGCTAGTTGTGTGCACTTAAACATCCAAAAGGAAATAATAACCAGAAATAAATAAATAGTAAGGCCTGAGAAATTGTGCTTCAGGTATAAAACTTGAAATCTTAGTAAAAAGACAAAAAGTTCAAAAAAAAAAAAAAAAGAGCACAGTTGTTTTGCCTGTCTTACTGGCAAGTGCAGCTACCCTGTGGCTGCCACTGCTTTTGCCATCCTTCAAAGAAATGAGACACAGCTTTTCAACCTTCCAATATGGACTGGAGACTCATGTTTCTCCAAGAATCCTCCAAACTTTCGGTGCCAGATGGGGACTGCTGAGACATCCAACTTGTGGACTGAGCTACTACCGGGGTTTCAGCCTCTTCAGAATATAGACTGCTGTTGTTGGACTACCCAGGCTATATCATGGAGACCAGTACAGGAATATCAAGACAGGATATGGTGCTTTCTGGACCTCATTTGGTGACCATGGGAAGGGAAAACCCCAGTGTGGAACACAAGGGCAGAACTGATGGTGGTTTGGCCTTGCCAAGGAGGAACCTTCAAAAATGACATCTCTCAGCCTAATATAGAAAAAATAATCATAAGCTGAAGATAGTAAAACCTATGATATATGTGGCAGGCATATGTGCATATTTTGAAGTGATGCATATTGGAAGGAATAACAACAACAACAACAACAACGACAGAAAGACTGTGTCAAAGAACTGACTGAAACGGTGAACTTCTGCTCAAAACAGTAAATTTCTGCATTGGGAATTTTGAGAGAGACTGAGAAAAAGATGAACATGTTTGGCAGAATGCATGAGCTCTGGTGGGGTGGGGGGCACGGAGGGGGGCACGGGTCTAGATTTGATTTGAAATTTTGTACAAAATGCACAGAGCTTCAATAAAAATTGGCTTAAAATATGTTGCTGATTTTATAAAATGTATTGCAGTTATTAGAAAGTGTGGTATTACACATTCATTTTCTTAAATACAATGACTATGAAGATTAAAGAGAAAACTTATTAATATGTAGAATAGTAAAGTAAAGAAGGCCTCCTGGACCATATTTACAACATAACATAGCCAGGAAAATGTTTAGATATAATAAAGAAGACTTGGAAACCATGTAAGTGTCAGGCTGATGTAGGATGGTTGCTTAAGCCCAAGAGTTTAAAGCCAGCCTGAAATATGTAGTAGGACTCTTCTCTCAGGAAATCAGTAAACAAAAAAGCTATAGTAATCAAGACAATGTAATATTCATGAATGAATGAACAAACCAAAATAGAGAGCCTAGAAAGAGACCCACACAAATATAGACAACTAATCGTTGACAAAGGAGCAAAGGCAACTCAGTAAAACAAATGACATTAGAATAACTGGATATCACATCCCAAAACAATAAATCTGGGGATAGATCTCACATCTTTCATAAAAATTTAATACAAAATATCATACAGCTATGTAAAGAACAAATATATGAAACTCGTAGAAAATAACACTAAATGTCCATTCTACCCAGACTCTTGTATACATTTAACGCAATCCCAATTAAAATTCCCAAGAGTTTCTTCACAGGCTTAGGAAAAAAGGTCCTTAAATTCATTTGGAAAAACAAAAGACCCCGGATAGCCAAAACAATCCTTAGTGAAAAGAGCAACTCAGGGGGGATCTCTATACCAGACTTCAAACTGTACTACAGGGCTATAGTCATAAAAACAGTCTGGTACTGGCACAAAAACAGACTTGTTGACCAATGGAACAAAATCGAAGATCCAAACATGAACACATACAATTTCAACCATCTCATATTTGACAAGGGGGCCAAGAAGACACAATGGAGAAAAGACAGCATCTTCAACAAGTGGTGTTGGCAAAACTGGATCACCACTTGTAGAAGAATGAAATTAAACCCCTACCTCTCGCCCTGTAAAAAAGTCAACTCCAGATGGATTAAAGACCTCAACATGAAACCCCAAACTCTGAAGGCGATAGAAGAAAAAGTCGGCAGCAGACTACAAGACACAGGCGTAGGAAAAGACTTCCTAAATCAGACAGCAGCTGCACAAGAATTAAGGTCGACAATTGACAAATGGGACCTCATCAAACTCAAAAGCTTCTGTACATCAAAAGAAACAATCAAGGAAGTGAAGAGAAATCCCACAGAGTGGGAGGAAACCTTCACTGCAGATACATCTGACAAAGCATTGATTTCCAGAATATATAAACTACTCAAAAAACAAAGAAAAAAGAAAACAAACGACCCGCTCAATAGATGGAGCAAAGAACTGAACAGAGACTTCACAAGCGAGGAATTAGAGATGTCTGAGAAACACCTCAAGAACTGCTCAACATCACTAATCATTAAGGAAATGCAAATCAAAACCACTTTAAGATATCATCTTACTCCAGTAAGACTGGCTAGGATCAAGAAAACAAATGATACCAAGTGCTGGAGAGGTTGTGGGGAAAGGGGAACACTCATCCACTGCTGGTGGGAATGTAAACTCGTACAGCCACTATGGAAAGCAGTGTGGAGAACCCTTGGAAGACTTGGAATGAACTTGCCACCCGACCCAGCCATACCACTCCTAGGCATGTACCCCCAAGACTCACCCCATCGCAGAGATACATGCACAGCCATGTTTATTTCATCTCTCTTCACAGTAGCAAGGAGCTGGAACCAACCCAAATGCCCCTCAACTGATGAGTGGATAGAGAAAATGTGGTACATCTACACAATGGAGTTCTATTCAGCAGTAAAGATGACATCATGAGCTTTGCAGGAAAATGGCTGGAGCTAGAAGACATCATACTGAGTGAAGTAACACAGTCCCAGAAAAACAAACGATGAATGGTATCCCTCATCTGTGGATGCTAGTGCTAATTACCTAGTTGTAAGTATTTCTTGTGCATGGCCCCTTGAGCTTTTGTCCAAGCTGTTGGGAGTGATGCATATTGGAAACAACAACAACAACAACAGCAGCAACAGAAAGGACTGCATCAAAGAAGTGACTGAAACAGTGAACTTCTGCTCAAAACAGTCAACTTCCACGTGGAGAATATTGAGAAAGACAGAGAAAGAAATGAAAAACATGTTTGGCAGAATACATGAGCTCTGGTGGGGTGGGGGCATAGGGTGGGGAACACGGGTCTAGATTTGATAATCTTGTACAAAATATATATTAAATAAATAAATAAGGAAAAAAGAAAATAACACTAAAAATGTATGGGCATGACAATGACTGTTTAGATGCAATATCAAAGGCATGACCCTACAAAAATACTTAAGATAGATTGGTTAACTGAAATTTATTGTCCTAGGCTGTGTCTGTCAAACTGCCTTCTAAACATTTTTTACAACCATAGATCAGTGCTGCTATCAGCTTTGGTCAGAGAAGTTTCACAGGGTCACATACACATAGATAGATAGATAGATAGATAGATAGATAGATAGATAGATAGATACAGATATATGAAATACTGCTATAAGTAAGGGGGACAAGAGATGGTGATGGGGGTGTGACTGTGAACAAATGTGTGCATGCCTGTGTGTGTGTGTGTGTGTGTGTGTGTGTGTGTGTTTGTGAAAAGGCTTGCTTTGCATCAGGGAATCCATACCTGACACTGCTTCAGGGCAAGAACTTGTGCCTAGACAAATCACAGCCCATAGAGGAGAACATATTACTATCTTCCTTTTTATTCTGACTAAACAGACACAATAGTAAATTGACTCATTGTTATGTTCATAGATTAGTACATCCCTCAATGCTTGCCAGAGAAGGTTCATACTACAGCAGATGGTGATTAACACAGAGACTCAGTAATAGTCAATGTGCACAAAATAAGAGACTGGAATATTCAGACATAAGCGAGAGATCAATAGTGTACCTTCTCTTCGGAAAGCTCAAGGATCATTGTGGAAGAGGGGGCAGAAAGATTGAGATTTCATCTTACCCCACTCAGAATGGCTATGATCCGAAAAACAAATAAGAACCAATGCTGGTGAGGATGTGAGGAAAAAGGAACCCTTATCCGATGCTGGTGGGAGTACAAATTGTTGCAGCCAGCATGGAAATCAGTGTAGAGATTCCTCAAAAAGCTAGAAATTGAACCAATATTGGATCCACCAATACCACTCTTGGGCATATACCACTCAAACACTATATCACACTACAGAGATAATTGTACATCCATGTTCAATGCTGGCCTTTTCACAAACACCAAGAAATGAAAACAACCTAAATGTCCATCAGCTGGTGAATGGATAATAGAAGTATGTCCCATACTTTTTCCCAGTTTGTCAAAAAAATGAAATTTATAGGTAAATGGATTGTACTGGAAACAATCATCCTGAGTGAGGTAACCTAGACCCAGAAGGACAAAAGTCACACGTTCTCTCTCTCATAGCTAGATATTAGCTTTGAATTCTTAGATATGCATATTTCCAATGGAGAACCTAGATAGGTCAGGAAACAAATAGCTGCCCAAGGAGTGGAAGAGGATTCATGGGATATGTGGGAGCTTCTCTTGTTACAAACAGGTACAGCGAGGTCCTGCTAAGGGAAGAGGAGCACAGTGCCCGCCTTGTGGAACTGACACCAAAACACAGAAGTCAGTCAGTTACTTCCGTAACCCAACCTGAGAGGTCCTTCCAACTCAGATCCTTAGCCTGGGAGAACAGAATGCTTCCCATCTTGGCTGTGCTTTTCCACCTGCCCGAAGACTGCTGGCCTCTGGACAGGAATTTCAGGCTGATGGCTGATGGCTGATGGCCTATCTTCAGCCTTCACTCACTCACAATTCACTTCACAGCTGGCGACCTGATAGATCACTTTCCGGCCACACAACAGCTGCCCAGGTTAGTGGTCTGCTGGACCGCCATCCAACCCACTGGTCACTCGAAATTCAGGCCTGCTTTGGCCTGTATGCACACAAAAAATAATGGCCAGTAATTCTGTATAATGATGGTAATGGAGAATTCGCTTTATTGCCTGCTACAACTCGCTTTTATAAGCAAAATGACATCCGCTACCAGAGCCAATCATGGTCCCCCAGTTCCACGCCACTGCATACTACTGCTCCATCTAGCACCATGTGCCTGGGCCACATTGCTTGCTCCTTCTTGGGGCAGGGTCAGAGAAATCCCATGACTCCCACATGGTGCCCTGAGGGGTGCTATCTGAGAAGTAGTCCCTAATTCAAATTGGATCTTCTCACAATGGGAAAGAAGTTAGAATACAGTTATATAAAGTGGTAAAGTGTCCTACTTGGATAAGTGTGGTAATTCTAGATCTAATACAAGCTGACCCCCTTCGCAGGGGGGGGGCTGATGTGTGCATTTATCAGATCAAAACTAACCCGGTGAGCTCCCTTTTAGCTCTGGCCAGGGCGGCGATGACCCATTCAAACGTCTGCCCTATCAACTTTCGATGGTAGTGCTGTGCCTACCATGGTGACTGACCATGGGTGACAGGGAATCAGGGTTTGAGCCTGAAAAATGGCTACCACATCCAAGGAAGGCAGCAGGCTTGCAAATTATCCAATCCCGACCCAGGGAGGTAAAAAAAAAAAAAGAGAGAAAAGAAAAAAGAAAAGAAAAGAAAAGAAAAAAAGAGATAAAGTGCGAAATTACAGTAGATTTAATTTGGTTGGGGAATGTGAAGGCAGGACAGAAGAGGGAGGATGGGAAGTGAAAACACTAATGGCCTTTAGAAAAAGCCTTATGGAAACTTACCACTGTAGAATCTTCTTAAAGTATATTCATATGCATTATAAAAGGAGATTAAAAGTAGTTATCTTATAAGACAAAGATATTGTCCCTGCTAGCAAAGTAAAAGCCTGATGGAAAGGATGACCTCCCTCATTTGAAACTATTGATCAGGTTGTCCCATAGATCTTCAAACAGTACTGCCCATTGCCCCTGCTCTTAGCTATCCACAGAACTTGATGGTAAGACCCTATTTCTTGAAGACAGTGCATATATAATGCACAGAAAAAAGAAAAATTTAAGCTGGTACTGACTTCAAAGTTTCATCTCTATTGACTGGCTGTCATACTGCTAGAATATGCTATGCATGTTATCAGAAGAAAAAAATTATTAACCTTACCCAGTTGTGAATCCTGTGAACTCCAACAACAACTGGCCTGGCAAGATATGACCTCTTCTGCAAAAGTGGCTTGAATCTTGTGGGAGTAACTGATCACTTGCCAAATAAATTTAAGAGCCACTTCATAAGATGGAGTGCATACCTTACATTGATATCAGGCTTAGGATCATGTGGGTAGACAGCCCACAGGCTACAGGGTAGAGCCTAATATTATTCTGCTTAATAGACATAGTGTTAAAGTGACTCCTAATGACTTATTTTTATACCCATAGATTAATGCATGTTTCAACTCACACCAGAGAAGCTCCTTTATGCAGCACATGGTGATTAACACAGAACTGGCCAACATATAGAGAATAAAACATTCCACAGTGATTATCCCTGAATTGAACACCTATATAAAACTTCTGCCTCCAATGGCTCAGGGATCATTGCAGAAGAGGTGGCAGAAATATTGTAAGAGCCAGAGGTGGTGGACAACCAGGAGGAAACAGAGTTTTCCAGATAGCTGGGAAGTTGCATGAGCTCATAGTGATAGTTGCAGCATGCATGAGGCCACATAAGCTCAAGCCAGACAAAATCCCAACATAGATGTAGGGAAGTAGACAAGAAATCCCAGCCCTACCTGAGTAACTGTTAGAAACCGATGCCTGCTGGGAAGGGGATAGTTAGTCTCTTTTGGTAAGTTAACCAGGCTCCAGTGGATGGACCTACACCAAAGGACATTTGGGGGACACAAATTAGACTCCGTGAACCTTAACGTGTGTGTGTGTGTGTGTGTGTGTGTGTGTGTGTGTGAAATTAGGTAGTCAGTAGTAAGAGGGTATAGATAGGGGAGAGAATTTAAATATGGTCAAAATATAATGAAATCCCTAAAATTTCATTTAAAAATTAGCAAAGAAAAAATAATAAATAAATAAATAAATAAATAAATAAATAAATAAATAAAACAAAAGGATAGATAATAAAGGAGGACATGAAATTGTGGGGGAGGATAGCTGTGGGGAAGGGGTTCTGAATGTGATCAAAATACATTGTATGTATTCTGGAATCAATAAAATACTAAATGTCATACTAAAACCTGTTGTTAGGTACAATTATTATATTCTAACAAAACATTTCTGTCCTGTAAAAGATACTACCAAAAGAATATAAAGACAAACCATAGATTAACAGGAAATATTTGCAAAAGATGTATTTATAAAGGACATATAAAAAATATACAAAGAACTCTAAAACTCAACAGTAAGAAAACAAATACCCTGATAGGAAAACATCCAAAAGACATGAAGAAAAAATTCACCCAAGATATACAAATGGCAAATAAGCATATGAAGAGATGATCAACATTATATATGATTAAGAAGATGTAAATTAAAATGGCAATGAAGGGGTGAAGATGTAGTTCAACAGTGGAACACTTCCTAACATACACAAGTCTGCAGATTTTAGTCCCTGCACTGAAAAAAAAAAAGACAATGAAATACTAATACCAGCTCACTGCAAAAACTGAACTACTAAGCCATTAAAGTACATGAGGGAAGCTTAAATACACACTACTACATGGGAAAAAAAGCCAGTCTGCAAACCGTACAGCATGTATGATTCCAAATATAAGACATTCTGGAAAAGGCACAGTTGTGGAGACAGTGTAAAGAAAAATATTAGTGGGGCTGGAGAGATAGCCTAGAGGTTAAGAGCACCGACTGCTCTTGCAGAGGACCCGGGTTCGATCCCCAGCACCCACATGGCGGCTAAGAACCATCTGTAACTCCAATTCCAGGAGAACTCCAGTTCCAGGGGAATCTGAGACCCTCTTCTGACCTCCTCGGCATTGCACGACACGGGTGTACAAACCTACGTGCAGACAGTACATTCATACACATACAAAAAGAAAAAAAAAAAAAGAAAAAGAAAAAGATTAGTGGTTTCCAGGAGTCAAAAAGGGAGGAGAGAATGGCAGTGGCCAGGTATAACAGAGAGAATTTTTAATGCAGTGAAACTATTCTGCATGGTACAGTGATGGTCGATGCCTGTCATTATATATTTGAGAAAACACAGACTATGTAATGCCACAAGTGAAGTTTAACACAAACTATGAAACTTTGGGTGATATTAATTGTCAATATAATTTCATCAGTTGTAACAAATGCACCACTGGGCATGGAATATTAATGTGAAGGAGGGGGAATGGAGAGGAGCAGGTATCTGAGAACTCTTTGTATGTTCTGTTCAAAATTTTTGTCAACCCAAAATTGCTCTAAAAAGTGAAGTCTACTTCAAGGGGAAAATATAAAAAACAAGTGGCTTAAATTTTTATAATGTATTTGGTTAAACAAATGACATGAAAATCATTATTATTTGTAACAAGTATTAACCCCCAAAAAGTGATAATAAAACATTACTAATGAAATAGTTTATCATTCTTTTGTCATATTAATCCTTTGCATCCAGTGCACAATTTATATACAGATGCCTCAGTTCAAGCATTGCAATGGAGGTCTATGGCCTGCTCAAGATGAATTCAAGTGATTATGCACTTGGGTATCTTTATAGTGTTAAATTGCTGTGAAAAGAGGTTTTGTGAGTGTGTGTGTGTGTGTGTGTGTGTGTGTGTGTGTGTGTGTGTGCTGTTTGGTTGACTGGCTAATGTCCTTTAGTTGTCTTTGTGATGCTGAGGATAGAATCCAAGGCTTTTAGCATGCTAGGCAAGTGCTGGGCCTCTGAGCTATATTCCTTACCTTTGCTACTTTTAAGATAAGGCCTTTATGTAATTCAGCCTGGCCTTGGATTTGCTATGTAGTTCAAGCTAACTTCAAACTCCTAATCCTCCTGCCTGCAACTCTCTAGTGCTAGATCATAGGCATGCACCACCATACCTGACTCACTGTGTGTTTTTACATCTTCCTCTCAATTTTTAACTTGGCTCCCCTATGTGGTTCAGCAACCATATATAATGGACCTCGCTTACGGCATCTCTCATCTAAAAACCTCCATTTTGCTCCAAAGAATGGGCAATCAGTAAAGAGTCTGAAGGCAAGATGGGCATGAATTCTGCTGCTATGATGTAAGTTGATCAAGAATTGTTTTTTCAGGTCAAGCGAAGTTAATATATATGAAAAAGTCTTATGTTGGTAAAAAATGTTGGGATCAAATATAAGCATCTTTTTTTCTTTGCTCTGCCACCTAGTCCCGTGAAAATATAAATGGAAAACATCAGATAAAGCTCAGAACAGGCAGGTATACACAGCTATGAATGCCTACTGTCGAATTTCCCAAGGGGCTCAGAAATGGGTAAACATAGCTTTAAGGGAGATTTGAATAGTTAAAACAAAAATCAATTATTTTCAAATATAGGTTTGAATGAAGACAGATAAAAGAATGCTCTTAAGTAACAATGGCAGTTCTGGGGAAATGGCCTTGTTTATAGATGTATTAATACCATCACGAACCTGTAGGGAATCATTTTTCTGAGAAACAGTTCCCTTGAAAATAAATAAACACAACTTATTTGCTCTGAAAGAAGCAGCAAAATCCACATAAAACAGCTTCAAACAGCAACTTTTCAACTTAAATGAAACACGAAAACTTCATCTCTGAAAGCTAGTCACAACACAGCAAATCAGTGCTCAGAAAAAGTATAAAATACAAAGGAAATTTAAATACAAACAAGGAGCTGAACGATGACTTAAACACTCTACAGCAACCATTTAATCTCTGAGAATAGCCACATTTAACAAGTCTTCAAGTCTGAAGATCTACTGAGTTCTGCAATACTGTCTTCCTTCTGACTTTAGAGACTGGATACTGACCATTCTGTTTGAAGAAGTCACATTAGTCTGTATATATGCAGGTACAGGTAGTTGGATTTCTTTTGTGACAGAGTCTTGCTATATAGCCCAGGCTAATCTCAAACTTCCTATATAGCCCAATCTGACCTCAAATTCATCATCCTCCTACCTTGGCATCCTGAATTCTGGCATTAAAGACATTCATCACCACACCCAGCTATATGTAGGTAGTTTTGTTTTATACTTTTAGTTTGTATTTGTCTGTGTGTGTCTCTGTGTGCATGTCTGTGTGTGTGTGTGTGTGTGTATGTGTGTGTGTGTGTGTGTCAGAGAACAACTTGCAGGGGTTCATTCTCTCCTTCCACTCTGTCAGTCTTGGGGATTGAACTCAACACCTTTAACCACTGAGCCAACTGGCAGCTCCCAGTGAATTCCTAAATAGCCAATGAATTACAACAGCAAGTGATTCACTTAGTTGATCGCTGAGTACCCGGATTAGAGAATTATTTTCTACACTGTATCCCTAAACCTTAAAGGGAAAGAATTTGAAGACAAGATTTTTTTTTTGGTCTTTTTGAAACAGGGTCTCCCTGTAGCCCCAACTGTCCTGGAACTCACTTTGTAGACCAGGCTGGCCTTGAACTCACAAAGATCTGCCTGCCTCTGCCTCCCAAGAGCTAGGATTAAAGGCGTGTGACACCACGCCTGGCTGAAGACAAGATTTTCATCAAAGTAATTAAGTTTAAATGAGGTCATGAGGTTGAGCCCTAATCTGATAAGACTGGAGCCTTTATCAGAAGAAGAGATACCCCTGTTCTGTCTCCTTGCACCCATGTACTGTGCATCCACACAGAGGTAAAACGTGTGAGAAAACTGTCAGGTGGTCATCTAAAAATCAAGAAGAGAGGAAGGCTTGTATAGTTTCAGAACTACGAGAAAAGTTTCTGTTGTTTAACCCATATAATGTGTGTTATCTTGCCATAGTAGCCCAGCCAGCTAACATAGCCAATACAGGATATTATGGAAGTCTATAATAAACAAAGTGACTCCCAGACCAACTTTAAGGTCAGCTAGTAAACCTGGAAGCTACTTGCTGCTATAATGTCAATTGGCCAAAGTTGGGGGCAGGGTTGGGCTGGAGAGATGGCTCAGAGGTTGAGAGCATTGGCTGCTTCAAATCCCAGCACTCACATGGTGGCTAACAACCATCTGTAACTCCAGTTCCAAGGAATCCAACACTGTCTTCTGTCCTCCATGAGCACTGCATGACACGGGCACACTTACATGCAAGCAGGAATAACACTCATACATAAAATAAGACAAATAAATAAAAAATCGGGGGCTGTTTTTTTGTGTGTGTTTCTAATGGTGATAGTTGATCACAGGAATTTTAAACATAATCAATGGACAAGAGCTTTGCCCTGTAAGAAACAAGAGAAACCATTCCTGGCAATAACCAAGTTAGGAAAATAATTTCAGTCAATTACTTAGTTATTATCATTCACATTCTTCATGCAGTAAGAATTCTTTTTGTAAAGATTGAGAGAGGATCAGTGCTTCCTTCCTAAGAAGCTGGCAATAAAGGAATATCAGTTTGGTGCCACTGGTCCTGAAACTGTCCCAAGAGACTCTCCTCATGTAATTCTTCTAATTACCAGGAACATCTGAACACACAGAGCGCCAGGATCAACAATGTAGCTCATTAAAACCAAGGTGATAATGGTGAGAATACTAATGAGATAAGAATTAATTATCTGGCAAGTTCCAATGCATTGAATCACAAAATGTTAGAACTTTAAAATATTGAAATGGGGCTTGAAGATCAGATGATCTAAGTTCCTAGTTTTACAATCAAGTCTTTTAAGTTCTTGAAGAACTATTCAAGAATATTAAGTGAATACAGTTTCCATATTGTTAAGAAAAAGAAAACTTCTTGAAATAAATGCTACATAAGGTAAAGAAGTGAAGAAAATGAAAAGATGAGTTGTCTAAAAGTGCCTAGAGGCACACTGTTCAATGTCTAATATAACTCATCTTCTTTATGTTCTCTCATCTCTCCCTTAAGAAGTAAGGCATCATTTATACCATTTTATAAATGGATAAACAAAGCTTCAGTGCATACCAGTGCATTGCATAAGAATGTAGAGATAAAATGAGAAGATTCTAGTCAAGAATCCTCATTCTGCTTTTATGCCTCCAACATACCTGCAGCTGTAATTGTTCAACATATCTTAGCGTCAAAAATATTTACAAGGGAGGGAGAGATGGTTCGCCATTTAAGCGTACTTGTTACTTTTGCAGAGGACCCAGACTCAGTTCCAAACACCCACATGGCAGCTCACAACTGTCTGTAACTCCAATTTCAGAGGATCTGATACCCTCTTCTGGCTTCCATATGTACCAGACCTGTACATGGCACACATACATCCATTCAGACCATATATATATATATATANTAGAAGATTTATAAATAAGAAATAAGAAACTAATTAAGAAAATTTCCCAGTTCTCTCTTCAGAGCTAGGGCTTTTATTCCCCCCATTGTGAAGAGTTCCTAAATCTGATTAATATCTGTTATATTAAGTGCACAAAAACTCAATAAAAAAGAGTGACAGCTGCTGAACACTGGAAGCTGAACCTTTTTTCCTTTGGTTCTTGGCAGATAGGAAATTCCCAAAGTTATATCTACTCCCTTGAGGGTAACCACATCCAAGGACTGTGTTGTCATGGGATGTAAAGGTCAGGTTCCCTTTTCTCAACTAGTAGCAAGTCTGAATGATCATGCAGTTTCATAACAGCCTCAAGGGTCAGCTGAGAACTCTGTTGTGGATGCATCTCATCACAAATCCTCCCTCTGCCGAATCCTGCATTCTCATTCCTTACAAATTCTTGTCTTAAAAGTAACCTCTCTGGCTTTCCCCGAAATTGGGGCTTGGCCTAAGAAATATATCATTTGAAGTTTACTGATAATTGTACATAAGAGTTTTGAAACAATGTGCTGTTCTCTTAGTATCTACTTTCATGGGATAATTTTCCCTTAATGAGCCATATGTTGTTGATAGGTGAACTTAAAATGTGGAGCGGAAAGCCCCCAAACCATGGGGCTCTTAAGATCACTAGGCGGCCCAGATAGTAAAAGGACTAAGGAGAACTTGGTGTGAGTGGGTGTCACAAGTAGGATCAACTGAAAGAGAATCCGAACTATGGGGAGCAAAGAGAGGCAAAAGGAACTTAGTGATAAGGGAGACATCCAAAGATTTGAAGTCTGCATCATTTCTGTCTCTTCTGCAATTTTTTTGGTAAATTGGGCATTATTTTGTGTGCGTAAACCTTCCCTTGGTGAATTCAGAGAGGGTGCCGTGGAGATAACAGTAACTGGCCTTCACGTCCAATAAAGCAGTCAAGTTCTAGCTCAGAAATAGGAACATACGCTTTCAGAACCCAAGTACACAGACAGGTTGTGCTTCTCTGATCTGTTAGGATAAAAATATGAAGCCATAATTTACTGAAAGAGAAGCTACATCGATTCACAAAAACCAGAAAATTAATACAACAGCATGCCATTTTCACTATCAGTTTGACAAAGTGATTCTTAATGAAATTACCAATATTGGAGAAACAAGTACATAGAGATTGACATTTCAATACAGTTGAATTTATACCTTTACAGCCTTTCTAAAGGGCAATGTAGTGATACGGGATATAGAAAAAGACATATGTATGTGATTACACTCCCTGACACAATAATTACCCATTAAGAAACATATCCCAAGGAAACAATGATAAATAAAAAGTTTATGTACACAAAAGTCCTTCAGAGCATTATTTATAGTAGCTAAAATCTACCCAATGGAGAAGCATTTAAATAAATGATGCTATATTACTGGAAGTATTTTCCTCAAAGAACAATTATTGACATGAGAAAACATTCCTGGCGATGTTACCATATGTATATCAACTTTTCCCATATTAGAATATCAATTCTGCTAAAAAGAAAAAAAACTACAAATGTTTATACTATTTTATCAAGGTTCAGTACATGTGTACATGTAAATGTGTATAGCTATGTGTGTATATAATATATATATATATATATATATATATATATATTGCATATGCACATATGCAGGCAATGTGAGCCATAGACTTTTTATAAACTAGGAGGCATTGCATGAAATTAAGAAATCCTGAGTCTGAAAATGTAGCTCAGTGGTAGAATGCTTGCCTAGCATGTATAAATTTCTGGGTTCAATCAATTGTACTACAATTTTTAAGAAAGAAAGAAATTAAAATAAAATGCAAACTGAAAAACAAAATCATTCAACCACTCCAAGTATCTGCCAAGCTGTGTAAACTTTGGAACCAATAGAAACATCCTTTCATGGGGCTGGAGAGATAGCTCAGCAGTTAAGAGCACCAACTGCTCTTGCAGAGGACCGGGGTTTGATTCCCAGCACTCACATGGCAGTTAAGAACTGTCTTTAACTCTAGTTCCATGGGTATCCAACACCCTCTTCTGACCTCCACAGCATTGCACGACATGGGTGCACCTACTTACATGCAGACAGTACACTCATACACATAAAATAATAATAATAAAAAGAAACATCCTTTCATGCATTCCCAGGATATAAAAGGAACAATTCCTATGAAGTGCAATTGTCGGGTTATCTTATTTAAGAACATTTCATTACAGGAAATGTGATGATGACATCAAAAGAATGAAGAGCCTTCATCAATTTTCTGTAAAGAAACCTGCTAAATTTTCCCTTTGGGCTTCACTTAGGGGTTTAAATTTCCTCCAAAGGTGGTGAGCACTAGTTGACAAGTTGTTAGACAGAGGCATGCTCAAATTTGCATTTTTGCTTTGTCCTTAACTTTCCTGCAACGTGTGTCAGAGCTCAACTTGGCATAGACAAAATCTCATCAAAGTGTATTCTCCAAATAAAAAAGCAGTTTTCCTCCACTGACAAAAATCATCTACCCCTCCAGGAAGAATAGGAAACAAACAAAACTTGTTAGCTTTGAAATAACACTTACTGGCTTGTTTCAAAAGTGAGAGGAGACAGAGACCTAATAATCTACTGGGATAGTTAAGCATGAAGGAAACAGTTACAACACAATGAGATAAAATCTTAAGGATGTAAGATAGTGGAATCACAAGGAGGTCATGGCAGAGCAGAACAGTTGATATCATGACATCCAGGAAGCAGAGGAAAAGGGGATGCAAGAAGAGGCCAGAGCAAGATACAGCTCCCAAGAGCATATGCCCAATGACTTACTTCTTCCAACTACAATTGGCCCCCTACCTTTTAATATATTTCATTAATTCCAGCATGTTAGGAATCCATCAGGAAATAATCCACTCATATTCCAAAGTTAAAAAGTCTGAAAATAAACTATAAGTTCATTCCAAAACACATTTAAGGATTCATAGTTTAATGGTAAACTTGCATGCAGATAAAAAAATATAACTTTACATTCCTAAACTAAATAGCAAGTTGATGTATGTTTTTGAATATAATATTTTATTGATGTTTTGTGTATTTCAGACATCATTTTTCAGTTCAATTTAGACCTATTCCCCTTTCTCTCCCCCCATCCCACCCCAGATCATGCATTCTTCCATACATGTCCTACATCTTTTTCTCAGTCTTTTTAAAGTTTTTCTCTGCAAAGGTTTATTGTTTGGGGCAGAATTTAATTATATTAGTCCATTCTTTGACCCAGTCCTTATGTTGTTGTGGTTCCTTCCCAATAGTATTGCTCCAAAATATGCCTATATAAATGTTATATGTGCACCAGAATTATGTCCTCCAGGAATAAACTGTATGTCAACTCCAATATATGTTTAAGGGTTCACTTTTTTCTTTAATTTTATAGTACTCTAAAATATGAATATATATCTTCTGCCCATATACATTAATTACCATGTCTGAAAGTAAGTGGTAAGTTAATTCTCAGGCTCATTAAGAGATTCACGTTATAACATCACAATTGCTTTCAGATAGAAAGAAATATTAATTATTAATGATGTTGAACACTTTTTAAGATATTTCTCAGCCACCTTTACTTCCTCACTGATGAAGTCTCTGTTCAGTACTTTTCTCCATCTTTTCAGTGAGCCATTTGTTTTCTTTTTTGTTTTTTGAGTAGTTTCTATATTCTGGATGATAAATGCTCTGTCAGATATATCACTGGTGAAGGTTTCCTCCCACTCTGTGGGTTTTCTCTTCACTTCCTTTTTGCTGTACAGAAGCTTTTGAGTTTGAGAAGGTCCCACTTGTCAGCTGTTCACCTTATTTTCTGTGCAGCTGCTGCTTGATTAAGAAAGTCTTAGCTGGGCATGGTGGTACACTCCTTTAATCCTAGCACTTGGGAGGCAGAGGCAGGTGGATCTTTGTGAGTTCAAGGCGAGCCTGGTCTACAGAGTAAGTTCCAGGACAGCTGGGGCTACAAGGAGACCCTGTCTCGAAAAGACCAAAAAGAAAAAAAAAAAAAAGAAACTCTTTTCCTACTCCTATGTCTTGTAGATTTCTACCAACTTTTTCTTCTATCACCTTCAGAGTTTCGGGTTTCACATTGAGGTCTTTGATGCACTTGGAGTTGATTTTTGTACAGCCTGAGAGGTAGAGGTTTATTTTTTTTTTCTTCTACATATGGTGATCCAGTTTTGCCACCACCATTTGCTGAAGATGCTATCTTTCCTCCACTGAGCTTTTTTGGCCCCTTTATCGAATATGATGTGGCTGAAATTGTATGAGCTCAAGTTTGGATCTTCAATTTTGTTCCATTTGTCAATGGGTCTGTATTTGTGCCAGTACCAGGCTGTCTTTATGACTTTAGCCCTGTAATATAGCTGGAAGTCTGGTAAGGTAATCCCTCCTATATTGCAATTTTCACTCAGGGTTGCTTTAGCTATTCAGGGACTTTTGTTTTTCCATATGAATTTAGAAATTTTTTCCAAGTCTGTAAAGAAACTCATGGATATTTTAATTGGAATTGCATTGAATCTGTATATTAATTTGGGTAGAATGGATTTTTTTTACTATATTGATTTTTCCAATCCATGAGCATGGGAGATTTTTCCATCTTTTGATGTCATCTTCAATCTCCTTCTTCAGGGGTTTAAAATTTTTGTTGTAGAGATCTTTAGTGTCTTTGGTTAGGTTTGTTCCTAGGTATTATTTGAGGCTATTGTGAGTGGGAAGGTCTTCTTATATTCCTTCTCCAGCTGTTTGTTGTTGGTGTAAAGAAAGACTCCTGATTTTTCTAGGTTTTGTTTTTTTTCTTTTTATTGATGCTTTGTGTATTTCATACATCATTTTCCAATTCAGTTCAGGCATATATCCCCTTCCCTTCCCCCCACCTCACCCCTACCCATCCCAGATCATGCATTCTGCCGTAACTTTTCTGCATCTTTCTTTTTGTTTTGTTTTGTTTTCATTTTTTTAACAATAAGTGATAATTTGTGAGTACAAGCATCCTTCATGTAAAACCAATTTGTGAGCAGTTGTGCCCAAACCCACACAGCTCATGGGTCCCACCATCCAGCAGGGGGGGCTTGTATGTTCAATCAAGTTGATCAAATGAGTGTCCAGTCTATATTGTTGTAGTTTCACCATTAACCCCAATCGCAGCCCTTACATTCTACCACGCCCCCTCTTCCGCAGATTGTTCCCTAGGCTTAGAAAAGGGGCACAGGTGGATGAGAAGCAAAACACTCTACTTTCTCTGGAGCTGATGTCTTGGTCTCTAGTCAGTTCTGGCTGTTTTCTTTCATGGGCTGCCAGCTTGTCCAGGCATAACCTTTCGATCCTACTAATGAAGCACATGCAATTAGATATTTAGGTATTTAAACAGTATAATATATAGCCTTTCGATCCTACTAATGAAGCACACACAATTAGATATATGGGTATTTAAACAGTACTAATTGTTATGGTAGGTTACTTTGGTATAGACACAGATGTTTGGATGGTATGTCAATTCATGATCTACATTTTCTTCTGTCAAGTATGGCAGGGTCTTCGTGTGGTTTATAACATCTCCTAACCATTAGAGGATGTAAGCTTGTGACATCAGCCGTGGGTTATTCCTCCAAGGAGAGAGCCAATAGCCAATTAGATTTGGGATATACAGACATATGGCTGCCACTGCTGCACAGTATTTCCAGGCAGATGAGGTGTAGCTGGTGCTGACGGAGGAGTCTTGCTTGACTCAAGGAGACCTATATTTGCTTTATTGGTTTAGTGGTCTTTGGTAACACTCTCTGGCATCCCAGAGACCATCTGTATACTTGCAAGTGCGGTCTCCATACATCTTTTCCATGTTTGTATCAGGTCTTCAACAGCAGGGCCTTATCGCCTCTCTTCCTGCAGATATCCCAGTTAGGAGGCAAGGAGCCTTTACCATTTGTGGGGGCTTGGATCCCCTGGCCAACATCTCCTTGGTAGAATAATCCATTGTTGATGTCAGAGCTCCTGTATTGATATATTTTGTTTAGGTGCATAGCTTAAGGAGACTTTAGCATTATATTTGGTTCTGAATAGAAAATAATCCTTTTCACAGTTTCTATGTCCATTAGTCAATTAAAGAAGGCAGTTTTACTGATTTTACAAGAGAACACTTCTATAACAGCTGGTTCCAATCTACAGCTGGAGAATGACCTCATCATCCTCTTATTTCTCTTTATTCTATGGGGGGGAGTTAAGAAAGTCTCTTGTATTAAAACCTTTGCAGCACCTAGAAGGTAAGCTTCGTTAGGAATCATTAAAAAATAGTTGTTACTAGTAGGATCCACAGAGGGGCCTGATGTCTGCAGCAATCTGAGGCATTTCTTCCCTTCAATGCCCAGAGGAGTCAATCCTTCTGCTGGCACTTTCTGGTACATCCTACTCACTGCAAAGCTGTATTTTCTTTCTCAGCCATTAAGTTGGTGATACTCTGGCCTGTTGGAACATACAAATCCTTTCCCATAGTTAGTTTTAAGATTTGGATTGCAAGGTTTTTTGACAAAAAGTTTTCGTATTTATCTATATCCCCCATTTTTTATTTTAGGTTTTTATTTTTGACCCATGAGTCTCAAAAAAGCAGTTTTATTATATATACCTATAGGGTGGAAACAAGGCACAGATTTCATCAAGTTCACCCATGCTGTTTTGGGTTACTGTATGTGAATTAATTTTGTATCCTGCCACTTTACTAAAACTCTTAATTGTTTCTAAGAGTTTTCTGGTGGAGTTTTTAGCATTCCTCAGGTAAACTATCATATCATCTGCAAACAGGGATAGTTGAATTCTTTTCCAATTAGTACTCCTTTAATTTCCCTTTCTTTCCTTATTGACGTAGCAACCATTTCAAGCACTAGGAGTGATGATAGGGAGCAACCTTGCCAGGTTCCTGCCTTTAAGGGGAATGCTTCTAATTTTTATCCATTTAAGATGATGTTGGCTGTGGGTTTGTTATATATGGCTTTGATTATATTTAGGAATGCTCTCTTCAGTCCAATTCCCTCTAGAACTTTAAACATGAAGGAATGCTAGATCTTCTCAAAGGCTTTTTCTGTGTCACTTGAGATGATTATGTGCTTTTTGTCTTTCAGTCCATTTATGTGTTTTATGATATTTGTTGATATATGTATGTTGAACCATCTCTGCATCTCTGGTATGAATCCAACTTGATCAGGATGGATGATCTTTTTTATGTGGATCTATATGTAATTTGCAAGTATTTTGTTGAGAATTTTTGTATCTGTGTTCTTCAATGAGAAGGGTCTATAGTTTTCTTTTTTGGTTGTGTCTTTGCCTGGTTTTTGGTATTAGAGTGATGCTGGCTTCACAGGAGGAGTTTGGGAGATTTCCCTCTTTTTCCTTCTGAATACTTTGAGTAGTAATGGTTGTAAGACCTCTTTAAATGTTTTATATAATTCTGCTGTGAAATCATCTGGGCCTGTGCTTTTTATAGTTGGGAGGTTTTTTTTATTATGTCTTCAATTTCCTCAAATGTTATGGGTCTGCTTAAACTGTCAACCTCTTCTTGGTTAAGCTTTGTTGGATCCCAGGATTTCGGATATTCATCCATTTCTCTTAGGTTTTCAAACCGAGTATAGATTTTTGAAGTATTCTCATATGATTGTCTGGATCTTTTCTTTATCTGTTGTGATGTTTCCATTTTCCTCACAAATACTATTAATTTGGAGTTGCTCTTTCTTTCTTTTGGTTAACTGGCCAAGAGGTCTGTCTATCTTGTTTTTCTTTTCAAAGAACCAGGTTTTGGATTCATTGATTTTTTTTTTGTACTGTTTTCTTTGTTTCTTTTTCATTGATTTCTGCTCTGATTTTTGTTATTTCTTCCTGTCTTTTAGGTGTAGGGTCCATTTGTTGTCGTCTCTCAGGTGTTTTTAGTTGTAGTGTTAGGTCATTTATCTGTTAGATCATTTATCCGTTTCTTTTCTGTTTTTATTTGTTTGTTTGTTTGTTTTTAATGTGGGCACTTAGGGCTATAAATTTCCTCTTAGGACTGCTTTTAAAGTATCTTACAGGTTTTGTTGTGTTATATTGTCTTTTTCATTTAGTTCCATGAATATTTTTATTTTCATTCTTTATTTCTTCCCTGACCCATTCATTATTCAGGATTGTGTTATTTAGTCTCCATGTGTTCTTGTAGCTAGTCCGGCTTATTCTGGTATTAATACTGAGCTTATTGCACTGTGGTTTGTTATAATGCATGGAATTATTTCAATCCTTTTATATTTGTTGAGATTTCTTTTGTGTCCCAGAATGTGGTTGATTTTGGAGAATCTTCCTTGGGGTGCTGAGTAGAAAGTATATGTATCTGATGGTAGGGTGGAATATTCTGTAGATGTCTGTGAGGTCCATTTCTTGTATTGTATTGTTCAGTTCCAATGTCTCTTTGTTTATTTTTTGTCCAGTTGATCTATCCAAGGGGCTCAGTGGGTTATTGAAGTCTCCCACTCTTAGTGTGTTGGGATTAATCTGTGTCTTGAGGAACTGCAGAATTGTGCTTACATAGTTCAGTGCACCTGAGTTTGGTGCATAAACATTTAGGATTGTGAAGTCTTCCTGGTCAATTGTTCCTTTGATAAGGACACAATGGCCCTCTTTGTCTTTTCTGATTGACTTTACTCTGAGGTCTATTTTGTCTGATATTAGAATAGCAACTTCTGCTTGCTTTTTAGTACCATTTGCTTGGAATATTTTTTCCAGCCTTTCACTTTGAGTTGGTATCTGTCCTTGAGGGTGAGATGGGTTTCTTGTAGACAGCATATAGAAGGATTCTGTTTCCTAATCCATTTTCCCAGTCTATGTCTTTTGATTAGGGAGTTTAGATCATTAATATTGAAGCTCATTATTGAAAGATGTGTGTTGCTTCCTTTCCACTTATTCTTTGTTTGCATCCTTGGTCTAGGTTTTTACACTGTTATGGTTTTATTATTTTCTCACTTTAGTTGCTTAGGGTTGCTCCTTTCCTCTGTTCTTTGAATTACTTTGAGTACTTTCTGAAGTGTTGGTTTTTTGACATGTATTCTTTCATTTTGTTTATGTCATGAAATATTTTTCTTTCTCCTTCAACTATAATTGACATTTTTGCTGGGTATAGTAGTCTGGGTTGGCATCTAAAGTCATTTAGCACTGGGAATACTTTGGTCCACATTCTTCTGGCTTTCATAGCTTGCACTTAGAAGTCAGCTGTAATTCTGATGGGTTTACCCTTATATGTAATTTGTTGTTTTTTCTCTTGTGGCTTTCCGTATTTTGTCTTTGTTTTCAGCATCTAGCGTTTTTAACTATGATGTGGCATGGGGAATTTCTTTTCTGGTCTTGTCTATTTTGTGTTCTATGTGCTTCTTGTATTTGTATAGATTTGTCTTTTTTCAATTTGGGGAAATTTTCTTCTATTATCCTGTTGAAGATCTGATCAATACCATTCTCTTGGGATTCTTCTCCTTCCTCCATCCCTATGATGTGGAGATTTGGTCTCTTCATAGTATTCCACATTTCCTGGTTATTCCACTCTTGTGTTTTTAAAAAATTTTTCACAATCTTCACTTGAGCATTTTAGTTATTCCATGTTATCCTGCGGGTCTGATATTCTATTTTCTGCTTCATCCATTCTGCTTCTGAGGCTTTCTTATATCCTTTCCTGTTGATTGGATGAGTGTTCCATTTCATTTTTCATTTCTTCCTGTGATTTCTTTAGTTTTCCCATTTCCTTTGGGAGCTTGTCATTCTCTACCTTGCTTCACTTGTCAGTTTCTTTTTTTTTCATTTCAGCCTGGGATCTTTTCAGTGTTTCCACTTCCTTTCAGAGTTTGTCATTCTTTCCAGAGTTTATCATTCTTTCCTTCTAGATCCTTTCTGAGTTTTTCATTTTCTCCCCTTAGTTCTCTGATTTGTTCTTTATGTTCTTTGATTTCTTTGAATATGTCTACAATTGTTCTTCTAAGGTACATGTCTTTGTTTCCTTCCTGGTAGATATTGTTGTAGGAATCTTCTGTAGGACTGGTAGAGTTTGGTGTGGATTTATTATGAGCTTTTCCTATGTTTTTTTTTCATTGTGCCTTTGGCATTTGGATTTATTTTGTTGTTGTTTTGTGGTTTTTGTTTGTTTGTTTGTTTGTTTGTTTGTTTGGATTATGGTGCCTCAACATTATCTGTGCAGACTAGAATCACTAACACTATGCCTGCTAGATTGTCTGCACCACAGCACCAACAACTTGAGTGTGGGGGGAGGTCCTTTGGCCAGGCCAGTACCCTGTTGACCAGCTGTGCCCCTGTCTAGGTCCACCCATGCTGCACTGCTTGCTAGAACCTGAGATGGGAGATTCTGGGTGATGCCAAGCCTCCAGACGCAAGGGCGAGGGCTGCAAAGCCCCAAGGCAGTTCCACCTCACCCCAGCACCGTGCTGTTCTGCTGTGCCCCTGTCTAGGTCCATACATGCCACATTGCTCGCTGGAACCATTGATGTATGTTTTTACTTCTAAAAAGAGATTTATTCTCTCTCTAAATCTTAGAACTGAGGAAAATAGATATCTAAACTTCCAGCTGTATCTTTAGCAATATCAATCTTTACTAACAAATTATTTACCTTGACTTACATATAAGGATTTGTTGCTAGGATCCACAAATGAGGGACAACATACATCATTTATTTTTCTGAGACTGTGTTACTTCACTTAGCCTAACAGCTTCTAGCTCCTTCCATTTATCTGCAAAGCTCATGATGTATATATGTACCTTTTAGACTAATATAAATTTAAAGAGAACAAAAAAAGAGACTTGTACAAAGAACAGACTAAAATAGTTAACTTCTGCATTTAAAAGGTTAAAATACTGAGGAAAAAGATGCAAGAAAGGACTTAACATGTATGGCAGAATGCATGAATTCTGGTGAAGAGGAGTATGGATGGGGGAAGGGGTCTAATTTTAAGAAGTATTGTATGAAATATACAAAAGCTCAATAAAAATTTAAGAAAAAAATAATCCAGTCATTTAGTCATAACCCTTATAATCTAACAAGTTCTAGAGATGCCTTCGCAAACACACTTAGAAATGTGTCTCACTAATCTCCAAGGCATTTCTTAAGTTAATCAAGTTGATAATTGAGATTAGTCATGAAACAGAGGAAACAGTAAGTGTAACACTAGAATGTGTGAAAAAATACATGTTTAAGGAACAGGGACAACTCTGGGCAGCATGAGGTTATAATTTCAGTAGGAAAATGGCAGGTAAGTGATGCTAGAGTGTTGGTTGAAACCAGGTTATCAAGGACGTTGCCTCATTTGTTAAACAGTATGGCTAAGAAGGCTATATCTAGTACTTTTCAAATTGATGTGACTAGGGCTGGTGGCCTGGCTCATTAGGTAAAAGTGCCTGCTGCCAACCCTAGCAAACTGAGTTTAGTCCCGAGGACACACATGATAGAAGAAAGCCAACTCACTCAAGCTCTCCTCTGACCTACACACACACACACACACACACACACACACACACACACACACACTTATTTTTAATTTCTATGATTGGGCTTATTTCTAGAAAAATGGTCCTGTCATAGCATGAGACTAATGTAAGAGACTGATAATGAAAATAGCTGAAGACACTGAGCATGGTGGCACATGCCTTTTATCTAAGCATTCAGGAGGCAGATCTCTGTAAAACTGAGACCAACCTAGTCTACACAGCAAGTTCCAGGCAATCTGGGGATACATGGAAACCATGTCTCAAAGAAAAGCAGAAAATATGTAAAGAACAGTAAAGGTGAGACTGTGGTACAGAGCCAGGTATAAGACAGTGAAGAGCTAAAAGGAAGCAGAGTTGATACAGAAGGAAGATGGATAGGAAATAGATCTGCTAATGCTCACACAAGATTGACACACTAGATAAGTTGATGGCTCCAGATGAAGACGGTCAGTGGCATAAAATAATCTTGTTATAGATGGCAAACACATGACACTCTCTGCTATATAATATGTGTGATGACTTGAAGATATGAAGGTGATTCAAATGGCTGCAGGCAGTAGATTCTCTTCCAACTGTCTACTCATATGCCTGGTCTGGAGTGGCTGATGGACAAGATTAGCTGAAAATATTGACTGGAACACCCATGTATGGATTTCCAGATGTCTAATGTTGTTCACCATATGGGGAAAGAAGGACCTAGAACTGAAGTACCAATGAACATTCCAAAGCACCCTAATGGAAGCTGTGTGGCTCTTTCTCACCTTGCTGACAACTCATCCAACTTCATTTCTGTCTCACTCCATTAAGTATTTGTTGTGCTTGGAGTCTTAACTAGCCCCTAAAAGCTCATATTTTATCACTGATGGCACTGTTAGAGGAAGTTGTGGAAACTTTGGAATGAGAGGTACATCTGGCATGGGTAGAGGTGAGTCAGTGGGGGTGGGCTTTTGAGGGCGATAGCCCTGCCCACCTTCTATCTCACTCTCAGCTTCCTGATCTTTCAAGATGTGCTCTCTGTCAAACATATACATTATCATGAACTCTGAAATGCTTTCTGCACCATAACAGACTGAACTGTGAAGTCAAACAAGCCTTTTCTTCCTTAAGCTGTTCCTGTCAGATATTTGTCATACTGATGAAAAAAGGAACTAATGTGTGTCTTTTCTTGTATTTGTTTTATTTTCTTTTATTTTTGCAGTGAGTGCTGGGGATCAAACCTAGAGCCTTAAACATGCTAGTCAAGTACTCTACCACCAAAATACATTCCCAGCACTAATTACTAACCTTAATAAATATGATAAATAGATCATTTTAGCCAGGAGAATGTGGTAGAAAAGACATTGTGAGTTCTACAACCTAGACTTCAAGAGGCCTTATAATTTCTACTTTCACTCTAGAAATGTTCTTGCCACCATGTAAGAAAGCCAAGCTAGATCCTTGAATGATAGGATAGCTAGTCAAATAACAGTAAATATTAACAATAATCTTTTTTCTTATTTTATGCAAGAAAACAAATTTATTTTTCCTACAATAAGTTTATCAAAGAGAGGTCAGAAAGAAGGGACAGGTAGTTATTAAGAGCAGCCAGGCAGACAAAGCCACCGCCATCTGACCCTCTCTCATGTAGGCCTTGCTAGAGTCCCAGGAGATCTACATGTCCTGTGTGAACAGTGAATGGGTCAGAGGTGGAAAGGCTCAACAATACAGTATACGAGCATCAACAGAGGTTGCAGAAGGCCAGAATTGAAGACCAGGCCTGGTTAAAGTTTAGTCACATGACTAGAAGAGTTTCTCATGGCTCTCCAGTATCTACCAGGTCCATGTTGCTATTGGAATCATTCAGAACACCAACTCATATGTCAACTTTCTGTTTCTTTATGTGGTAAGCCTCCAGCCTCAGGGACACTGGAACTGTTGGGGGGAAGGGGAGCTGTAGGAAGTGGCAGGACCCAGGCCATAGTCAAACCACGACATTTTCTTGGGTGACTCAGATGGAAGATGCCAGAATCTTCACAGACCTCCCATTTCACAATGGTCTTTATCTGAGTCACTGGACTTTCTTTGATGACACACACTGTTGTGATTAAGATCACCCCCAAATCACAGTGTCTTTTTTCTCCTATCTTTGTCCACTTGGCACCCAGAGGGGAATGAAACTGAATGGTCAGCTAGCCAAGGTAGAGATCACTCATATCTCTGTGCCTACTGTCACAAATGAGGTATTAGCCCCATGTACCTCCTCATGAAGATTCTGTGCTACCATACCTTTACGGCTGTTCTAGTTTGTCTTCCATTGCTGTGACAAAACACTCTGACTGACATCAACTGGGGGAGGAAAGGGTTTATTCAGCTTACATCTCCCAGGTCACAGTCCATCACTTAGGGAGCCCAAGGCAGGAACTCAGGGCAGGAACCAGGAGGCAGGAGCTGAAGCACAAGCCATGGAGGAATGCTGTTCACTGGCTTGCTCCCCTGGCTCATGCCCAGTCTGCCTTCTTATATTGTACACAGCAACCTGCCCAGGGTGGCACCACTCATTGTAGGCTGGGCCCTCCCACACTGCTTGACAATCAAGGCAATACTCCACAGATGTGGCCACAGGCCAATCCAATGGAGCCAATTCTCCAATTGAGGCTCCCTAAACCCAGGTGTGTCAAGTTGACACTAAAGCTATCCAGCACAATTGACCCCTTGTCAACTTGACACACAAAACACATCACTATTAAACCACCACATTTCCAGTTCTTAGCCCCAAAGTATGAGGTTAGCATTAATCACAACCCAAGACAGTACAAACTTAAAAGCCCCACAGTCTTTAAAATGTCCCAACACTTAAAAGTTCACAGTCTATTAAAAGTCTCTTAACTGTGGGCTGCTGTAAAATCCAAAACAAGTACTGTCTTATTTCAAAGGGAAGAATCAGGCGCACTCAAACAAAACCTATGTCCACCAAAGTAGCTCAAGGCTGGACACCTGGGACTCACTCACGATCTTCTGGGCTCCAAAGAGTTTCGGGAGCTCCCCTTCTCTGACTCTGCCATCTGTGGCACACAGAGCTCTTCTCGCAGGAACAGGTCAGCTCCATCTCACACCTGCTGCTGCTCTTGGTGGTCATCCCATGGTCCTGGCATCTCCAAAAAGCTGGGGTCGCCACTGAAACTGAGGTAGCACCTTCACCAATGGTCTCTTCTGACCTCTCCTGGTGCAAAGCCTCAGCTTCTCTCCATGACCCCTGCAATCCTGGGGGCTTCACTGCAACCGAGGTGCACTTCCACCAATGCACAGTGCCAAGCCTCAGCTGCTCTCTGTGACCCCCTCAAATTTCAACACCGGAACCATATAGGAGACTCTTACATACTACAAAGTCCTGCTTCTGGCTTGAGATGGAGGCTCAGGCCCCTTCTGGAACACAGCTTCTGTGTGCTGACCCTGAAGAAATTCTTCCCAAAAGATTTCACCACAGTGATGTTGGTCTCTTGTTACTTACAGCTGATTTTTGAGCCCCAGCTAACCAGCATCAATTGTCCCAGTACAACAAAGCTTTCACTTCAGGTTCTGTTCTCTTGTTACTTACAGCTGATTATTCAGCCCCAGCTGACCAGAACCCACAGATTAAACAGTCCTGATGATCTCTGCTTCCCTTTGAAACTTCACAAGCCAGGCCTCCATCATCTACAACTCTTTCAGCAAAACTGTTCCAAGTTCCACAGCCATGATCTTTAGGCATTTAATGATTTTTCTAGCCCAAAGTTCCAAATGCTTCCACAATCCTTTTCCAAAACACCAAGGTCAGGTCTCTCACAGCAATAGCCCACTCTATGGTATCAATTTCTGTTCTAGTTTGTCTTCCATTGCTGTGACAAAACACTCTGAATGACACCAACATGGGGAGGAAAGGGTTTATTCAGCTTACATCTCCCAGGTAACAGTTCATCACATAGGGAGCCCAAGGCAGGAACTCAGGGCAGGAACCTGGAGGCAGGAGCTGAAGCACAAGCCATGGAGGAATGCTGTTCACTGGCTTGCTCCCCTGGCTCATGCCCAGCCTGCCTTCTTATACCGTACACAACAACCTGCCCAGGGCGGCACCACTCATTGTAGTCTGGGCCCTCCTACACTGCTTGACAGTCAAGGCAATACTCCACAGATGTGGCCACAGGCCAATCCAATGGAGCCAATTCCCCAACTGAGGCTCCTCAACCCAGGTGTGTCAGGTTGACACTAAAGCTATCCAACACAAGGGCCTAGGAATAAGAATCTCAATATTACTTATTAAGCCATTAAGGCCACTCCACATTTAATACTTTCTTCCTGATGAGGCAATGGTGGATCCCCTTGTAGGCAATCCCATAGACTAAGAGTTATATTATGTCTATCTTTGGAAATTACCATCTATCATGCTCACTAATGCTTAGAAAGAAGAGGGGGAATCTAATGTCAGGTAGAAGAAGGCCAGAGTAAAATGCATCATCAGTATAAAATACCTAATTAGCAGAACTACAGTTCTGTGGGAGGTAAGAAAAATGGACCTTAACATCTCAATCCTGTGTACAGAGCATGGTGAATGAGTCACAAAGTAAAGTGAGAGGCGGTACCACATCAAAGCAATCATCTACTCTTCACTGACCACCCATCCACCTACCTAACCAAGTGAACAGAATTTTAAGACAGAAAAATCGTAACCTAACAATCTATCACTACCATAGTGTCTTAGCCTATTTTCTCCTGCTGTAGTAGAATATGTAAGACCACATACTGGATAAAAAATGAGGATTTGGGCATCATGGTTCTAGAGGCTGAAGACTCCAAAAATATGGTGTCAGCCCTTGCTCTGCTTCACACATGCTGTTTAATAGCACAAGAAAAAAAATAAAAGGAAAAGCAGACACCTGCAGAAGAAACAACACAGAAGAGGTAGTTGTACTTTCTAACAACCCACTATTTTTTGTGATAACTAATTCAGCCTCATGATAGCTACATTAATCCTTCTTATACCCAAACAACTTTGAACATCACCATGGTGGCAGTCACATTTTAATATGAATTTTGGAAGGCACAGACCTTTGTCAAACCATGGCAGAGAATAGGCAGTTACTGGAAGTAGGGTAACCCAAGGAAGGCTTCATGGTAAGAAGGGCAGGCACAGTGAATGCCTAGCCCACCTAATACAGGGTTTGGCAGCAATATTTTATTTTGGGTCTCACCGTTCATGAAGAGCTAAGGCTGATAATGGGCCTTCTGTTCATTATCATCCTCATCATCAACAAAACAACAACTAAAAGTTACTGAGTACTTGGGATAATCAAGTCACTGAACTAAGAGCTTCATATATGTCAAATCACTGAGGATTTGGGATACTATCATTATCAACAGTTTTTGAAAACATGTTAAGGCTCCAAAGGACAGAAAGTGATTGTACTGCCACACTCATATATGGGGCCTGGTTTATTCTATGTTCTAGGATCCCAGCTAGTAGCAAGAAGTGGAACTGGTATGGGAACCCTTGCCTCTGAATAGATGCAGACACTTTCCCACAAAGATTTTGCTACTGTCCATCAGCAGGGAGGAAGCAGATGAACTTACCCTCCAAAGAATCTATTCTACAAATGCAATGGCTGAGAGCTGAAGAAAACAAAGTTGGAGAATGGGGGAAGGAGATGGAATGGAAGAATTGGGATGAGTTAGGAATTTCTAGGTTGAGAAACTGGATGGACATGATATCGTTACTCAATAGGAGGAGTGCTAGAAAAGAAGGAAGTTGGGAGAAAATAACTCAATGAGTCCAATACTGAATACTGTAAGTCTGACAGAATGCTGTTTACTTACTATTTAAATATGGAGTACAAAAATATTCCTATCTTGCCGGGCATGGTGGCGCACGCCTTTAATCCTAGCACTCGGGAGGCAGAGGCAGGTGGATCTTTGTGAGTCCAAGTCCAACCTGGTCTACAGAGCGAGTTCCAGGACAGCTGGGGCCACAGGGAGACCCTGTCTCAAAAAAGAGCAAAAAAAGCTGGGCGTGGTGGTGCACGCCTTTAATCCTAGCACTTGAGAGACAGAGGCAGGCGGATGTCTGTGAGTTTGAGGCCAGCCCGGTCTACAGAGTGAGTTCCAGGACAGCCAGAGCTACAGGGTGACCCTGTCTCAAAAAGACCAAAAAAAAAAAAAAAAATCCCTATCTTGCATTCCCTATTTAACAGAAAACAGAAGCTATCAAAGACAATTTGAGGGGCTAGGGAGGTATCTCAATTTATAAAGTGCTTTCTCCACAAGAATAAAGATCTGAGTTCAATACTGAGCCCCACACAGACATGTAAATGCCAGCACTGGGAGCTGGAGATCAGAGTATATCTGGGGCTTGGTGGCACCTAGAGTAATTGGTGAGCTCCAGGTCCCAATGTGAAACGATCTCTAAAACTGAAGTAGATGGAGCCTAATTACTGGAGGCTGACCTCAAGCTTCCAAATGCACATACACACACACACACACACACACACACACACACACTCACTCATGCACATGAACATGCACCTGCACATACACACACACACACACCCATGAATGTAAACATACAAACACGCACCTCTGTATATGACCATACACAAACACACACATGCACACACATGAACATGTATCTGCATGCACACACTCCCAAATGCACATGAACATGAACATGGAAACACACACCTATGCATATGAGTATACACACACACGCACACACACACACACACACACACACACACACACACATTGAGTCAAGCAATATAAGATCTCAAATATAGACCATGAAACTTCATACACAGAAGGGACTTGAAAATTCATGCAGCACCAATATCCTCATTTTTCCGATAAATAAATTGGGGCTCAAAAAGGTTACATGTTTTGCTCTAAATCACACATCCAATGTAATGAAATAAGGTTTATTTGCCAAATTGTAAATTGCCATTTTTTTACTTTCGTTCTCTTACTTGGTAATACACATTTTAAATCCCCAAACAAGAACTGCAGCTATTTGAGGAAGAACCAAAAAAAGCCCCACCATGGTTTGTGCTATGCATTCAGCTCTGAAAGAACCGTTATCCAATCACTGCAGTTGCCATGGCTCAGCTCACATCCTACATAAATCCCCTGACAGCAGCAAAAACTCAGCGCAAAGAGCTGGCTTATTTTGAACAACGCTCAGAACTAGACAGAGAGGGGAGGAGGCAGAAATCATCATTTATCATGCAGGACAAAAGGCACAGTCAGTAGGAAAATCTGATTTTCAATCATTTAAAGGGTATTAAAATGAAAAAGAGATAGACTTGGCAAGATGTGTCTGAGGAGGCTTTTTTAAAGATGAGAGCAACACATGGTGAGCTTAGCTCCTGTATGGATTTAAATCACATGTGATGTTAAATCTATATGCCAAAGGAGAGCATGGAAGTCCTGTGGCTCACTGACTCCTCTCATTCAAACCCAGTTCAATATTATTTTATTAGCTTGTTATTGATATTTTTATTCATGGAACAGCATTAAAATGCAGTACATAAGCAAAAAAAAATTTTAATGCAGTACATAAGCATGACACAGTGGAAGTGATTATTAGAACAACAGCCCCAAAATACTTTAAGATAAAGATGATCTGAGTGGCATCATTAAGGCACTTTGGCCATCATAGTACTTATTTTAAGCTCTTGGAAAATAAAATTGAGAAATGAGGAGGAATGAATGGAAACTGGATGGGGTGATATGGAAATTACAAAGAGAACAAATAATCCTCTAGGTTCTTTTTCAGGAGGAAGTGTATTTGTCCCAAAATAATTTCAAAATTGTTTGAAATTAAAGTATCTGAGAAGCTCAAAATGTCATGGAAAGCAACCAAATGTTTCCTAGATATAGGAATTTGCCTTGGAGCTTGTAAAGGGGGCAGGAAGATAAACCAGTTCTGTTCTCCTTGCCCACACTTCTGTCTATATGGCCAAGCAAAGTATATCCATGTCCCTATCTCAACACTATCTCCTGACACTTTGGCTTGCATTCATGAATACAGAGAGAAGAAAGCAGGTCTCAAGGGAAATATTGGAGGAGTTTGTTCTATTAATAATATTTTGAAATGTTTATACATGTATACAATGTGTTTTGATCATGTACACCTCCAAATCCCCCCCCCCACCCAACTGCCCCTAGGAACCCTCAACACACCTCTCTCCCAACTTCATGTCTATTTATTTATTTATTTATTCATTTATTTATTTAGTTCTCAGAGTCCAGTTAGTGCAGCCCAGCTATGCATGGGTATGGAGTCATGGACTGGGGCATGGACAACCTAGCCGTGGCCACTCCCCCATAAAAAACAACTGCCCCACAGTCAGAAGCTATCAACTGACAATAGTTCCTCAGCTGGGGGTAGGCCTCAGTAGCCCATTCCCCATCTGTGTTGAAAATTTTAACTGACTTGATTTTCTGAAGGTCTTGTGCAAGTAACCACAGCTGCTGAGTTCACATGTTCAATAGCCATGTCATATCCAAAAAAACGCATTTCACGATACTCCTCCCCCATCATCAGGCTTCAACATACTTTGTGCCCCTCTTTCTTCTGTGATCTTCCCTGAGCCTTAGGAGGTGATAAGTTGATACAGATGTCCCATCTACAACTGAGCACTCAGAGTCATTTATTCTCAGCACTTTGAACAGTTATGAGTCTCTGCAGTAACCACTATCCACTGCAGTAAAAAGCTTCTCCGACCAAGGTTGGGAGCAGCACAAATCTATGGAAACATAAATATTTAGACAGCAGTTTGAGAGCATGTCCATAGAGCAAAACAGCAGAAGTAGGCTCCCTCCTAGGGCCAAAGTCTTCCCCAGCCATGGGCTGTGACCATGTTTGTAGTGCCAGGTATTAATTCCCTCCTGTGGCACAGGCCTCAAATCCAATCAAGAGAATGTTTGATTACCTCCACAGACAATCTTGTCACCCTTGTACCAGTAAGCACATCTTGCCTGGCAGGTTGGTATTGTAACAGCCTTCAGATAACACAATTTTTAGCCTCACTTCCCCATCCTCCTGTCCCATCCATGCTTAAACAAACCTTTAGTACCCAGAATTTCCCCCAATTCTTTCAAATAGCATGTGTTCTAATATCCCCTCTTATTATACTTTCTACTTAAGTTGCAAGATCATGGGTTCCCATATAGACTTTTCATATACACTTCATTTTGGTCAACCCTTCCGCTGCCCCCTTATTTCCCCATCCACATCACTCCACTGCCTGTTTGAAACTTTCTGCTCCCAGTCTTCCCCTGTCTGTTTCATTTTACCTATATTCTTTAATGAATCCCTCTCTGATAGCCCAATTCTGGTTTCCTAACTTCCACATGTACTTCAGATAAAGACACAAAAGAGTTGAATCTAGGATCCACATATGAGAGAGACATGCATTGTTTGTCTTTGGGGGCCTGAGTGACCTCACACCTACTGACATACTTGAAATAACTTCCTAACAACTCCACTCTAAAAATGGTTATCCCATAGATTAACTATCATGAGTGTACTGTTCTCAGAAACCCAGATGGACACATTCATGTCTTTCTATAATGTCAGAATTTATTGAATAACAATAAAATCTCAAGGTAAAACAGTTTCACTGATAGTAATTTGTCAAATAGTCCCACTTTCCTTGATAGCCTTAGCTGAGGCAAACAGGTTTCTTTTACTCCAATCTTAATTACTAATGTTAACTCTCAGATCACACACTGCACATAATACAACAGACAGATTATAGATGATAGGTAGGTAAGTAGATAGATAGATAGATAGATAGATAGATAGATAATGATACAGAGATGATAGATAGATAGATAGATAGATAGATAGATAGATAGATAGATAGATAGATAGATTATAGAGGATAAATTGATAGATAGATGATAGATCAATAGATAGATACAGGTTACAAAATCCCACTGAAGAGGTTAACAAGGCCGTGGCCGAGGAATTCAGGAGGTTTCAAAGTGCTTTAAAACCCAGGGAAGCTGTTAGAGGTGCAAAGAAAGTCCCTGCAAGAATGAGATAATGAACGAAGCTGGAAGTCTGCTGGAGAGTCTGCTGCTGCTGCAGCTGCTGCCATTATTGTGACTGCTGTTGCTGCTACCCAAGAGACAAGCTACAGGTGAGAGCTGAGCTGCAGGAGCTAGGTACAGTAGAGACTATAGAAGCCAAGGGCAGGACTTAGCCCAGGTGAATAAATGTGCAGATGGATGGCAGGTGTAGAGAGGCAAACAGACAGCAAATGGAGTAAGCAGAGGCTGAACTGAACTTTGAGATAGTCAGGAGTTCTCTGCCTGCTAGTCCCTTGACACTCATACATGGAATGGTCAGATGACAGACAGGTCAGTGGAGCTATCACTATCACAGTGTTAGTTGTCCTCCTCTTTATGAAGTCAAAGCAAAAGAGTTATACCCTTTCTTCCATCTGATATGTCTGGTTCGTTCTTGGTTTTGTTTTTTCTGACATGATTTTACTATTCCCAGGTGGTCCTACAGTCCCAATTTACTTTAATAAATTTAAAGAGTGACACCCTTTCTAATTTTAATAAGTTTTTAAAACATGATTTTTGTTTATGTCTCCACCAAGATGAGAGTCATCCTCCACCCTCAAAATGGAGTCAAGTCCTATTTGTAGAATAGGGTCTCTCAGAGGAAGGCACAGTCTGAAAAACCACTGTCTTGCAGAGTATGGAATGATTTGGAACAACCTGATCTCAACACCACAGGAATATTCTATTCAAATTCTCAAATGCATATGGGTATGTGTTATAACTCTGTGGCAAAAGGAAATGGTGAGCTGAGCCCTACATTTCTTTTTTTTTTTTTTTTTCTTTTTTTTTTTTTATTTTTTGTCTTTTTCGAGACAGGGTCTCCCTTGTGCCCCAGCTGTCCTGGAACTCACTCTGTAGACCAGGCTGCCAGGCTGCTTGAACTCACAAGTCCGCCTGCCTCTGCCTCCTGAGTGCTGGGATTAAAGGCCTGTGCCACCACGCCCGGCAAGAAGCCCTACATTTCTAAGAATATGTTTCTCACTCAGTCATTTCGGGAAAGCCTAAGACTGTAATTTTTAAGGAGCCTGAGATTGTTTTTTTCAGTAACAGATCAACTTCTTTTTCCTGCAGTTACAAATTTAATTTCTTTTTTTCTTGCCAAACATAACATACCAAATATGATGCAATAAATTGTTTGGAAAAATTGGTGAGCTGTCTACTAAAATTCATGTTTCTTATCAATAGTGTAACCTTGTTACTAACAAACATAGAAGTCCATTTCCCAGCCTTCTTTATTATCTCACTATGGCCATATGACTAGGTGTTACCAACAGATTGAAAACGACAGTAAAATACATAATGTAGACTGAGACTATAAAGAAGTAGAAGTGTCTTTGTCGTGTTCTCTTTTTCTTTCTATGGTACCTAGAAGCAGATAAACTCTTAGAATATAGTGGGGAAGCATAAGGTGAAAGACGCCTGGATCTCTAAGTCACCGTTTGGAAACAAACCAAACATTAATGAGAAATATGCAATTGAGCAAGAAATAAATTTCTAATATGTTGTGCCCATTATCAAGCTCACAGAAACATAATGGACCCCCATTTAAAATTTCATTGAGGCTAATAATGCCACACATTTACCAAGAGCATAGAAAATATTTATCACTTCACATAATGAGTCTTTCTGGGGAGAGCAGAAAAGGGTTGAGAGATCAAGAAGGAGAAACTGTGTTGGGGTTTTAAAAATATTTATTATTATTATTATTTGTATGAGTTTACTGCCTACATGTATGTAACTGCAACTATATCATGAATGCCTAAAGAGGGCAATAGAGAACATTGTATTCCCCAGGAACTGGAGTTATAACAGTTGCTAGCATGTTGGTGCTGGGAACAGAACCCAGGTCCTCTGCAAGAGCAACTAATGCTCTTAACTGCTGACCCATCTCTCCACCCCTGTGTTGGACTTTAATGATAGTTGGAGGGTGGAGAGCAGGGATCTGGTTCCTACAGATGTCTCAAGGTTTCTCTGGTTTGATCTTTCTTTTTTGTAAAAAATTTTTTATTTATTTTTAATGTGTATGAGTGTACTGTCTGCATGTAGGTTTGTGCTCCCGTGTCGTGCAATGCCGCGGAGGTCAGAAGAAGGTGTCGGATTCCCCTGGAACTGGAGTTAAAGACGGTTCTCAGCTGCCATGTGGGTGCTGGGGATTGAACCCAGGTACTCTGCAACAGCAGTTGGCCCTCTTATACCACTAGGCCATCTGTCCAGCCCCTCTGGTTTGATCTTTCTACCAGAGCCAATGCAAGGGAGTACTAAGATTCTCATGTTCACTTTCTAAAAATGTAGTAGTAGGGGAAAGAGAAGTTGTAGATGTGGGTGCTATAAGCAGTCATAAATCAAAAATGGAGTCTCACTCTTTACTATTATTTACCCATAGTACTTTTATGATGGCCTGAATATGTCATGTTTTATTCAATTGAATGAACTTGTATCAACAAGCCATTATCATACTCTATGAGGCCCATAGTCTGAAGACTGAGGAAGAACTAAAGACTGTATTGAATGGTTTTACTAAAATCCCAACACTGGATACTCTGAGAAGTAAAATGAGTGGTAGGCCACACTCAACAATGTCTGGAATTCTGAAAATAATAATGTTTAGACTGTCCTTATATTAATGGACTTAGAATCTGTAGAGACACCATGTTAATTCCATCTATAGTTTGAGGATCTCTGATATAAGTGGTCCCCATAATTCCTTATCCCAAAGAAAGCAACCTTGGAAAATGAATCATGTGTTGTTATTAGCCAAATCAAGTCATTGACAATATCCATGATTGTATAAATATGCAAACAAGGATTATTGCTTGCCAGAGTATTCATTGTCAAGATGATTGCCTGAAATTAGCCAATCGTGCTAAGATACCATCCTTGATCAGTTAAGATGAAGCTAAAGAATAAAAAGGAGCAGTTTCCTACACATTCCATCATATGCATTGGAGAAGACTCCATATACAAGGTATAGGAAGTCTCATTGTTGCTCCCTCAATAATGACCCCAAGGAGCTAGTCAGCCAGTGGAGTCTTAGATTGAGGTGCCCTACTCCAGCACCATGCTCTCTGTTGCAAAAATTCCTTCTGGGGGGTATGTGGGCATGTGGCATCCTGCCTTCCCCTCCCTCAGTCCCAAAGACAAATTGAGGAACAGACTCCCCAAACTATATTTTGAAACATTTTAGCAGGTTTAATTGGGCTTGCCTACAGAGCAAATGGGTGAGGGGGTTACTTACAGGAATGTTGATACTCTCCTTCCCTCATGGCCATACAGGAAAGTTTTCTTCTCAACATGGGCTCCGTGAACTCTGCTCAAGATGGCAGAGGGCAGGAGGGACCAGCCTCATGACATTCTGTTTGTATACCCTTAGCCTTTCCACCCCATACAGCCAAGGCTGGCTGGCTGGTTAGAAATGTAGCTGGGGAGTTAGGAGCCAAGGAGGCCTGAACCCAGAGTTCAGGGCAGGTATTCCGTGGCAGCTTACTCCCTGCTGGCGCTCCAGCTAGGGGTGGAGTCTGAGAGGACTGGCGGCGGGTCTGGCTAACTGGGAAAGGTGTCGCAGAAAGCCTTGGGAGCTAGGACCTGAGGCTGAACACAGAGGGTACCGGCACACGGGCTAAGCCAGCAACCCAAATACCCCCCCCCCTTCCAACTGGAGCTTCCAACTGGAACTCCCAACTGAAACTCAGGAGAGAGTGGCTGACAGCAGAGGGAATACAGTATTCAGAAGTTGTCACCTGGGTTGCCACCCACCCAGCTCCTGCAGAACAGAAACGGAAAAGTGAACTATACTTTCCAATATATAACCAAAATTGAAAGCCTAAAACCTAGAAAAGTCAACACTCCATTCATAAGGAGAATATAACAAAGACACCAGAAGGAATCAAGGAAAGCAATCCTTCAACAAAGTGAAAAGGCATTCAAAATTCGCATCAGAATACAGACAAAAAGCTAACCGCTGGGGCTGGAGAGACAGCCTAGCGGTTAGGAGTACATACTGCTCTTGCAGAGGACCCAGGTTCGATCCCCAGCACCCACATGGGTGCTAAGAACCGTCTGTAACTCCAATTTCAGAACTCCAGTTCCAGAGGAATCTGAGACCCTCTTCTGACCTCTGCGGCATTGCACAACACGGGAGCACAAACCTACATGTAGACAGTACATTCATTCACATACAAAAATTTTAAAAAAAATATGTAAAAAAAAAATCTAACCGCATGCCGAGAGCACAACAAAAGAAAAATATGGGAAAAGCACAGAACAACTCCACACCAAACACTACAGAGCCAGTCTGTAGAGGTAACCCAGGACACAGATCCCAAAATAACAATCACAGATATACTCAAAGAAATCATAAAACTAAGGGGAGAGAATGAAAAACTCAGAAAGGACCTAGAGGAAGACAAGGACAAACTTCAGAAAGAACTAAAAGGAGAAAATGACAGATTCTGGAAAGAGCTAGAGGGACAAAATGACAAACTCCAGAAGGAAGTGGAAACACTGAAAAGATCCCACCACACTGAAATGAAAAAGGAAACCAATGAGCTACAAGAAAAGTTTGAGAAGCTCCAAAAGGAAATGTAAATTGTAAGGAAAACACAGGAAGAACAACAACATAAATAAAGGAAATCGAAACAGTCATCCAATCAAGAGGAAAGAAAGGAAAAAGCCTCAGAAACAGAATGGAGGAAGCAGAAAAAAGAATATCAGACCTAGAAGACAACACAGAACAACTAAAAAGCTCAAGAAAAGACTATGAAAAATTTAAAAATACACAAGAGTGGAACAACCAAGAAATTTGAGACACTATGAAAAGATCAAACCTCCGCATCATAGGGATAGAGGAAGGAAAAGAATCCCAAGAAAATGGTATTGACCAGATTGTCAACTAAATAATAGAGGAAAATTTCCCCAAACTAAAAGAAGACAAACCCATGCAAATACAAGAAGCAAGTAGAACACCAAATAGACTGGACCAGAAAAGAAACTCCCCCCGCCATATAGTAGTTAAAATGCTAGATACCCAAAACAAAGACAAAATTCTGAAAGCCACAAGAGAAAAACAACAAGTTACATACAAGGGAAAGCCTATCAGAATCAGAGCTGACTTTTCAGTACAAACCATGAAAGCAAGAAGAACGTGGACCAAACCATTCCCAGTGCTAAAGGACTATGGATGCCAACCCAGGTTACTATACCCAGCAAAATTATCGATTCTAGTTGAAGGAAAGAGAAAAATCTTCCATGACATAAACAAGATGAAATAATACATGCTTGGAAAACCAACCCTCCAGAGAATGCTTGAAACAATTCAAAGGAACAACTACTCCCAAGCACCTTGAAAGAAAAAAATTTAATAAAAACAGAAATGCAGAGGTAGAAACCTACATAAAAAATGCAAATGTATAATAAGATGAAAGGAAGCAACATATACCTCTCAATTATAACCTTAAATATCAACAGGCTAAACTCCCCAATCAAAAGACATAGACTGGGAGAATGGATTAGAAAACAGAACCCATCAGTATGCTCTCTACAAGAAACTCATCTCACCCTTAAGGATAGGCATCAACTTAAAGTGAAAGGATGGGAAAAAATATTCCAAGCAAATGGTACTAAAAAGAAAGCAGAAGTTTCTATCCTAATATCAGACAAAATAAACTTCAAAGTAGAAGCAATTAGAAGAGACAAGGAGGGACACTATATCCTTATCAAAGGGAAAATTAACCATGAAGATTTCACAATCATGAATATATATGCACCAAACTCTGGTGCACCAAACTTTGTAACTACAATTCTACAGGATCTCAAGGCATAGATTAACCCCAACACACTCATAGTAGGGGACTAGAATACCCCCACTAAGTCCGTTGGACAGATCAACTGGACGAAGAATAAACAGAGAGACATCAGAACTGAACAATACAATAAAGGAAATGGACCTCACAGACATCTTCCAAGTATTCCACCCAAACACCAGAGAATATACTTTCTACTCAGCACCCACGGAACATTCTCCAAAATTGACCACATACTTGGACACAGAAAAAAACCTCAACAAATACAAAAAAATTGAAATAACCTCATGCATTCTATCAGACCATAGCACAATAAGCTCAATATCAACACCAGGATAAATCCTGCTACCTACATGAACACATGGAGACTAAACAACACACTCCTGAATAATAAATGGGTCAAGGAGGAAATAAAGAAAGAAATACAAGCATTCCTGGAACTAAATGCCAATGACAATACAACAGAACAAAGCCTATGGGGCATTTAAAAAGCAGTCCTAGGAGGGAATTTTATAGCCGTAGGTGCCTATATTAAAAAAAAAAAAAAACAGACAGAACACAGATAAATGAACTAGCACTGCAGCTAAAAACACTGCAAAGACAACAATAAATAAACCCTAAACGCAACAGACAAGAAGAAATAACAAAAATCAGAACAGAAATCAATGAAATAGAAACAAAGAAAACAATGCAAAATATAAACGAATCCAAAAGTTGGTTCTTTGAGAGAATAAACAAGATGGACAGACCCCTAGCCCAGTTAACCAAAAGAAAGAAAAAACAACTCCTAATCAATAGAATTCAGGAAGAAAGGGGAAATATCACTACAGACAGTGAAAAGATCCAGACAATAAGCCTTTGACAAAATCCAGCATCCCTTCATGTTTAAAGTCCTGGAGAGTATTGGTCTGGAGGGATCATTCCTCAATGTAATCAAAAAAGCCTCCCCTTCCCCTTCCCCTTTCCTCATACAGGAAACCCACAGTCCCCCAACCCCCTATCCTACTCACAAACCATTCGCCCTGCGCATTACTACATTGACCCCCGCACCCCCCCATTCGCCCCCCTATAGGAAGCTTTATAACAATAACCCCTCCAACTCTTCTTTCCGTCTTACACTGGCACCATCTCCATCCCTCCCAGGAGAGGCTGACCACTTACACCTCCCGCGCTCTCCACACCCACACCCACCTTCTCCTCAACTTCTCCTCCTACCCACGCTCCCCAACCATAGCCTCCTCCGTGCTGGAAACCCTTGCTAGGGCCAATAAGGCAAGAAAAGGAATTAAAGGAGTACTAAATGGAAAAGAGGAAGTCAAGCTATCCCTTTTTGCTGATGATATATATTGTTTACCCTAAGGCTACTAAACTCCAGAGAAAACTCCTAGAAATGATTAAGAGCTTTGGTAAAGTGCGGATACAAAAAAATCTAGAAAAATCATAGCTTTCTTTACACAACAAAAGCATCTGAAGAAGGACTACAAGGAGACTTCCCACTCAAATAGCCTCAAAACAATAAAATACTAGGAACAAAAACCTAAACAAAGACACAAGAGATTCTACAACTAAAATTTTAAACCCATGAAAAGGAATTGAGGAAGACTTCAGAACGATGGACAAACCTCCCATGCCATGGATGCAGAATATAAATATAGTAAAAATGTCCATCCTACCCAAACTAGTGTACAGATTTACATGCAATCCCAATCAAAAACCCAGGAGTTCTTCACAGGCTTGGAAAAAAAATCTCAAATTTCATTTGGAAAAATGAAATAGCCCGGAATAGCCAAAGCAACCCTGAGTGAAAAGAGAAAATACAAGGGGGATTCTTATACCAGACATCAAACTATACTACAGGGCTATAGTCATAAAAACAGCCTGGTACTGGCACAAACAGACCAGTGACCAATGGAATAAAACTGAAGATCCAAACTGGGCTCATACAATTTCAGCCACCTCATATTTGACAAGGGGTCCAAGAAGACACAATGGAGGAAAGACACATCTCAGTAAGTGGTGTTGGCAAAACTGGATCACCACGTGCAGAAGAATAAATTAACCCCTACCTCTCCCTTGTACAAAAATCAACTCCAGATGGACCAAAGACCTCAACGTGAAACCCAAACTCTGAGATCATAGAAGGAAACTTGGCGCACACTACAAGACTTCCTAAATCAGACAGCAGCTGCACAAGAAATAAGATCGTACAATTGACAATGGGACTCATTAAACTCCAAAAGTTTCTGTACATCAATGAAACAATAAAGGAAGTGAAGAGAAAACCCACAGAGTGGGAGGAAACCTTCACGCAGAACATCTGACAGCTTAATTTCCAGAGTATACAAGCTACTCAAAAAACAAGAAGAAAGAAAACAAATGAAATCACTCAATGATGGAGCAAAGATATGAATAGAGACTTCACAGAGGAGGAATTAGAGATGGCCGAGAAACATCTTAAGAATGTTCAACATCGCTAATAATTAAGGAAATGCAAATAAAACCACTTTCAGATATCATCGTACGCCAATAAGACTGGCTAGGATCGGAATAGAATGATACCCAAGTAATGGAGGGTTGTGGGGAAAGGGGAACACTCTACCTTGCTGGTGGGAATGTAACTTGTACAGCCACTATGGAAATCCATGTGGAGAAACCCTTAGAAGACTCAAAATGAGCCTGCCATTTGACCCAGTCATACACATCCTGGTAGTATACCCACAGAACCTCTGACTGGCAGAAGAGACATGCACAGCTTGTTTTATGCCAGCTCTGGTTCACCATAAGCAAAAGCCGGAATCAGCTCCAGGTGACCCTCAACTGACGGTCGAGTGTATAGGAAAATGTGGACATGTAACAATGGAAATCTATTCAAGGTAAAGAGGGACACAGCATATAACTTTGCAGGTACATGGATGGAGCTGAAGACAATCAGGTTAAGTGAAGTTAACACGTCCCAGAAAAAAACAAACAACAAATGGTGTCCCTAGATAGTGGATGCTAGTGCCAAAAAAAAAAACAGTTATAAAGATTTCTTGTGGAGAGGGATGCATCAGTAAAAAGACAACAGAAAGACTGCAACAGAACACTGACTGAAATGGGAATCTGGAGGAGGTGGGAGGGGCGGGCGAGGGCGCACAGGTGTATATTCAATGTAATGCATATTTAATTGACTGAGTTCAACAAGTATCCAGATTTTGTTCGCAGAAGCTGTTACAGGTTACATGTTGTTTTGGACTTAAGTAAAGTAATATGTGTATATTAAACAACATTGGTTACAAGTTCTGATAAAATGGTAATGCATTTGAGTTATAATGGAGATATAAATTTGCTGTTGTACCACATTTGTTTTACATAAAATCTGTTTTAGCACAATAACTGTTAGGATTGGCACAGACAAATGTGCTCTCTCTAATTTTCTGTTGTACAGTACACCTTGTAGCAGTCTCTTTCACCCATTAAGATGATTTAATGTAAAATTAAGTGTGCTTACCAAGTTAATTCACATACAGTCACCCAAAAGAGCATGGGTGAGTTGATGAAATCGTTGCCTGATTCCACCCGATCGTATTATAATACAACTGCCCTTCTGGAGACTCATGGTCAAAAAACAAAAACGTTATAAAAAAAGGGGGGGGGGGAGGATACAGATAGATATAGAAACTTTTTGTCCAAAAACCTTGCAATTCAAATCTTAAACTACACTACAGAAAAATTTGTATGTTCCAACAGGTCAAAATGTCACCATTTAATGGCTGAGAAAGAAAAGATACAGCTGTCATTGAGTCAGATGTACCAGGAATGGCCAACAGAGAGGTTGACCCCTCTGAACATGAAAGGGAAGAAAAAGGCTCGATTGCTAACAAAATATCAAACCCTCTGTGGGAGCCTTACTTGTAACAAATATTTTAATCGTCCTAACGAAACATTACCTTCTAGGTGCCACAAGGCTGGTTTTAATATGAAAGCTTTCTTAACCCTCCCCCCCCCATCAGAACAAGGCGAATATGATATGATGAGGTCGTTCTCCAACTGTAAATGGAGACAACTATTACAGAGGTATCTCTTATAAAACCAGTAAATATGCCTTCTTTACAATTGACATAGGAACTGTGGAAAAGGATATTCTCTATTCAGAACAAATATATACTAAGTTCTCCTTAACTAATGCATTAAGCAAAATATATTATACAAGAGCTCTGACATCAGCAATGGATTATTCTACCAGGAGATGTGGCCCGATGGGATCGCAAGCCCCCACAAAAGGTAACGGCTCCTTTCCTTCGTATAAAAAACTGTGGATACTGCAAGAAGAGAGGTGATAGGCCCTGCTGTCGAAAACCTGCGTTAACATGGGAAAGAGATTGCGACCACACATGCAAATGTACAGTATGGTCTCAGTGAAACAGAAGAGTGTTATACAAGGCCACTAAAACCAATAAAGCAATATGGTCTCCTTGAGGTCAGCAATACTCCTCGGTCAGCACTAGCTACACCCTCACCTGCCTGGATACTGGCAGCAGAGGAGCCATTGCCTGATATATCCCCAATCTTATTGGCTTTGGCTCTCTCCTTGGAGGAATAACCCATGGCTGATGCACTTAATCCTCTAATGGTTAGGAGATGTTATAAGCCACAGTAAGACCCTGTCATATTTAACAGAAAAACAAGTAATTCATGGATTAACATACCATCCAAAACATCTGTGTCTATACCAAAGTAACTACCATAACAATTAGTAATGTTTAAATACCTATATATCTATGCTTGTGCTTCATTGGTAGGATCCTAAAGGTTATTCCTGGACAAACTGTCAGCCCATGAAAGGAAAACGCCAGTAATTGACCAGAGTCCAAGACAACAGCTCCAGAGGAAAGTAGATTGTTTTGCTTCTCATCCACCTGTGCCCCTTTTCTAAGCCTAGAGAACATCTGCAAAGAGGGGGCATGGTAGATGAAAGGGTTGCATTGGGTGAATGGTGAAACTACAGCAATATGTCTGGACACTCATTTGATCAACTTGATTGAACATACAAGCCCCCCTTGCTGGATGGTGAGGCCCCATGGGCTGTGTGGGTTGGGCACAACTGCTTGCAATTGTTTTACATGAAGGATGCTTGTACGTTCATAAATTATCACTTATTGCTAAAAAATGAAAAAAAACTGAAGAAAGAGCAGACCGTTATTGCAGAATGCATAGATCTGGGATGGGGTCAGGTGGGGTGGGGATTCTATTGTTTCGCTAGTGGGGGAGCTAGGGAAAATTTCTTTTTTTCTTTCTCTTTTTTTCTTTTTTTTTTTCTATTTTTTTTTTTTCTTTGACTGTCTGATGCAAAGGGAAATATGCCTGAACTGAATTGGAAAATGATGTATGAAATACACAAAGCATCAATAAAAAAATGAGAAAAAAAGAGTAACAGCAATTGTACTAGAAAAAAATAAAGAATACTTAAAAAACCTATACTCCACCAAATTTGAAAACCTAAGAGAAATGGATGAATATCTGCAATCCAGGGAATCACCAAAGTTACACCAAGAGGAGATTGACAGATTAAACAGACCCATAACATATGAAGAAATTGAAAATGTAATGAGACCTCCCAACTAAAAAAAGCCAGGTCCAGAAAGTTTCACAGCAGAATTCTATAAAACTTTCAAAGAGGACTTACAACCATTATTACTAAAACTGTTCAGAAGGATACAAGCAGAGGGAAACCTCCCAAGTTCCTTCTATGAGGCCAACATCACTCTAATACTAAAACCAAGCAAGGATGCGACCAAAAAAGAGAACTACAGACCCATCTCATTAATGAACTCAGATGCAAAAATTCTCAACAAAATACTCGCAATCCGTATACAAACTCACATCAAAAAGATCATTCACCATGATCAAATTGGATTCATACCAGAGATGAAGGGATCGTTCAACATATGAAAATCAGTAAATATCATAAAACACATAAATGGACTGAAGGACAAAAACCACACCATCATCTCAACTGATGCAGAAAACGCCTTTGACAAAATCCAGCATCCCTTCGTGATTAAAGTCTTAGAGGAAATTGGACTGGAAGGATCATTCCTCAAGATAATAAAAGCCATATATAAGAAACCTACAGCCAGTATCATCCTAAATGGAGAAAAGTTAGAAGGATTCCCCATAAAGGTAGGAACCTGACAAGGCTGCCCCTTGTCACCACTCCTCTTCAATATAGTGCTTGAAACACTGGCTAGGGCAATAAGGCAAGAAAAGGCAATTAAAATAATACTAATTGGAAAATAGGAAGTAAAACTATCCCTTTTTGCAGAAGATATGATAGTTTACCTAAGGGATGCTAAAAACTCCACAAGAAAACCCCTTGAAACAATTAAAAGTTTCAGTAAAGTAGTGGGTGACAAAATTAACCTTAAAAAATCAGTAGCCTTTCTCTACACCAACAACAAGCAACTGAAGAAGGAATACAAGGAGTCCTTCCCACTCACAATAGCCTCAAAAACAATAAAATACCTAGGAATAAAGCTAACCAAAACCTCTAAAGATCTCTACAACAAAAATTATAAGCTCCTGAAGAAGGAGATTGAAGAAGACATCAGAAATGGAAAGACCTCCCATGCTCATGGATCAGAAAAATTAATATAGTAAAAATGTCCATATTACCCAAATTAATACACAGATTCAATGCAATCCCAATTAAAATCCCAAGAACATTCTTCACAGGCTTGGAAAAAAAATTCTTAAATTCATTTGGATAAACAAAAGTCCCCAAATATCCAAAGCAACCCTGAGCAAAAAGAGCAATACAGGGGGGATTTCTATACCAGACATCAGACTATATTACAGGGCTATAGTCATAAAAACAGCCTGGTACTGGCACAAAAACAGACCAGTAGACCAATGGAACAAAACTGAAGATCCAAACTTGAGCACATACAATTTTAGTCAACTCATATTTGACAAGGGGGCCAAAAAGACTAAGTGGAGGAAAGACAGCATCTTCAGTAAATGGTGTTGGCAAAACTGGATCACCACTTGTAGAAAAATAAAATTAAACCCCTACCTCTTACCCTGTACAAAAATCAACTCCAAATGTATCAAAGACCTCAGTGTGAAACCCAAAACTCTAAAGGTGACAGAAGAAAAGGTTGGCACCAACTTACAAGACATAGGTGTAGGAAAAGACTTTCTAAATCAATCAGCAGCTGCCCAGGAAATAGGGTTGACAATTGACATGTGGGACCTTATTAAACTCAAAAGTTTCTGTACAGCAAAAGAAATAGTCAGGGAAGTGAAGAGAAAACCCACAGAGTGGGAGGAAACCTTCACTGCTGATATATCTGACAGAGCATTAACCTCCAGAATATATAAACTATTCAAAAAACAAAGAAGTAAGAAAAGAAATGACTCACTCAAAAGATGGAGTAAAGAGCTGAGCAGAGACTTCGCAAGTGAGGAAATAGAGATGGATGAGAAACATCTTTAAAAATGTTCAACATCTCTAATAATTAAGGAGATGCAAATTAAAACCACTTTAAGATACCATCTCACCCTGATAAGGCTGGCAAGGATCAAGAAAACAAATGATACTAAATGCTGGAGAGGGTGTGGAGAAAAGGGAACACACATCCACTGCTGTTGAGAATGCAAACTTGTGCAACCACTATGGAAAGCAGTATGGAGAACCCTTAAAAGACTCAAAATAAGCCTACCACCAGACCCAGCCATACCACTTCTGGGAATATATCCACCAGATTCTTCATACCACAGAGACACATGTACAGCCATATTCATTGAGGCTCTCTTCACAATAGTGAAGAGCTGAAACCAACCAAAATGCCCCTCAACTGACGAGTGGATAGAGAAAATGTGCATGGAGTTCTATGCAGCGGTAAAGAAATATGATATCATGAAATTTGCAGGTAAATGGATGGAACTGGAAGAAATTATCTTAAGTGAAGTAACACAGTCCCAGTAAAATAAACGACAAATGGTATCCCTCATCCAGTTGTAAATATTCCATGTGGAGAGTGATGCATATTGGAAAGAACAACAACAACAGAAAAGACTGCAACTAGAACTGACTGAAATGGTGAATCTGGTGGGGTGGGAGGGTTGGTAGGGGGACATGGGTCTACATTAGATTAAGGTATAGTTAATTGATGTGAGTTTAATGGGTATCCAAATTTGCCCAAACTTTGTCTACATATTATATGGTATTCTATGTCTTAGTAAAAGTAAAGACATCTATATTAAACAACATTGGTTAAAAGGTTTTAATAAAAAATGTAACACATTTAAGCTAATTGGAAATATAAATTGTAGTCCACATCAGCTTCACTTATAATTTGTATAACAACAACTTTGGGGATAATGAATACAAATATTCTCTACAATGTTTGTGTTGTACAGTATCAGTTTGTGACATTTTCTTCTACTGGTAGATAATCTAACTAAAGGAATTAAATTAGCTTCCCAAATTAACAACATACAGGAAATGATATACTGCTTGAGTAAATTTAATGCAGAAAAGTTGGTCCAGCTAAACATTAAAAGGAAGAAAATCCTCAGACTGCTACAGACATCAAACATCTCTGTGGATCCTAACTGTAACAACTATTTATAATGTGTCCTAATGAACTTTACCTTTCAGGTGCCACAAAGTTTTAATATAAGAGACTTCCTTACCTCCCTTTCATAGAACAAAGAAAAACATGATGGTAATGAAGTCATTCCCTAAATGTAAATTAGAGCTGACTGTTACAGAGGTAATCTCTTATAAAAGCGATATAGTTGCCTTCTTTAATTGACTGATAGTCACAGGAACTGTGAAAGGATAATTCTCTATTCAGAGCCAAATATAATACTAAAGTCTATATAAGCTGGGTAATTGACTAAAATATATTAATACAGGAGAGCTCTTTTATCAGAAATAGATTATTCAGCCAAGGAGATGTTGGCTAGGGGATCCAAGCCCCCAAAAAGATAAAGGCTTTTTGCCAGAAAACTGGGATACCTGCAAGAAGAGAGGCAGTAAGGCCCTGCTGTCGAAGACAAGATGTAAGCATAGGAAAGTTATATCGAGACCACACCTGCAAGTGTACAGATGGCCTCTGGAATGCCAGAGAGTGTTACCAAAGGCCACTAAATCAACAAAGCAAATATTGGTCTCCTTTAGTCAAGCAAGACTACTCCATCAGCATCAGCTACACCTCACCTGCCTGGAAATACTGGGCAGCAGTGTCAGTCAAATGTCTTTATACCCCAAATCTAATTGGCTATTAGCTCTCTCCTTGGAGGAATAATTCAGGTCTGATGCCACAAGCTTAAGTCCTCTAGAGGTTAGGAGATCTTATAAGCCACAGTAAAACCTTGTCGGCTTTTACAGAATGGACTAGCATACCATCCAAACCTTTGTATCTATACCAATGTAACCTACCATAATAATTAGTACTGTTTAAATGCCTGTATATCTAACTGCTTATGCTACATCAGTAAGAGTAATAGGTTATTTCAGGATAAACTGCCAACCCATGAAAGGAAACAGCCTGAACCAATCAGAGTCCAAAACGACATCTCCAAAGAAAGTAGACTGTTCGGCTTCTCACCCACTTGTGTCCCTTTTCCAAAGCCTACGGAACAACCTGTGGAAAAGGGGGCATGGTAGAATGTAAGTGCTGCTATTGGGGTGAACGATGAAACTACAGAAACATATACTGGACTATTATTTGATCAACATGATACTACATATAAGCTTCCCCAGCTGGACAATGGGGGCCTTGGGTTGTATAAGTTTGGGCATAGCTACTTGCAAATTGGTTTTACATGAAGGAGGCCTGTATTCATTACTTATGACCTATTATTAAAAAATAAACATAAAAATAAAAAAAGAAATGTAGCTGACTCCCCAGAAAAACAAACAATGAATGGTATCACTCATCTGTGGATGCTAGTGCCAATTACCTAGTTGTAAGTATTTCTTGTGCATGACCCCTAGAGCTTTTGTCCAAGTAGTTGGGAGTGATGCATATTGGAAACAACAATAACAACAACAGAAAGGACTGCATCAAAGAACTGACTGAAACAGTGAACTCCTGCTCAAAACAGTCAACTTCCACATGGAGAATTTTGAGAAAGACTGAGAAAGATGAAAAGCATGTTTGGCAGAATACATGAGCTCTGGTAGGTTGGGGGGATAGGGTGGGGGACACGGGTCTAGATTTGATAATCTTGTACAAAATATAGTAAAAAAATGTAGCTGACTCTTCCGGCTCCTCCTTTTTCCTCAGAAGGCCAACAGTTATAATCCTAGGCAGACAGGTGCCTCTAAGCTTGAGAAGGTTTTTGATGTCCAAGGTCAGTTTTTTCAGAGGACCATCATCCTACACCACCTGACAAGGAATTGAAGACAGGGGAATGTGCCACCTTCTGCTGAAGGGAAGTGTCTGAAAACCTGGATTTGGCATCATCTAGTGTCATGGATGTTTCAGGAGCCATGCTGAGTTTACAGAGCACTGTTGTCCTGATCCAAGGGATAATGGACCTGTAAGATACTCTGTCTTCAGTAAGTCCCAGTTCTTTTCCTTCTAATGGTGTACATCATATGAGCAAGAGGGTCAGTTTCTAGGACCTGAAGGCACTGAAAATGCATGATCATCCATAGTGGTTCAGAGACTCCAGGAGACAGGAGAAAGTTGCTAGAGCCTCTATAGTAAAGGAATCTCTGAGGTATACTAACAGGGATGGCATTTGTTACAAATTGGAGAGATTCTTGAGACTTTTGTAGGTAATACCATTCAATATGACCAGTTTGAAAATAACAGCATAAAAGGGCTTCAGTAAAATTTATAAATGACAAGTTAATTGCCTCAAAAGCTTCAAAAGGTACTGAAAGCATCTATGGCTGTTTCTATACAATGTCATAAATTTAACTGAGGTAGCAAGACTAGTGCTATGTTGAGACAATGACCATTTCCTTTGGATAAACTCCATTGTATTTGTATTGCCTAAGTGAGTGAGCCAAATTCTTCAGTGGAAGCTGTCATCATTTTGATGTCTTATCTGTGCTCTTGAAGGAAGTTAGATATGGTTCAGAGATTGTACGTCAACAGAGCTATTGAGATATCTCATGAATAGCCTGGTCAGAGTGAACTGTGTCCCTTCAAGGTACAAGCCAACTGTAGATAAAAGGTTATTGAAGTAGTCGCTGAACAACATACATTGAAAAATTGTGAAAGAGGGGGTGGAAAGAATATAAAAGCTAGAGGATAGGGAGGAGTGGTGTGAAATGCTGTCTTCCGGACATGCATAGCTATTGCATTCATGAATTCAGACCAGCTGGGGTTAACTGCACAAGACTTACACAAGATTAGGCCAGCCAAAATCCCCATACAGATGGGAGAGATGAACTCCAGGCGCCACTCCTTACTGAAGAGCTACTGGAAGTTGATAGCTGATGAGGGAGAAAGAAGCGTTCTTAGAAGGCATGCCACTGGTAGGTTTCCCATGCTCTAGTGGATGACCCCGCACCCATGCATATATGATCAGCACTAAATGGACTTAGTGGGTTATCAAAAAATAAGATATGAAGTTAGGATGAGTAGGGCTTGTGAGACACAGGGGGAGTCAGAGGGGAAATGGGGACCGTGTAAGATCATATTTCATTGCATACATGTCTGAAATTATCAAAATTAAAAAAAAACAGTTAAACTAAAACTATATGTATGTATCAGGGCACGGTGACACACACCTTTAATTCCAGCAATCAGGAGGCTGAAACAGGAGCATCACAAGTTCCAAGCCAGGTGGGCTACATAGTGGGACCCTAGAGACTCTGTCTTTTAAAAAGATAGAATTGCTCTCTGTTAAATGGAAAAGTAGAGATAATAATTAACCTTTCTCTGAAACACATTCTCAACTGTACAGGGATCCTTGAAGGTCCTATTTTAATTAATCTTATGCTCCCAAACAAAATTCATCTTTATTTACATGTTTTTCCCCAGCTGCAAAAATGTCTTAGTTCCTACATTGGTTGTTTGAGATGACTTTATCCTATGAAGCTTTTCTGAAACCCAGACTCTGAGAAGGATGGCCTCTGCATTCATTGGCCAGCTGCATGGCAGCTTGTTTTCTGTTTCAACTAGTTGTTGTCTGAGATGTCGTGTGGGAATTGGGAAGCCACCATCCAAGCTACTTGTTGCTTCCAATGGAGTTTTCTACTGAAACTCAAAGTGAGCAGGATTTTTACAAAGGCAAAAAAAGCCAACAAACAAAAAGAAACAAGTGAGATTTCCTTCCTTGCATGACAAGCACAACTTTCTGAAGGAGACAGAAAGCTGATGCCTTGCTTGCTGCATTTGTTTCCTGTTATAGCATTTATTTACTGGCATATGGCTGAGAGGTGTTGCCATTGATGAAGCCTCAGCCTGCTGAATGATGCCAACCTAAGCTTTTCAGTTGGATGAAGCTTCCAGCTCTTACATCTGGGATCCAGACCAACAGTTCCCACATGTAGAACACCACTAACACAGGAAGGAAGGAAAGAAAGTGCTTTGCGCAAAAAGCAACCAAAGACACGAATTAAACAAAATATTGCTGACATTATTTTTTACATTTCTGTTTAATGGTTTCCTCCTGTTGGGCAACTTGCATCTTTCAGAGTATAACAGTTGACTTTTAGTTATGCTATTTAACTAGAAAATAAAATTAATCCAGGTGCAGTGGTGTACACCTATAATAGTAGATCTTGGGAGGCAAACACAGGAGGGATCATAGGATTCAAAGTTATCCTCAGCTACATACTGAGTTTGAGGCCATCCCAGGCTACATGAGACCATGTCTCAAAAAAAAAAAGGAAAAAAGAATAAAGCTTAAATGTATTGCCCTTGACTTATACAAGGGGACTGTACAAGGATGCACCCTTCTTGTATCTATGTTATTTCATGTCCCAATGATCCCAGCCACCTGGACTGCATGGTCTGTCTGCATTGGTTTTACCCTGTGATTAACTTGGGTCTCCATCCCATAGGTTGGCAGCTGGGAAATATGAGACTCTGTAAAGTAGGAATGTAGAAGCAACTATTACTCAGTAAGTAGAGAAATTAATCCAGAGTGAATTCAAAGCTCATCAGATCTTCCCAGGAGGGTTCATGGAGGAAACTATAGTCACAGGAGCAAGCAAAACTGAATCAATCTCCTCTCAGGTTCTTTGGAAACATAGTCTCAATATGTAGCCTAAACTTGCCTGGACCTCACTATGTAGCCCAGGCCAGACTCAAACTTTCAACAATCCCCTGATTTAGTCTCTCAAGTACTAGGATTACAGGCTTGGTAAAACTGATCTTCAGTCTGGCAATACCACCATCTCACTACCTGTTTGACTCTGGGCAACTTAACCTCTCTTAGTCTCATTTTCTTCTCCCAAAAAAGGTGTTACACTGTCTACCACAAATTACTGTCCTTCGGGGTCTAGAAAATAATGTGTGTGTTCTTTGTTTTCCAGGGATGGTCTGCTTACTCCCCACTCAAGACCAGTCAGCTACAAGTTGCTTCCCTGGAATAAGGGTAGAAAGAGGGACTGGGCCAAAGCTTGAAACAGTCTCCAAGTTTCTTCCCTGTGATTTACTAAAGCCTAGTCCTCTAGGACCTGGTAAAATGGATTCTCTGTAATGCAAAACATATTGAAAGGGAAAAATGAAAGAAGAAATATTCCTTCGGTCAAAGGCCAAGAAAAGAGGAAGGAAGAACTGAAACTGCAAGGTGTCTAGGAGTGAGAGCCATGTTCCTGCTTCCCTAAAGGAAAAGACCCTGGAGGTAGGCCAAGACCTCTCCAAAGGATTAAAGCCTTGATCATTCTAAGGAGTCCCACTTGCTTGTCCTAACCTATCTTGCCTAAAATGTGTTATGTTGTTTTTTCCACTTAAACAGGAGCCCTTTCTTACTGCTATGGTCATTGTGCTCCCTTATCACAGGGCAGCTCTAGTGAGTGTCACTTTCGGGTCCTTCCAAATCAATAAGGCCATTGCCTCTGCATTCCATGGCCCCAATCTACTGTGCCAACTAATGTTTGAATCTTCTTTTCTTAATTTTTCTCTTGTCTCCTGATCAGAAGCAGTCTCTTATCCAGTGTCTTTTCCTGTGTGCAGTCAGTTGGCATGTCTTCCCACAAAAGTTCTTCTCCTTTGTTATCATGTTTCCTATTACAATCTTTTTCTTACATTTATTTATTTATTGTGTGTGTGTGTGTGTGTGTGTGTACATGCACATGCGCATGCGTGCACACACACACACTAGGGGTTGGTGAGTGGGTACCTGCATGCCATGGTACATGTGCAGAAGTCAGAGGCTAACTTGTGAGAGTCAGTTCTCTCCTTCCACCATATGGGTCCCAGGGATCAAACCTATATGGGAACTTAGAAATGAAATGAAATGTTCACAGAACGGAAAGGTAAAGTGGAGTATTGTGAGTCATACCTGTAATACCAGAACAAGGTAAGCTGAAACAGGAGAATCACTGCAAGGTCAAGGCCATACTAGGCACATATTCTGCTGAAAGACCAAAGAAGTATATAACTTCTCTTTTGACTATGCTATGGACTAAACTGTGCCCTCTCTTCAAAATCCCTGTTTAAGTTCTAACACCCAGTCTCAGTGTACTTGGAAAGAGACTGTGTATGAAGGTAATAAAGGTTTTCTGAGTTTATAAGGGTGCTGTGTTTTTCTCTTTTATTAATTTTTGAGACAGGATTTCACTATGTAGCCCAGGCTGTTGACTTGAACTCATTCTTTGAGTAACAAAAGTAGCCTTTCTACACACTTTATACCTTATGACTAGAAAATGCCCAGAGAAAAATTTAACTCAGTTTATTTTGGTTCACTCAGGTCAGTATATGCCATAGGTTGCACTGACCTTTAAATAAAACAGCAATTTTAGAAGTCTTCTTCTTAAAGTGTTCATAGATTTAAATGTGTTTGAAGACAGCATGCACAAGACCCATGCAAACAAACCAGACAAAAACCCTGCATAGTAGTGAAAAAATGGATACAAAGCTTCAACCTTAGCTGAGGAACTATTGGCAACTGATCACTGCTGAATGGAGAGTTGGTCTTCTTTAAGTGTGTGATGCTAGATAGGTTGATCAGGGTCCAGTGTATGAACTCACACCAAGGGACATCTAGGAACACTAACTTGACTCAATAGGCCTTAACAGTTACCACACAATGCATGAAATCTGGTGAGGGGGCTGTGGGAATACAGATAGGGGAGGAGGTCTAAATATGATTAAAATGTATTCTATGAAATGCACAAAAACACAATAAAATAGAAAAAAGGAACTCTCTATACAAGCCACATGTGGTGGCACATGCACCTTTAGTCCCAGCACTTGGGAGGCAGAAGCAGGCAGATCGCTATTAGTTTGAAGCCAACCTGGGACTGTATACATGGTGAGGCCAGCTGCGTGGCTACATAGTGAGAACCTGTCTCAAAGATAAACAAAAACAAAACATGTTGCTATCACACTAGCTTTATAAGAAATACAGAAAGTTCTTCAAGATGGAAAAAAATTGTCTTCATAGAGTAATTTTAACCTACAGAAACACAAAAGAACACCAATAAAATAATCATTTACCATTAAAACAATATAAATGTATACTTATCTTCTTTATTTAATTGCTTTATAACCAACTATGAGAATTATAAGAAACAACACATTCATTCTTTTCTAATTTTCTTTATTTTTTACATCTTAATCATATTTAGACCCCGTTACCCATCCATACTCTCTATATCCCCCCCATCACATGTATTGTTATATATGTTAAGGCTTATCAAATTTGTGTACCTAGAGGTGCCTCAATGTGAGTTCATCCACTGGAGTCTAGTCAGCCTGTCTAGCTAGAGTCATTCCTTTACAAAAGATCTCTCTCTCAACCAGCAGCAATCAGCTGCCAATAGTTCCTCAGCTAAGGCTGGGGCCTCCTTTCTATTTCACCAGTTCTATGCTGGATTTTTTACTGTGTTTGCATGGGTCTCATGCGTGCTGTCACCATTGCTATACATTCATATGGGTGAGTTCCCAGAAGTCTGGACAACTTTGTTTCCTTGTGATCATTTACCAACCCTGGCTCTTATAATCTTTCCACCCCCTCTTCTGCAATGGTCTCTGTGCCATGGATGGATGATGTTTAATATAGAAGTCCCATCCAGAGACATGCACTCAGCAGTCTCTTATTCTCTACACTTTGGTCATTGTGGCCTTGTGTGCATTGTCTTCTGTTGTATGAAGAAGCTCCACTAATGAGAATTCAGAAATGCATTAGTATTCTCTTGACGCCTAGTTCTGCTGTGTTCTATAAACTTTAGGTACAGAGGGTCCATTATAGATGTGTCACTTAAGGCTTGTCTTTCAAACACTTATTCTGTGAGTGTGTGATCAGGTGTAGAACTCTGTAATAGTCTCCATATGTTGCAAAAAGAAGCATCTTTGATGAGTGGTGAATGGTCTACTTGTCTGTAAACATAAGAATTCATATTTAGCATACAGTAAAAAATTACATGTGTCTAGGGATACAACAGATGTTGGATTTTCTCTAGTGCCTATAACCTCTCCAACCATAGGTTTTGGGCTATGTTTACAGTGCCACACACGTAAGAAACATTATAATGAATTATAAGAAACAATAATAATTCTCAGAATTATAACAGTAAGAATTATTACAATAACAATTATAAGAAACAATGCATTCATTCTCTGTTTTTGTAGTTTTTTGAGATGAGGTCTCGCTATATAGCCTAGCTGGCCTGAAATTTGGTACACAAACCAGGCTTGCCTCAAACCCACAGAGATTCACTTGCCTCTGCCTTGTGAGTCCTGAGATTAAAGCTGTGCACCACCACATCTATCCCAGAAATAATACACTCTTAATCAAATTAAAGAAGAAATCCAGAGAGAAATGTAAAGATATTTTATACTGAGTGTTAACTAAGATGCATCATCTTAAATATATTGTATGCAACTACAGCAGTGTTTATAAGAAATTTTATAGTTATTCATGTTATTCTATAGATTATAGCATTTTGAGAGACTCAAGTCAAAACAATATTTTTAAAAATATTTTATTTATGTGTATGAGTGTATTGCCTGCATGTGCCTAAGTGAACCCAGGTCATGCAATGCCCACAGAAGTCAGAAGAGGGTACTGTATCTCCTGGAACTGGAGTTACAGACAGTTGTTAGTTGCCATGTGGGTGCTGAGACTCAAACCCAGGTCCTCTGCAAGAGCAGCCAGTGCTCTTAACTGTTAAGCCATCTCTCCAGTGCCCAAAACAATATTTCAAAAGAGAGGGAGTGGGAGGTGGACATGGGAGGAGTTACAGGGGAAAGAGAAAAGGATGGAATTTACATAAATACAGACTCGTGTATGAAATTCTCAAAAAAATAAAAACATTAAATTAAAAATAAGAGCAAAGTTGGAGGACTTACTGTAAAATTACAGTAACCAAAATAGTTTGATCCTGGCCACAAGGTAAGGTAGACATATAGACCAAATAAATAGATCCAAGAGCCCAGAAAAATAATTCTCAAATATATACACAGTGACTTTATGACAAGGGTGCCAAAATATTCAGTGGGGAAAAGGGCAATGTTTTCAACAAATTAAATTGGGTAAATTGAATATATGCATGCAAAAGAGTGGAGTTGGACCTTTATACCATATACAAAAATTTACTCCAAATGTATCAGGATTGTACTGCTCAGTACAATCAACTTGTACTAACTTGTCAAGTTAACAAGTTAGTTGTACTAAGTTGTGTCAATTTGACACAACCTAGAGTTGCTTGGGAAGAGGGAGTCTCAATTGAGGAATTTCTCAGAACAAATGGGCTTGTAGTTATATCAGTGAGAGATTGGTCTTGATTCGATGCTTGATGTGGGAGGACCCAGCCTACTGTGGGTGGTACCATCCTTACTCAGGTGAGCTTAGTATGTATAAGAAAGCCGCTGAGCATAAACTAGTGAACAAGCAACAAGCAGCATTGCTCCAGGGTTCTTGTGTCCTCTCCTGCCTTGAGTTCTTTCTCTGACTTCCCTAAATGATAAACTGTAACCTAAAAGTATATGATAAAATAAACCTCTTCCTTACTCAAGGTGCTGTTGGCCAAAGTGTTTTATCACAGCAATAGAAAGAAAACTAGAACTAAGAACTAAAGAGAAGAGACAAAATTGTAAAGATACAAATATCCCAATGTGCCTGTACCAAAGGACATAGTGTAGAATAGTGTGGGTAGAGGTGAGGTAGAGAGGCAAAACAGGAGCCAGATGAACTACGAACTTAGCCATAACCTTGAAAACTAAGGGGAATTATTAAAGAACTTTAAGGGGATGATCTAAACTTCAGAATTACACAAAAATCATTGGCTATGATGAGTAGGTAGGTTGCAGTGTTCTAGAAAACCACTAAGAGGCTCTGGCTATAATGGAGGTAAGGAATAAGGAAGGTCTGATCTCAGGCAGTGGTAATGGAAGAAGGGGAAAGCATACTGAATATAAGAAAGGAAGAATATCAAATTTTCATTGAGTTGATCTCATGAATATTTGGCATGAGAGAAACCATTATTTGTGTATCTGTTCATTCAGTTGTTTTATGGAGTGTCCACTGGGGCCAGATATTCTGTTCTACAATGATTTCCAAGCTTAGATATGGCTCTCCAGAAGCAGACCCTGAATTGAGGGTTGATGTACAAGTAAGTTAACAAGAAAGAACCTATTGTCCAACAAGGACAGAGGAGAGAGAGAGAGAGAGAGAGAGAGAGAGAGAGAGAGAGAGAGAGAACTAAGATAAAACAAGCAAGAGGATGGCCTCAGGCAGAACCTGAACTCTGGAATGTAAGGTACACAGCAGAGTTGTCCAAACCTAAGGCAAGAGAGCTGGACTTTTGATAGTCCAGAGTGGAACCTTACAGTGCAAGCTTTCTGAAGGTGCTTTACCTTTTAAGCTATTGCCTTTCCGTTTTTTAATCTAGTCAGAGAGAGTTCTGCTTCATGGCATGTAGTCATCTCATCTCCATCCTAAACTCCTCTCTAGTAACCCTTACAATCACTCTGTAAATGTTTCTGCTTTACAGGGGAGATGCTAATTTTATTTTTACTTTTTGAAAGTAGAATTTTTCATTACTATATATTAATAAATTTCAGGGGCTGGAGAGATAGCTCAGCGGTTAGGAGTGTTTGCTGTGCAATTATGAGGAACAAAGTTTAGATCCCAGCACTCATATACTAAACCAGATACCCTCAGGTCTGAGAAGACAGAGAAAAATCCCTGAGACTTTGCTGGCTTCTAGGCAAGCTAAGAAAATAAGCCACTGCTTCAGGGAGAGATACTGCCTCAAAGAAATAGGCTGAGAGCAATAGAAGACACCCAATGCCCTCTTCTGGCCTCCACATCTACACAAATACACACACACACACACACACACACACACGCACACACACACTCACATAGACACATACACACAAGTAAATGTTTTCATTAAATACTTTTATCTGTGTTTTTAGATGATATGTGTTGGAGAGGGCATGCATGCCATGGTGCATGAGTAAGGTCAGAGGACAGCTTTGTGGAGTCAGTTCTCTCCTTCTGCCCTTCCATAAGTTTCAGGGATTGAACTCAGGCCTCCAGGCTTGCAGGCAAGCTCCTTTACTCCCTGAGCCATGTCTCAGCTCCAATAACTAAATCTTTTCAATAGGTCAACATCATTGTGATATTTTAAATATACTTAATGTTTCTTGCCTACCCTCTCCACTTAACTCAGTTATGCCCGCATATTCATTTAACAGTCATTGGTGAGCATCCTAATATGTAATAGGCACTAAATTGAGAGTTGCAGGTAGAAAAAAAGTAAGGCAAATAAGGTTTCAGTCTTTACTCCTCTCAGCCAGATGAGGTGGTACACACTTAAAATCCCAGCACTCGAAGGGAAACGCAAAGCCACAAGCATCAGACCAGCCTGAGCTATATAATGAGTCCAGAGCCAAGCTGAAATACATAGCAAATCCCCATCTCTACCCACCACTGCCACTACTACCAAATCACTACTTCTCTCCAGCATCTGAAGACACCAGGATATTATAGAAAAGCCTCCAACTTTGTAACTGGATAGACTCTCTTATTTACAGAAAATTATAAAAACCAATTCATATAACTTTTTTACGCCCCAGTTTTCTTGATCTGTAAAATGGGTATATTAATTCCTCACAATAATATCTATTATGAAATTATATAAATACTAAACAATATGTAAAAAAAGAATTTACAAGATCTCTGGTACATTGAAAATGCCCCTAAAGTTTAGTTGATTGTGAGATGTTTTGGAAAGGGGGAGGAAACTAATTCTCTGTATTTAAAAAAATACAACCAAGGGGGTTGAAAAGATGGCTCAGCAGTTAAGAGCACTCACTGATTGCCTTTGCAGAAGACCCAGGTTCCATTCCCAGCACATGGAGGCTAACAACTGTCCATAACGCCAGTTCCAGGGGATCTGATACTTTCTTCTGACCTCCGTGGGTGCTGTGTGACATGGGTGCACTTAAACACATGAATATAATACACTCATACACATAAAAAGTCAAATAAAGTATTTTTTAAAAGAATACAGCAAAAGAGCAATAATAAAATAAGGTTAATGGGACACAGAAGACCCAGGACTGTGTTCAGCTCAAGTGTTCAACAGTATTCTTGGATATAGAATTTCTTTTTTCTTCATTGAATTGGATTTTTATTGATGGTCTGGAGTTTTCCCAGCATTTGACCCCTTTTCTATGGGAAGAGGGGTGTCCTATTGCATTAACTTTGGAGGAAACAACCAAAAAAGCCACAACTACAACACGTGCACATGAGTCAGAGTCACCAATTAGAGATCCTTTATACTGTAGTTGAGAGAATGATGTCTAGTGGGTACAATATGCAGTGCTCCTGGCAATGGGGCCAGCAGAGCTAGTTCAGAGTTTACTATCTCAGGAATCCCAGAATATTCTCTTCTGAAAATGAAAATACTATGTCTTTCACAGAACTGGGGATGGGGTTAAACATGAAAACACCTGATTGTAAGGCATGGAGGATAATAAATGCTTAATAAATGTTTCTTGAAACTGTTTAGGAAGCTTTCCAACATTTCTCCCAAACAAGCTGTTTTTAGACTAGCTCCTACCTAAACAGAATTACCAGTGGCTGCCTTTTCCAGTTCCCAACCAAGTTGTATACTTTTATTCCTAGTTACATACTTTTCCATCCTTGACACTCCAAGTCCAAAGTACACCTAGGTCTGATATGCAGAATTCACTTCATTATCTTTAATATTTGTACATTGTACTTTGCTCCCTGGTTAAAATGTAACTACTTTATCTATAGCCTCCTGAAACACAAGATTTCAAGGTTTGGAAAACAGTTTTCTTCCCTTTACTGAAAGATCTTGGTAAAGTAGAGGACTTGTAAGTGGAGAATTTGTCTTAGTAGCTACAATGAAACAGACAACGAAGTGCCAAACAATATTGCTCAGAAAAATCTCTTCATAAGAGGAATGTTCTATGATAATGCTCTGGGCCTCTGGACATTTTCTAAAATCTATCACCAGCTCTCTTCCTTGGCTCCACAGGCTTCTTTTTGAAAAAAAAAAATTTCCAGCTTTCAGTTTCTTTTTTTTAATTTTTATTTTATTTTGTTTATTTTTTGTATGTGTATGAATGTACTGTCTGCATGCCGGTCTGCGCACCCGTGTTGTGCAATGCCGCGAAGGTCAGAAGATGGTCTCGGATTCCCCTGGAACTGGAGTTCTCCTGGAATTGGAGTTACAGACTGTTCTTAGCCGCCATGTGGGTGCTGGGGATCGAACCTGGGTCCTCTACAAGAGCAGTTGGTGCTCTTAACTACTAGGCTATCTCTCCAGCCCCCCACCTTTCAGTTTCAACCAAGCTGATGGCCCTCCGAAAGTGCAATTCCACATTTCTAGCCTCCTGGTAGGATCGTCCTTCTAGTTCTGCCTCAGTGCCTGAAGCACTAGATACATTATCTGCTTTTTATCTCAATATATATTTTATTCAATTTTTGTGTATTTCATACATCTTAATCAAATCTCAAACAAAGTGAGTATAGAAAAGGGATGTGTGGTTATGAATGTTCATGTAAAGAATGGACTATAGGAGAAAAAGAAACAGGAATAATTATTGGGTGATTGAAAGAACAAGATCCTCCCAACAATAACAACATCAACAGCAATAAATAAAGCTCACAGAAAGGTGGCTTGGACAAAGGGGATGAGAATGGTGACAGCATGTACAAGCCCCATGCTGACTCGATGAGAGAAAAACCCAGTATAGAACTGGAGAAATGGGTAGCAGGCCCCAACCTTAGCTGAGGCAGCTGATCACTGCTGGGTGAGGGAGAGTTGTTCTTCTTTAAGGGAGTGACACTAAATAGGGTGAACAGGCTCCAGTGGATGAACTCACACTGAGGAACCTCTGTATACTCAAATTTGACAAGATAGGCCTCAACATATATGACAGAATGCATGAAATCCAAAAAGAAATCAGGAGGTCCTATTCTAATATCAGACAAAATAGACTTCAAAGTAAATCTAATCAGAAGAGACAAAGAGGGCCATTATATCCTTATCAAAGGAACAATTAACCATGAACATTTCACAGTCATGAATATATACACATCAAACTCTGGTGCAGTAAACTTTATAAGCACAATTGTGCAGGATTTCAAGACACAGATTAATCCCACCACACAAATACTAGGGGAGTTCAATACTTCACTGAGCACTTTGGACAGGTCAACTGGACAAAGAATTAACAGAGAGACAGCTGAACTGAGCAATACAATACACCAAATGAACCTCACAGATGTCTATTGAATATGCCACCCAAACACCAGAGAATATACTTTCTACTCATCACCCCATGGAACAGTCTCCAAAATCAACCACATATTGGGACACAGAAAAAACCTCAACAAATATAAAAGGATCAAAATAATCCCATGCATTCTATCAGACCACAGTGCAATAAAAGTCAGCACCAGAATAAGCCCTCCTGTCTACAGGAACATGTGGAGACTAAACAATGCACTCCTAAACAATGAATGAGTTAAGGAAGAAATAAGGAAAGAAATAAAAGTATTCCTGGAACTAAATAAAAAAGATAGTACAACACAACAAAACCTATGGGATACTTTAAAAGCAGTCCTAAGAGGGAAATTTATAGCAATAAGTGTCTTAATCATAGTCTAGCATCAAATATTTTAAGAGTATCTTTAATGTTTAGATAGTATATTAGTAGCATGCAATAATTACATCATAAGTTCTCAAGCAGAGGCAGTCTATTGCAAGGACCTTCTTTGCTGCCAGTTATGATAAGCTGTTTAAAGTTAGAAAACTGAATAGAAACACTGAACATTGTAGAAATGTACTTTGCTCAGTGATACTTGAGTTGTTGCAATATTAGATTATCCATTTGGTTGTTACAGAAATCCTTAACTGTAATTGATGGTTGTTGCCGTAATAGTATATTGCCTGTATTTCTACCTCTAGTAATGGGATTTATGTGCTAGATTTCAATACCCTTGAGCCTGGGCAAGTGTACAAGCCTTTTTAAAAAGAAACATGGTTTACTTGCAAAAACTGATCAGATTTGAGAGATCATTAATGCCCTTGAAGTGGTTTTTGGTGAGTGTGAAACAAATGGTGAGAATTTGAATTGTCCCCTTATTATAGTATTGAAATTAAGTCTACTTAATTTATCAAATCATGTTCATGCCCTGATTTTATATACTTATATCTATCAATAAACATTGTGATACTTGAAAAAAATAAATTAAATTAAAAAATAAAAACAGAAAGAGCACAAATAAATGATCTAACACTGCAGCTAAGGCAAAAACTACTGAATCCTAAACCCAAAAGACAAGAGGAAATAACAAAAATTAGAGCAGAAATCAATGAAATAGAAACAAAGAAAACAATAAAAAGAATCAATGAATCCAAAGGCTGGTTCTTCGAAAGGATAAACAAGATAGATAGACCTCTATCCCAGTTAACCAAATGAAAGAGCAGCTCAAAATTGATAGAATTCAAGATGAAAAGTGAAACATCACAACAGACATCGAAAAGATTCAGACAATAAATGAGAATATTTTAAAAACCTATATTCTACTAAATTTGAAAACCTAAGAGAAATAGATGAATATTTGAAATCCTGGAATTCACCAAAGCTTACTCAAGAAGATATTGACAGCTTAAAAAAAAACCCATAACATATAAGGAAATCGAAATATTAATTCAAAACCTCCCAACTACAAAAAGCCCAGGCCCAGATGGATTTACAGCAGAGTTCTATATAACCTTTAAAGAGGACGTACAACCACTATTACTCAAATATTCCAAAAGAATACAAACAGAGGGAAATCTCCCAAATTCTTTCTATGAAGCCAGTATCACTTTAGAACCCAAACCAGGCAAAGGTACAACCAAAAAAGAAAACTATAGGCCCACTTTATTAATGAACATAGATGCAAAAATTCTCAACAAAATACTTGCAAACCTCATATAGTCACACACCAAAAAGATCATTCCCCATGACCAAGTCAGATTTATACCAGAGATGTAGGGATGGTTCAACATATGCAAATCAATAAATATCATAAAACACATAAATGGGTTGAAAGACAAAAACCACATGGCTATCTCAATTGATAGAGAAAAAAGTGTTTGACAAAATCCAGCACGACTTCACGTTTAAAGTCCTAGAGGGAATTGGATTAGAGGGAACATTCCTCACCATAATCAAAGCTATACACAAAAACCCACAGCCAACATCATCCTAAATGGGGAAAAATTAGAAGCATTCCCCTTAAAGTCAGGAACCAAGCAAGGCTGCCCCCTATCTCCACTCCTCTTCAATATAATGCTTGAAATGTTGGTACAGCAATAAGACAAGTAAAGGAAATTAAAGGAGTACTAATTGGAAAAGAGGAAGTCAAACTATCCCTTTTTGCAATGGACATGATAGTGTACCTAAGGAATGCAAAGAACTCCACCAAGAAACTTCTAGAAATTATCAAGAGTTTGAGTAAAGTAGCTGGATACAAAATTAACCTAGAAAAATCAGAAGTCTTTCTTTACACCAACAACAAACAAAGGGAGAAGGAATACAAGAAGACCATCCCACTCACAATAGCCTCAAAAAATAAATAAAATACCTTGGAACATACCTAACCAAAGATATCAAAGATCTCTACAATGAAAATTTTAAGTCCCTGAAAAAGGAGAATGAAGAAGATACCAGAAGATGGAAAGACCTCCTATGCTCATGGATTGGAAAAATGAATATAGCAAAAATGTCCATCCTACCCAAACTAATATACAGATTCAATGTAATCCCAATCAAACTCCCCATGAGTTTCTTCCCAGACTTGGAAAAAAATCCTTACATTCATATGGAAAAACAAATGACTCTGGATATCCAAAGCAACCCTGAGCAAAAAGAGCAATACAGGGGGATAACCATTCCTGACTTCAAACTACTACAGGGCTATTGTAATAAAAACAGACAGGTATTGGAACAAAAACAGACAAGTAGATCAATGGAACAAAACTGAAGATCCAAACATGAGCACATGCAATTTCAGCCACCTCATATTTGACACAGAGGCCAAGAAGACCCAATGGAGGAAAGATAGCATCTTCAGCAAATGGTGCTGACAAAACTGGATTGCCACTTGTAGAAAGATGAAGCTGAACCCCTACCTTTCACCATGCACAAAAATCAACTCCAAATATTTCAAAGACCTCAATGTGAAATCAGAAACTCTGAAAATGATAGAAGAAAACTTTCGCAGTAAACTACAAGACATAGGCTTGGGAAAAGACTTTCTAAATCAGACAGCCACCACATTGGAAACAAGGTCAAAATAGACAAATGGGACCTCATTAAACATAAAAGCTTCTGTACAGCAAAAGAAACGAAGTGAAGAGAAAACCCACAGAGTGGGAGGAAGTCTTCACCAGTGATATACCAGATAGCGCATTAGCATCCAGAATATACATATTACTCAAAAACCAAAGGATCAAGAAAACAAATGAAACTAAAAAAAGATGGAGTAAAAAGGGCAAGCTAAATAGACAATTCACAAATGAAGAAGTGAAGATGGCTGAAAAACATCTCAGAAAGTATTCAACATCACTAATAATGAAGGAGATTTCACTTTTCCCTGGTAAGAATGGCCAAGATTAGGAAAACAAAAGGGGAATACTCATCCACTGCTGGTGGGAATGCAAACACCTGCAACTCCTATGAAAATCAGTGTGGAGAACTCTTAAAAGACTGAAAATGAGCCTACCACCTGACCCAGTCATACCACTCCTGTTTATATACCCAGAATACTCATCCAATCACAAAGACACATGCATATCTATATTTATTGCAGCTCTCTTCACAACAGCAAAAATCTGGAAGCAACCCAAATGTCCCTCAACAAACGAGTGGATACAGAAAATGTGGTACATCTACAAAATGGAGTTCTATGCAGCAGTAAGAAAAGATGGCATCATGAACTTTGCAGGTAAATGAATGGAACAAGAAGACATTATGCTAAGTGAAGTAATATAGTCCCAGAAAATCAAACAATGTATGGTGTCTCTCATTTGTGGATGCTCACACCAAATCCCTAGTTGCAAACAAACTGAGCATCATCTATGTTATATTTCTTTTTTATATGAAAGCAGCAGTATGGTTAAAAGGTGAATCCCTTAATGAGCTTGAGAATTAACCAACCACTTATGTTCAGATTTTGTAATATTGGTATATGGGTGGAGGATATGTGTGCATATTTTGAAGTAATATAAAATTAAAAGAAAAAATGTGAAAAAAAGACTGAGAGAAAGATGCAAGACATGCATGGCAGAATGCAGGAACAGGGGTGGGTTGGGGGGGCATGGAAAGGGGAATGAATGTGCCTAAATTAAAAGATAATGAACCATCTACATGGAAAAATTTCAATGTAATAAAGCTGAGCTTCCTCCTTCCCAGATCACTCTAGTTTTATATCTAGTTGACAAAAAACAGCACAATACCAAGTACAATGATTACACAGAATAGGCTTGATGACAAACAGAAGGAACAGGACTTGAAAGAATGGACAGGGAGGAAGACCTTCGAGGCAATTTTTCTAGTTAATAATTTACTTTAGAAAAGTTGGGTATTGGTTCCAGTTCCTCATATCTTGAAATATAAAAGATAACATTTTGTATACTCATTTTTTAAAGATTTAGAGTTTCTTCACAGGCTTGGAAAAAAAATCCTCAAATTCATTTGAAAAAACAAAATACCCCGAATAGCCAAAGCAAACCTGAGTGAAAAGAACAATACAGGGGGGATCACTATACCAGACATCAAACTATACTACAGGGCTATAGTCATAAAAACAGCCTGGTACTGGCACAAAAACAGACCAGTTGACCAATGGAATAAAACTGAAGATCCAAACCTGAGCTCATACAATTTTGGCCACCTCATATTTGACAAGGGGGCCAAGAAGACACAATGGAGGAAAGACAGCATCTTCAGTAAGTGGTGTTGGCAAAACTGGATCACCACTTGTAGAAGAATGAAATTAAACCCCTACCTCTCACCTTGTACAAAAGTCAACTCCAGATGGACCAAAGACCTCAACGTGAAACCCCAAACTCTGGAGGTGATAGAAGAGAAACTTGGCAGCAGACTACAAGACATAGGTGTAGGAAAAGACTTCCTAAATCAGACAGCAGCTGCACAAGAAATAAGATCAACAATTGACAAATGGGATCTCCTTAAACTCAAAAGCTTCTGTACATCAAAAGAAACAATAAAGGAAGTGAAGAGAAAACCCACAGAGTGGGAGGAAACCTTCACTGCAGACACATCTGACAAAGCATTAATCTCCAGAGTATACAAGCTACTCAAAAAACAAAGAAGAAAGAAAACAAATGAAACACTCAAAAGATGGAGCAAAGATCTGAATAGAGACTTCACAGAGGAGGAATTAGAGATGGCTGAGAAACATCTTAAGAACTGTTCAACATCTCTGATAATTAAGGAAATGCAAATTAAAACCACTCTGAGATATCACCTTACTCCAATAAGACTGGCTAGGATCAGGAACACGAATGATACCAAGTGCTGGAGAGGTTGTGGGGAAAGGGGAACACTCATCCATTGCTGGTGGGAATGTAAACTTGTACAGCCACTATGGAAAGCAGTGTGGAGAACCCTTAGAAGACTCAAAATGAGCCTTCCATTTGACCCAGTCATACCACTCCTGGGTATATACCCACAAGACACAACTTACTGCAAAGATACATGCACAGCTATGTTTATTGCAGCTCTGTTCACAATAGCAAAAAGCTGGAACCAGCCCAGGTGCCCTTCAACTGACGAGTGGATAGAGAAAATGTGGTACATGTATACAATGGAGTACTATGCAGCAGTAAAGAGGGACAACATCATGAAATTTGCAGGTAAATGGATGGAGCTGGAAGACATTATGTTAAGTGAAGTAACACAGTCCCAGAAAAACAAACGACAAATGGTGTCCCTCATATGTGGATGCTAGTACCAACAACCCAGATATAAATATTTCTCATGGAGAGGGAGGCATAGTAAAAGAACAACAGAAAGACTGCATCAGAAAATGGACTGAAATGGTGAATTGGAAAGGGGGGATGGGTGGGAGAGGGACACGGGTGTATATTCGATTAAGGCATATTTAATTGACGTGAGCTCAGCAAGTACCCAGTTTCGCCTAGACACTGTCTACAGGACACATGGTGTTTTAGGACTTAGTAAAAGTAAAAGTAAACATGTGTATATTAAACAACATTGGTTTACAGAATCTGATAAAAATGGTAATGCATCTGAATTAAATGGAGATATAATTCGCTGTTGCCCACATTTGCTTTACATAAAATCTGTAGAGCAAGAACTTTGGGATTGACACATACAAATGTTCTCTATAATTTCTCTGTTGTACAGTATCACCTTGTAGCATTCTCTTTAAGATGATTTAACGTAAAAATTAAGTTTGCTTCCCAAGTTAATCATATATAGTCACCCAAAACAACATGGGTGAATTTGATGAAATCTGTGCCTTGACTCCACCCTATAGTCATGTATAATACAACTGTCTTCTGGAGACTCATACGCTAAAAAAAAGGGGGGGGGATACAGAAAGACATGAAACCTTTTCATCAAACCCTTGCAATTCAAATCTTAAAACTAACTATGGGAAAAGATTTGTTTGTTCCAACAGGACAAAACGTCACCAACTTAACGGCTGAGAAAGAAAAGATACAGGTTTGCATTGAGTAGGATGTACCAAAAAGTGGCAACGGAAAGGCTGACCCGTCTGAACATTCAAAGGAAGAAAAGCCTCAGATTGCCATAAACATCGAACCCCTCTGTGGATCCTACATGTAACAACTAGTTATAATGAGTCCTAATGAAACTTACCTTCTAGGTGCCACAAAGGTTCTGATATGAGAGACTTCCTTGCCTTCCCACCCATAGAACAAGGAGAAATATGACAATGATGAGGTCGCTCCCCAACTGTAAATTGGAGACAACTATTGTAGAGGTAATCTCTTATAAAACCGGTAAAACTGCTTTCTTTAATTGACTACTAGACATGGGAACTGTGGAAGGGATTACTCTCTGTTCAGAACCAAATATAATACTAAAGTCCTAGGGCTATGCACTCAGGCAAAATATATTAATACAGGAGCTCTGACATCAGCAATGGATTGTTCTACCAGGTGGATGTTGGCCAGGGGATCCAAGGCCCCACAAAAGGTAAGGGCTCCTTGCCTCTAAGTTGGGATACCTACAGGAGGAGAGGCAATAAGACCCTGCTGCCGAAGACCTGACGTTAACATGGGAGGGATGTATTGAGACCACACATGCAAGTGTACAGATGGCCTCTGGAATGCCAGAGAGTGTTACCAAAGGCCACTAAACCAATAAAGCAAATATGGGTCTCCCTGAGTCAAGCAAGACTCCACCGTCAGCACCAGCTACACCTCACCTGCCTGGAAATACTGTGCAGCAGAGGCAGCCATGTGCCTGTATATCCCAAATCTAATTGGCTATTGGCTCTCCCCTTGGAGAAATAACCCATGGCTGATGCCACAAGCTTACATCCTCTACAGGTTAGGAGATGTTATAAGCCACAGTAAGACCCTGTCATATTTAACAGGGGGGAAAATTGTAATTCATGGATTAACATATCCAAACATGTGTCTATGCTAAAGTAACCTACCATAACTATTAGTGCTGCTTAAATACCTATATATCTAATTGCTTGTTCTTCATTAGTAGGATCGAAAGGTTATTCCTGGACAAACTGTCAGCCCATGAAAGGAAACAGCCAGAATTGACCAGAGTCCAAGTCAACAGCTCCAGAGAGAGTGGACTGTTTTACCTCTCATCCACCTGTGCCCCTTTTCTAAGCCTAGGGAACAACCTGCGGAAGAGGGGGCGTGGTAGAATGTAAGGGCTGCGATTGGGGTGAATGGTGAAACTACAGCAATGTAGTCTGGACACTCATTTGATCAACTTGATTGAACAAACAACCTGTCACCCCCCACTGGATGGTGGGGCTGTAGGTGTTTGGGCACAACAGCCTGCAGATAGGTTTTGCATGAAGGATGCTTGTACTCATGGATTATCACTTATAGCTAAAAATGAAAAAAAAAAAAATGAGAGAAAGATGCAGGACAGTTATGGCAGAATGCATGATCTGGGATGGGGTGGGGTGGGATGGGGGCAAAGGGAAAGGGAAATATGCCTGAACTGAATTGGAAAATGATGTATGAAACACACAAAGCATCAATAAAAAAAAAGAAAGTAGCAGAAAAAAATAATAAAAATAAAGATTTAGTTATTTAATGTGTATCTGTGTGAGCCTGTGTAAGTTTATATGCACCACATGTCTGTGGAGACCAGAAGTGGGCATCCCTTGGAACTGGACTTACAGATGGTTATGAGCCACCATGTGGATGCTGGGAACCAAACTCAAGTCCTCTATAAGAGTAGCAAGTGTTCTTAACTTCTAAGGCATCTCTCCAGCCCCTTGAATTTTATTTTTAATTTATTATTTTTATTTGATGTGTATGAGTGTATTGCCTGTCCTAGAGCTGGAATTAGATGGTTGTTAGACATCATGTGGGTGCTAGGAATGGAACCCAGGCCCTCTGCAAGAGTAGCCAATCCTCTTACCCTCTAAGTCATTTCTCCAGCCCTTGTATATTCATTTTTAACATTTTTTAACATTTCATTTGGACTTAACTGAATATTTATCAAGGCTCTAGGGTGTCTTATATATGACAAACACAAGAGTGGGTACTGTGACCATGCCAAGTGAGAATGTGAATTCAGGATCAGTAGAGTGAACACTGAAAAGACAACTAACACATAAAATTTCTGTCTTTAGACTGAGATATTCAAGGAGGAAATGGTGACTATAGCAAAGATTAGACTGAAGGCAAAACTAACAGAATATGAGAAGCAGAAACCTCAAGAAAATGTAATAAGCTGGGTTAGTCAGTATGACAGTAACCAAGTGTTAGTAACTAGTTTAGCTTTCTTTCTGGCATCAGAAACCTTGAGTAATAAATCTAGGAAAATCTTTTCATAAGTCATTATATAATTTTGATCTCTTTAGCACACTGTTCTCCTTAATTGTCCATTGTATTCTATATGTGGCCTCTTGTTTCAAATGTGCTTGTTTATTCTTTTACTTTAATGAGTCTCTGTGTTCATCAGGAAATCCCTTACATTTTGCATTATAAAGAAGAAAAATCTTGACTTCTAGCTGGTAAACACTATGCCCCAGGAAATGACTTCATGCCAATACTCTTAACTGGTAGTTACAAACAGTGGAATGTGGGTAAGCTGCTGTCTCCATGGGTGCTAATTGTAACATGTCAATGAAAGGACATGCATTCTCTGGCTGGCAGGCCAAGCCTCCTGCTGTTGCCAAGTGCTGTAACATTCAACAGGAACATCATTTTTGACACTGACAGTTTAGAATTCAGTGGCTGCCCTTAGTAGAGGACTTTGAAAGGCATAAAATCAGTAAAATATGCAGGATTTATTTAAAATATGTACTACCCATGAGAGGCAGAATGTAGAGGTAGACAGAACAACAGATGGGAACATAGGATGAATCAAAGCCTCTGTATTTGATGAACAGCAAGTGGTCTATTTTGGCTATAACATTTGAAAAAGGTAGGGAAATATTGGAGAACACAGCCAAAGAAATCAAGCTGAGATTCTGTTCTTTGAGGGTTTAAATACCAGAATGAGGCATTGATATTTAACTTGGCAACCAATGGGGAGCCATAGATTTTTTTAAGTAATTAACTAATATGATTAGAGCTGCTTAATCCATTATGAATGTGTAAAATAGGCTTAATTAAGTAGACAAAGAAGATCAGCAAACAAATCAGAAGAGTGGAATAGAGACAACCAGATGACAAATTAAAAAATACTACCTTCTGTGGTGTGGAGCCGATACTCAAAAGTGGCTGTTAAAACAGGTTACACCTGCCAGCTAACCGTGCCACACACTGCAATGAATTGGGATCATGTGCCTAATTCATGCCTAAGGGATTTCAGTGGAATGAATTATCACCACACCCAGAGCAAGGTTTTGTATGTGCATAATCTTCCGTGTGTGTGTGTGTGTGTGTGTGTGTGTGTGTGTGTCCATCTGTCTGTCTGTTTTATGCATGTATGAATGTGTGTGGGTGCATATGTGTGCAGGTGCATGTGCACATGCTGTGCCTCTATATGGAGGTCAGAGGCTAACTTAGGGTGCCTTCATCAATCACTTTCAACTTTGATTAGAGAGACGCTGTCTCTCACTTTAACCCAGAGCATCTTGCTGGCCAGCTTACTCTAGTGATCCGTTGTCTCTGCTTTACAAGCACTGAACTTACAGCAGGCCTGTCATACATACCCAGAGTTTACCTGGGTTCTGTACATCTAAACTCCAGCCCTCATATTTGCACAGCAAGCACTTTACCTGTTGAGCCATCTCACCAGCCTCTCCATGATTTCTTTTAAGACTGCCTGCCAATCCCTTGACACCAGGTCCACAAAATGACAGAGCTATAAATTGGAACCACAGACCACTTCCATAGTCACATTTTTTTAATGTGAGAAGAGATTCAAGGAAGACCTCTTGGTTTAATTACTATATGAGATTCATCATGTAGAAATCCTAGATTTCACTTGCAGGGAAGCTGGCTTCTTTACACAAAGAAAAACTAGAGGCTGTACTTTTGATATTCTTCATTTTCCATATCCCAGGTCTTTCCATTTTCCACATTAACACTTTGTTCCAAGGTGAATCTAATGAGATAGTGTCTGTTCTATTTTGCTTCTTCATTGCTGTGACAAAACACTCTAACCAATATCAACTTGGGGAGAAAAAGGTTTATTCATCTTACATCTTCCAGGTCACAGTTCATCGAAACCTGGAAGCAGCATTGGAAGGACAGGACATGGAGGAATGCTGCTTACTGCCTTGCTCCCTTGGCCCATGCTCAGCTTGTTTTCTTATATAATACACAACAACCTGTCCAGGGGTGGCACCACCCACAATGGACTGGGCTCTTCCATATCACTCAACAATCAAGAAAATACCCCACAGACATGGCCACAGGCCAATCCAAGAAGAATTGAGTTTCTACACACTTATGAAACACAAGAGATTTCATCCTAAATATCTTCTTTATATCACCTGAAATTCCAAAACCTAGAATTTCACTCACTTAAAATGGAACACACCTAAAATTCAATGCCTTTACCTTAACTTCTGATCAAACCACATAGTCTATGCCTCTAAATAAGAGGTAAAAAAAAGGTGGCCATATGTATTATTCACTTTTCTGTTATTGTGAATCAAACACTATGACCAAGGGAACTTATAAAAGGAAGAGTTCATTTGAGCTTACAGATTAAGGAGAATTAGAGACCATCATGGCAGGAAGGCATGGCAGCAGGAGGTGCTGGAGCAGAAGCAGAAAGCAGAGGCTCACATCTTTAAGCAGGCACAGGAAGCAGAGAGCAAATGGGGATCAGGCAATGCTTAAGAACTCAGTACACCAGCTCCCAGGGATGTGCATCCTGCACCATGACCACGTCTTCTAAAACCTCCCAAAACAGCACCACCAACTACTTTGCACCTATTGGGGACATTCTCATTCAACCCAGCACACCATATTTTATCAATAGAATTAATTGATCAGAGAGAGATGGCTCAGCAGTTAAGAGTACTTGCTGCTCTTGCAGAGGACCCACATTTGGTTGGGAATCCACATGGTAGCTCACAACTCCCTATAACTCCAGTTCCAGGGAATCCAATGCCTTCTTCTGGCCTCTGCAGACATCAGACACGTGCACATACACAGATACATATGCATACACATAAATAAAAAATAAATAAAAACAATGAGTGGAGACACTAGGTGGAAGACTCCAGACAGGATGATAGAAGATATCTTCAAGCTCCCCTTGCTTAAAAAAATTACCCCAAGGAAAATACCTATAAGACATAGGCATATAAAAAGATTTTCTAAATTAGACAGCAGCTGTGCAGGAAATAAGGTAACAGTCGACAAATGGCACCTCATCAAACTCAGAAGCTTTTGTATAGCAAAAGAAACAATCAAAAAAGTGAACAGAAAACCCACAGAGTGAGAGGAAATCTTCACCAGTGATACATCTGACAGAGCATTAACATCAAGAATATATAGACTACTCAAAAAACAAAGAAAACAAATGAGCTACTCAAAAGATGGAGTAAAGAGCGGAACAGAGTCTTCACCAGTGAGGAAGTAAAGATGGCTGAGAAACATCTTAAAAAGTGTTCAACATCATTAATAATTAAGGAAATGCAAATTAAAACCACTCTCAGATATCATCTCATTCTGATTCTACTGGCTAAGATCAAGAAAACAAAAGACACCAAATGTTAGAAAGGATGTGGGGAAAGGGGAACACTAATCCACTGATGGTGGGAACATAAACTTGTACAGCCATTATGGAAAGCAGTGTGGAGAACTCTTGAAAGACTCAAAATGAGCCTACCACCTGACCCAGTCATACCACTCCTGGGTATACACAACAAAAATTTTAAATCCCTGAAGAAGGAGATTGGAAATTACATCGAAAGATGGAAAGACCTCCCATGCTCATGGATTAGAAAAATTAATACAGTAAAAATGTCCATTTTACCCACATTGATATACAGATTCAAAGCAATTCCAATCAAAATCCCCATGAGCTTCTTCACAGCCTTGGAAAAAAAATCCTTAAATTCTTATGGAAAAACAAAAGACCCCGAACTGCTAAAGCAACCCTGAGTGCGCCATAATCAGAAGGTAATTTTTGAGAGTGAGACACCCAAAAGACTCATCCAACTACAAAGATACATGCACATCCATGTTTATTGCAGCTCTGTTCATAATAGTGAAGAGCTGAAACCAACCCAAATGTCTCTCAACAGAGGAGTGGATGACAAAAATGTGGTACATCTACACAATAGAATACTATTCAGTGGTAAAGAAAGATGGCATTATAAACTTTGGATGGAACTCAAAGCCATTATGCTAAGTGAACTAACACAGTCCCAGAAAAACAAATGGTGAATGGTTTCCCCATTTGTGGATGCTAACACCAAATCCTCAGTTGAAAGGCAAGCTGAACAACATTATTGTTGTTATTTCTTTTTATCTGAAAGCAACTATGTTGTTATAATGTAAATCTCTTAACAGGCTCTAGAATTGATCCACCACTTATTTTCAGACTCTGTAATTACTGTATATGGGTGGAAAGTATATATTCATATTTTACAGTAATATAAAATTAAAAGAAGAAAATGTGAATTCCTAAACATAAAAAGACTGAGAGAAAGATGCAGGACAGTTATGGCAGAATGCATGATCTGTGGTGGGGTGGGGGGAAGGGAAAGAGGAATATGTCTAAATTGAACTGAAAAATGAGGTCTGAAATACACAAAACATCAATAAAAGCATTATATTAAAAATTACTTTCCAGGGGCAATAGAAAGTAACTATGATAGGCACCTACAATATAATTCCAATTAGGTAAGTGTAAAATTGTTCATGTGCAAATATATGTATACAAATAAACCTGTTAAAATGCACTGCAATGTAATAGTTATTTCTCATTATAGTTTTTATTATCACATATCCATTAAATAATCAGAATAATTTACTTCAACAACTAAATTATCGACATAATAGAATTCTGGATACAAAATGAATCAAAGGAATAATGGCGTTAAAAATATTTTAATTAACTGTTGACTAAACACGAGTATGAACTTTTCCTCTAATTTAACTTGAAAGCAAGTGCATGCTCAAGCTGTACTACAGGTGAGGACCTAAAAAGAGCCAGTACAAAGGAGTGGCTATGAGAACCTTCAAATTTACAAGTATCTGGAAAGAAGTTCAGATGACTTAGGGACACCTGGGATTTATGACTGGCATCTGAGGCTAATAAAGCCTTGTGAATTAAGCCCCTTAACCTATGAGGTCTCTGCTAACTCCAGGTAGTTAATACAAAAATTGCACTGAATTGTAGGATACTCAGTTGGTGTCAGAAAATTGCTGTCTGAACACAACCATTCTACACATGTGCAAAGGATTAAAACACTTCTCAAAAATGTTTAGGCAGAAATGTATTAGTTTGGATGAAACTAGCTGTTACAACAGACAGGCCTTTCTTTTTAAAAATGTATTGAATTTTTGTGAATTTCATACATTATACTTTGATCATATTTAGAGCCCTTTTCTCCTTTATAAAGCTCAAATTTGCGGCACCAAATGCCCTTCAGTTGGGTCTATTCACTCTGGCCTGGTTAACCTATCTAGCATCCCACTAAGAGGTTTCTGACACTGAGAGAAAGGCCAAATCAGTATGAATTAAATGTAAACAAAGACAGGCTTTTATGCTGGGAAATACACTCTCTAGGGCAAATCCATGGCCCTTTGGGGTGAAGGACCACGGGAAAACGTGTCTAGGTCAGGGGAGGGGAGATGGTGACAAGTTGGGAATCTGGCCAATTAGGCCAGGTCAGGGCCCTGAAGGTGGGTCTCAGATCCAGAGGTCTCATGGGAATCTGAAACTAGGTGTCGGCTCCACCAGTGATCTTCATGGCCTTTCTTCCTGTGCTTTTACAAAAGCAGCTCCTGACTGGAAAAGGAGAAGGGGAAACTTCTGGTCTGTGCCATCTTGGCTGTTTGTCCCAAACCCTGACCTAACATCCCAGACTCTTGGGTTATAGGGGCATCGATTCTGGTCTGGCTTCTTCCTGCTGAGCTGGGATGTTGAAGGGAGGGGGAGTCAGGAGTAGGTAGAGCTGTGGGCACAGGAATGTAGGGATGTAAAGACCACTCTGGAGACCTCCTAGATGTGTTCCTGCAAGAAGCAGAGGAGACCAGGTGCTAAGATCAGAAGGATTCTCCTGGTTGAGTTTGGAGAGGCTCCTCTTACTATTGGATGGTCTTTGTGGGAGGAAAGGGTCTAAATGTGGGCTCCCCAGTTTCATCCATTCAGGTATACTGAGCATGGACGTGCCAGCATTATGTCCAACCTGGCATAGCATTACCTGGTTGGGTGAAGACTGAGACAATAATAACACAAAGGGCAACTGAGAAGGGGTGTCACAGCAGCTGGCACCTATCGCAGCAGGGGCAGCAGAGGAAAACCATGACCCAGAAAAGGAAGGAGGCAAAGGTGAAGGTGCAGAGGGAGAAGGCTGCCATGCCCAACCATTCAGACCTGTTCTTTAGGGTCTCTGGAAAACCTGAGAGTAGTGTGTCTCTGCTGCTTGACAGACCATCCATAGTGGGTTGGGGCTCTCTTTAGTCTGGACAAATGGTTCCAGTGTGGCTGGCCTAGGACTGTGGCTGCTTTCCTGAAGATTGTAACCAGTATGGGATGAGTAATGTCCAAGAGATATTTAGGGCTTCTGGACCCCAAAACGTGGGATGATGTGCTCCAGGAGTGTTTGTGCCACCACATCTGCAATTTCTCTGCCAGTCATCTCCTGGTTGGAGTCCACAGAGCTGATGCAGGAGCTGGAGTATCTGGAGGGCCCCTGCGGGTTGGCCTTGGCACAGGTCTGGCAGGAGGAATGAACCTGTAAAATATGAGCTCAGAGATTGGCAGGGTCAAAGTGGTTCCAGGAATCAGAACAGATCCCTGGGGACTATGAGTCCTATGTGGCTCCTTACCTTAGGAGCTTGTTCCATTCTTTAGGCTGGTAGTCAGGTTTGTAAGAGGGGGTGAGTAAAAGAATATGCCCTGTGGGTCTGACAGGACCAAAGGCCAGTCCCTGGGCCACAGAGTTGGCCCTGGCATTGCCCAAGGCCACTCGATCTATGGAGGTTTGATGTCCCTGGCAGTGGATTATGGTAACCTCTCCTGGGAGCTAGAGTGCTTCCAGGAGTCTGGCTATAAGGGGCCGATTAACGATGGGGGTACCTTTAGTGGTGAGGTGGTCCCCATCAGTAGACAGGCTGTTTCAACAGTGCTGGTGGAGGTGTGGTCCATTATATCAGGCTGCCGAGTGCCTCCACTGTTTCTGGCAGAAGTGAGAAGTCCCAGAGGGGGCAGAAGTGGGAAGAAGTGTTGCTGGGTTCAAGATGAGGCTGAGGGGTAGGGTCCAAGAGAAAGGGGCAGAAAACCTGAATATGTGAGGGTGCAGGGAGGGGAATAGAGGAATGACCAAGGAGGTCCGAAAGCTTATGCAGAGAGTACACCATAATGGGCTGGAGAAGGGTAAGTTTGAGAGCTTCCCAGGTGAGTTCAGCCGCTGCTGCCAGTGCCCTCAAAAATGCCCCCAAATACAGACAGTAGGGCCAAGCTGTTTGGAGAGAAATGCCACTGCCCAGTATGAGAGGCCAACTGGTTGGACTAAGGCACCTGTGGCCACTCCCAACTTTTCTTCTGTAAAGACGTAGAAAAGATGTGAAGAGTCTGAGAGAGCCAAAGTAGGGGTAGTCAGAAGGGCATCCCTAAGGAGAGAGAAGTGGCATTGGATGATGGCAGGGTGAGAGAGAGGCCCCATGAGGGTCTCCTTAGCTGCTTGGTACAAGGATTTAGCTGTAACAGCAAAATTAGGGATCCAGCGACAGAAGAAGCCCACCAATCCTAGAAAAGAAAGGATGTGGTCCACTGTCTCTGGAGGCTGTAGGTCTCATATGACATTGACCTGATCTGATGTGAGAGTACTGGAAGAGTACATTAGGACCAGAGTCAAAGGAGGGCAGATCTCAGGAGAAGGCTTGCCTTCAGACCTGTTTTTTTGGGTCCTCACATGTGAAGGCAAAAGTATAAAGGGCACAGTAAAGAAGGCCAGGACAGTGAAATGGGAGACTGAGGTTTAGGGGTTAGGGCTGAGGTCCTGAACTAGACAGTAGGTGCCAGAGGGCTTACAAACTAGAAGAATGGGAGTGTTGCAGGGTTAGTTAGTGGGGATAAGGAGCCCTTGGGATAGGAGGCAGGTAATGGTAGGCTTGAAGCCCATGGTGGTAGGTTTCAGAAATAGGAACCTGAGGCCTGAAAGGAAAAGGGGTGGGGTTCTTGAGGCACATCAGGACTGGCGGGTGGTGAGAGGCAATTACTGGGGTGGAAATATCCCAGACCTGAGGGTTGACAGGATCAGAGAGAGCAGGGGCTGGACAATCTAGGGTGGGAGAAGTGACTAAGGATGTTACGGCCCAGGAGGGGCACTGGACAGATAGATATAATAAAAAGGAATAGGTAGGCAAACTGAGCAATGTCAATGTGATCTGAAAATGGCTGTGCTCTTATATTGTGAATCCCTTAAAAATAATAAAGAAATAAAAAATAATAATAAAAGAAACTGAAAATAAATAAATAAATAAATAAATAAATAAATAAATAAATAAATAAATGGAATGGGTGAAAAGATGACCTGCAAGGACACGGGGGATGTAGAGTCCTTCGCTGGAAAGAGGGGGGTCCTGTCCACTCCCATGACAGAAATCGATGAGGGAGCTGTAGGGCCCAAGTGTGAGTTCAGTACAGAAGGGTAGCCCCACTGTCCAACAGGATGGAGATGGACTTACCTGCTATCTGGAGCATTAGCCTGGGCTTGACAAGAGTCAATGAATTCTCCAAATCTGGCTGCCATCATTCCTCTACTGGGCTGAAGAATTCAGAGGCTGGTGGGGGTTGGGGTGCCTGGAACAATGGGGCCCGACCATTGTGGTGTGGCACAGAGGACAAGCCCACACCCAGGCACTCAGATTGCCAATGGCCAGGCTGCCAGCAGAGAGAGCACAGCATGGTGGATGGCCTGGGGTTTGAGCAGTTCCTAGCCCAGTGACCTCTTTTGCCACACTTGAAGCAGGCTCCTGGCGGCACAGAATTAGACTGGGTCCCTGCAGAATGAGACTTGACAGAACCCCACATGTCCCATTGTGGGAATGCTGTTGGCCTCAGGGCAGCTACCAGGGCCTGGGCAAGGAGTGTAGCCTTTTGGTGTCTTTGCCTGTCAGGAGGACTCGGCTGCCTCCTCATTAAATGCATTAAAAGCCATTTTCATCAAATCCTGCACAGGAGTCTGGGGACCATCCTCAGACTTTTTTTTCCTGATATCTGGAAAAGACTGAGAGATAAAGTGAGAAGCCTAGACTGTGGCTGCTGTTGGGGAGGCAGGGTCACAGCGAGCTTTAAGTATGGTTATTCTATATAATAAATTCTGTATAAGTATAATAAATTCTGAATTGCAGAAGGAAAAGGGGAAGGGTATTTTCACATACCTACAGCAGACAGGAAGTAGATTTAAATGAAGCTCACCAAAATTTGTTTCATTTGGACAGTCCCATGTGGTTCCTGAAAGTAAAATCTAAACTTACTGTCTGTGGGTTGCACAGTATTGAGAATCTCCAGCTGTGGAATAAGGATCTAATAATTAATTTTGGTAATTACGGTTTTTTATTTATTTATTTTTATTGATGCTTTGTGTATTTCATACACCATTTTCCAATTGAGTTCAGGCATATTTTCCTTTCCCTTCCCCCCCCCACCCCACCTCACCCCATCCCAGATCATGCATTCTGCCATAACTGTCCTGCATCTTTCTCTCGGTTTTTTTTCATGTTTTAGCAATAAGTGATAATTTATGAGTACAAGCATCCTTCATGTAAAACAAATTTGCAGGCTGTTGTGCCCAAACCCCCACAGCCCATGGGTCCCACCATCCAGCGGGGGGAGGGGGGGGTTGTGTGTTCAATCAAGTTGATCAAATGAGTGTCCAGACTATATTGCTGTAGTTTCACCATTCACCCCAATCGCAACCCTTACATTCTACCACGCCCCCTCTCTTTTCTTCAAAAACCTTGCAATTCAAATCTTAAAACTAACTATGGGAAAAGATTTGTATGTTCCAACAGGTAAAAATGTCACCAACTTAATGGCTGAGAAAGAAAAGATACAGCTTTGCATTGAGTGGATGTACCAGAAAGTGCCAACTGAAAGGTTGACCCGTCTGAACATTGAAAGGAAGAAAAGCCTCAGATTGCTACAAACATCGAACCCCTCTGTGGATCCTACTTATAACAACTATTTATAATGAGTCCTAACGAAACTTACCTTCTAGGTAATTGCAGTTTATAAATGTTGTACTGAGCAGAGGCACATACATAGAAATGCTTTCATTCAGAAGAAACACCTTACATTGTAGATGCCATTTACAGCATGTAGCCCCAACAAGTTTCCTTGCATTCCCAAAGCTGTGGTGGCCAAACTGGCCAATGAAGTTTCTCTATCATGCTGTTACCAAACATTTTATAACAAGTGATGGAACAGAATTGTATACGGTTTCATCAAAGAAGAAGCTAAAGAATGGGGAGACAGGAGACATTCAGTCCTAATGAGGCAGAACAAAACAAAGATAATTCAGCAATTGGCAATACCAAAAGCATGAAGTTGGGTACAGGAGAATGATATTCAGGAAACTAGAATGAGAGAGGAGGGCAGAAACACAACATACAATGTTGGAGAAAACCTGCATTGGCCATAGCATAGGCCATAGCATAGGCCAGGTTTAGCAATGCATACACTAAAAATACCTTAAAATGCTTAATTTGGAAGAAACACCCTATATAATTTGGAGATCGAATTTAGTCTAACAGATAATTTAAGGAATCTGGGTTCATTTTGGCCTTTGAACATAATAGGTTTTGTGCACAATATAACCTTGAAGTAGCCACTTTTTGACAGACACATGAAACAGTTAACATACACATGAAGCAGTTAACACACAGATAGCTTGGACAGACACATGACATATGCATTACTTAATTACATAAATATACTGACTGGTTACATTTTGGTTTAGGCACAATTTAACTACAAGGGGAGCTGGCTTTAACCATGGGAGCCCAGCTCACAGCAGCAAAAGCTTGATAAAGGGTGAGTTAGTGTGGGCAAGGTAGGTGCAGGGGCAGCAGATGTGGCTCGCAGCATGGGCTCGCCTCTGTCTCTAACAGGTGTTGGGTTACCTAATTTAATGAAAAAAATGTATTATTGTTAGTGGAAAAATCAAAGTCCTTTCCTTAAAGGGAACAGCTGGGTAAGTCAGTTCCCAAAGCCAGCAGGGATGGGGTGTGGTGGACACACCTACTTCATCTCAGATACAGAGGCTTGTATCCAGAACAGAAACAAAAAAAGGATTTCTGAATAAAATGGGATTTATGAAGAAAACCAATAAATTGGAGGGCCTGGTCAAAATGCCAAAGTCTGAAATAATCTCTTAAAAGTAGGTAAAACAAAAACAAAAATGAGTGTTTATTAAAAGCCAGTAGCTTAAGCAGCAATCCTGTGAAAACATTAACTATACCCATACAAAAGTTAAAATGGAAAAATGATTTTAGTTAGAAACACATGAAAATATGATGATAAAATTGTGAAACTCCAATAGTGGCGATTTTAGGATTACTTTGTTAATCTGCCCAGTAAATGCCACGTGGTTGGATCCATGCCACGTGGTTGGATCAAAATGGTGACCGGGTATCCATGCCATGTGGTCAGATCAAAATGGCAACCATGTCAATTTGAATCAGGAGTAGGAATGGCCTAGATGGAGAGATTGGGGGGTGGGGGGGGGTAATGATAGAGCAGATCCTGGAAAGCCTGCATGTAGCCAGTTTAGAAAAAAAAATGTATCTGGTGGGTAGGCTTTGACCCAGAGTTTCCCATCTCCAAGCATGGAGATCTCAGGGGAGGCAAAAGAAATCATCCTTTAATGCACCCTGAAACCTGGCAGTAGGTGTGGGGCAGACTCAGGATGAATGTCTTCAATCCAGCAAGACCCCTCACAACACAGCCTGGCTGGATTGAATTGGTTAAATGATTCTAGAGTGGAATGGTATAAACATTAAAGCCAGTTTACTAATGGTCTAAATGGGATCATAACCACACAGAGTTGTGGCTGGTTTTCTGTTCATTCCTGGCTTGTAGTGGACTTCCAGTTGTAGATTTGGATTAAAGGGGCAATGGGTTACCTTTGACTACTGAAAGGTATTTTTTGGTCTCTGCCAACATCTCAGATTTTAAGTGATAAAATTGCATAAAATATACTTCTCATTAATTTACCAAATTCATTAAAGTGCAATTAGTAATGCTTTGAAATGAAACCCCAAATAAAAACAGAATGAGGTTATGTTGGCTATTTGGGGTAAGAGTCTTTGTACAGTTAAGTAGCAACAAGACCATGAACTTTCAGAGGAGTCAAAACTAAGCTACCGTTTTCCCATATTTTTTTTGATCTTTTTGAGATAGGGTCTTCCTGTAGCACCAACCATCCTGGAATTCACTATGTAGACCAGGCTGGTCTTGAATCTGTCTCCCTCTGCCTCCCAGGTGCTGGGATTAAAGGTGTGTGCCACGCCTAGCTCTGTTTCACATTTTAATCCACTTAAAACTAGATCCATTCCTTGATGGATATTCCTAATGGTAGCAAAACATTTTCAAAGTTCCAACCACCTATACTGAAGGAATTTGGTATGATGTTCTGGAAATAACATATCATGTGTTCTCTTATCAAAATGGGCTAGTTGTGATGCAGTGATACTCTTTATTGCATGTTTGTTACAGTTAACCAAAACTAAGGTTGTAGGAAAGTACTCCTCTGAAAGCCTACTGTGTTGTAAGTCAACTAAAAACATAATTTTTTAAAAGTTTGAGAGACTGGAGAGATAGCACAGCTGTTAAGAGCACTGGCTGCTTTTGTGAAGGATCCAGGTTTGGTTACTAGCACCCTCATGACAGCTAACAGATCTCCAATTCTAGGGGGTGTGACGCCCTTTTCTGGTCTGTGCAGGCACTGCGCATAGATGATGTACTTACATACAGAAGGCAAAACACTCAATCACATAAAATAAAAATAAATAAATTGTTAAAGTTTGAATGGAAGCATTCTGTATAGGTGGATAATAAAACTTTCAGAAGCCAAAGGTTATTAAATGAAAATTCCAGTACCAACTGTGGGATGCCTTCCTAAGCCTGTCAGTCATGGAAGCACCAGAATCCCTTCCCCCATTACATTATAGGCTGTTGCCAATGCCTTTGGTTGCCCACAAGAAGTATATTGTGAAAATTAATTAGTGAAGATACCTTTAAGTTGCAGGACCTTGAAATACAAGCTGGATGTGAGTTAGAAATTGCCTTTCTGCTAGCTAGATTGTATAGTGCTGGAAGATACTTTGTAAGCTGCTGAGAGAGAAGGTTATCAATGGTCATACCAAGTTGTGGACTACATGAGCTTCAAAAATGACCTGCCTGACAAAGATATTCTCACTAACGAAATAATGGCATGACTATTATGGAAGTAACTAGCCACTTCCTGATTGGATTTGAGGCCCACTCCACAGGAAGGAACTCATGCCTTGTACTGCAAACCTAGTCAAGAGGTCAAGACTGGGGAGTTCATAGGTCCTAGAGACTACTGCTTGGACTACTGCTTGGTTAATTAGACATGGTATCAAACTGCCTTCTAAATAACTTATATTTACACCCAGGGATTAATGCTGCTCTCAGCATCCATCAGAGAAGCTTATTTTTGCAGTGAGTGGCAGCTAAAGGAGACTCACAACTGATCAAAGTCTGGGAATATGTGGACATGGAGTGTTTGGCCAAAAGACACTGGTAGATCACCCCCTTCTAGGCTCAGGGACCATCAGGAAGGTGGGGTAGAAAGAATGTATCAGCCAGAGGTAAGGGAAGAATGTTGGAAAACAGTGTTGTCTGGATATGACACAACCATTGTACTCATGAATTCACTATAGCTCTAGTTATGTGAACAAGATCTTAACAAGAATGAATCCATCATCATTTCATCATGCATAGACAAAGGAGTTTATGAGGCTCCACCCCTTATTGAGGGACTAGGGGTAGTTAATGTATGTTGGGGACAGGAAGTATCATTTCCTTCAGTGGTATAGTAACTGATAAGTTATTCATGTTCCTGTAAATAACTCTCATTCATCCTCATGCCAGCAACCATAATTAAACTCAGTGAGTCAAAAGAGAAAATGATGTATCAAAATAGAAGAGGGATTGTTGAGAGAAAAAAACATTTCATTGGAAGACAAATGAGATGAGAGAGTCTAAAGAGTTAGAAAATGACCAAAAATTTCTTATGTAGGAAATTGCCAAAGAATAAAAATATTTTAAAGTTTCCCCCCAAAAAGAAAAGAAACTCAAATCAGTAACTCAAACAGCAATTTTAAATAATAATCATTAGAGCACAATTCAATTAAAAGATATACTAATTAATATTTGCCTGCTGAGGAAAGACAGTAGGAAAATATTAAGTTTTTGTTTTCTGTAATCATGCCATTATGCTTCTCTAAGAGCAAAAAACTCTGCAGGTACTATAACAGCACTACAATTCATAAAATACAATAATCTTGAATGTAAGCCAAGGTGTTTCAGGCAGCTGCCATTCATATTGCATGATATGATGGCATGGACAATGGAAAATATACATGTTATGTCTTTCAAACCATGGCTGCAGTGAAGTCCAATGATATGACACAAGCAACCGCTGCCAAAAAAATAACCCAGATTTACAGCATTTGATTTTGAATTAGTTTTTGATCATTGTTTTCAGAAATCCTTTGTCCTTGTCATTACCAATTTTTTATGACTACTACATTCAGTTACATGACTCCATATGGAGTCAAAAAACACAGATTAAGAAAGAGGGTCTACAAAAAATTAAACTGAAAAAAAGAAGCTGGGCATGGTGGCGCACACCTTTAATCCTAGCACTTGGGAGGCAGAAGCAGGTAGATCTTTATGAGTTCAAGGTCAGCCTGGTCTACAGAGTGAATTTCAGGACATCTGGAGCTACAGGGAGATCCTGTCTCAAAAAGACAAAAAGAAGAAAAAAAAAGAGGGTCTAGTGCTTGCTTCAGCAGCGTGTATACTAAAATTGAAATGGTATACAGATGATAAAGCATGGCCTGCACAAAAATGATATATAAATTCATAAGATAATTCATATTTTTAATATGCCACTCTCATTTCTAGAGAGGTGATCCAAAATAAAAATCACAAAGAAACATCAGAATTTAACTTTATCATAAATCAAATGGACACACAGAGAGTGTGAATCAAAAGATGACAAATAGTTCAACAGGTGAACAGAATGAAAAGAAACCTGGTGAAATTATTCTGTTGTCTAATAAAGTAGACTTCAAAAGTAAAAGAGATAAGAAAGTCACTACATATTAATAAAGACAACAATAGAGGAGAACCTACTACTACCATTTTGCTAAATTAATATGGTTTCAGATTACCTTCTAAATAATTATCCTTATACCCATAGATAAGTGCAACTTTCATCCCTTATTGAAGAAGCTTCTTTTTGCACCAGATGGAGGCTGTTACAGAAATCTACAACTGGTCAAAATACCCAGCCAAGATGGGACATGTGTAATACAACCCCTACACCTAAAGGTCAGGAAACATCAAAGAAGAGGGGGCAGAAAGATTGTAAGAGCCTAGGGACTAGGAAGATTAGGAAGATTGTTGAGAGATAGATGCCTTTTGCACAGAGCAGACATGATGGTCCCATGAACTCTCAACCGTATGATTGCCTACATAAGACACCAGTCAATATACCAACATGGATGAAGGAAAATTTCACAAGGTTCCACCCTGGATGTATAGCTACAGGCAGTCAACAACTGCTGAGGGATAATCAGTTTTTTTTTCAGGGACAAACTCCCAATCCTGAGTGGTCAGTCCTAAACACACACACACACACACACACACCCAGCATCCATATATATATATATATATTTATATTATTATATATATATATAGGAGAAGAGAGAAGAAGAGAGAGAGAGAGAGAATACTAATTGGACTCAGGTTGTATATATGTATATACATGTGCATTAACAATAATAAATATAGAAGAATTCATGAATTTGAGAAGGAGTGGTGGGGACATGGGAGGAGTTTGGTGGGGAAGAGAGAAAAGGCTGAAGAAATATAAATATAGTCTACTCATGTATGAAATTTTCAAAGAAAATTCTAAATAGCATTTTTAAAAAGATATAGCAATTATAAATACATCTGATTCAATATAGAAGCTCCCACTTTGATAAAACAAACACTGATGGCCATGGAATGTCAGATAAAACCTGGTAAAGTAATAGGTGGTTTCAGGACTCAAGAATTGCCTCAGCGGTTAAGAACACTGGCAGCTATTACAGAGGACCAATATTCAATTCCCAGAACCCACTTCTAGTCTAACAATCATCCATAACTGCAGTTCCAGGGGAATCCAACACCCTCTTATGACCTCTGCAAGCATTGCACGACATGGGTGCACTAACATACATGCAGGCAATATGTTCATACATATAAAATAAAAATTTTTAAATAGATTGTTTCAATGCCATACTCTCATCTCTAGACAGTTCATTCAAGCTAAAAATCAACAAAGAAATTTCAGAGTTAAAGTACACTGAAGACCAAATTAACTTAACAGATATTTACAGAATATTCCATCCAAAAGAAACAGAATACACCTTCTTCCCAAGAGCTAATGGAAACTTCTCTAAAATAGAACATATTCTAGTCCATAAATCAAGTCTTACCAAATGCAAAATAATCCCTTGCATCTTAAAACATAGTCCTATAAAACTAGAAATCAGGGGCTGGTGAGATAGGTCACCAATTAGGAGCACTGGCTGTTCTTACAGAATATCCAGATTTGAATCCCAGAATCCACATGGTGGCTAGCAACCCTCCATAACTCCAGTTCCAGGAGATCTGACACCCCCTTCTGACCCCCACTGGCACTGCACAATGCAGGTACACTTAGATACATGCAGACAACACACCCATAAACACACAATATAAAAATAAATAAATCAAAAATATTCAAAACTAGAAATCAAAAGCAACAAAACTACAGAAACTACACAAGCAAGTGGAGATGGAACAATCCATTCTTGGATAGGTGAAATGGGTAAAAAGAGAGTTAATACTTTGAAAAATAAAGAAGATTGATAACCAAACAGAGAGAGAGTGAGAGGGAGAGAAAGAGAGAGAGAGAAAGCCTAATTGATAAAATTAGAGAGGTTACAGATAATAAAATGGAGGGTTAGAAGATTCCAAAGAAATACAATGAATCTTTATGGAGTACTTTGAAAATTTATATTCCTCAAACCTGGAAAATTTGTAAGAGCTGGATAAATTCCTAGATATAAATTATCTACCAAAATTAAATCAGGAAGACAAAAACAAATTAAATATATCAACAAAAAATAAGACTGAAGTAGTAATGAAGTCTTCTCACAAAACTTGGATATGAAGCTAGATTCATCTATCTCTGTACAAAAATCAACTCTGAATGGAACAGAGACCTTAGTGTAAGACTAAATGGAACAGAGACCTTAGTGTAAGACCTGAAACTCTTAGAAGAAACTGCAGTAGAAATATTTCAAGGCATAAATATAGGTAAGGAACATTGAATATTCCTCAACATGATTAAAGCCATATATAGAAAACCCATTGCCAACATCATCCTAAATGGAGAAAAATTGGAACCATTTCCCTTCAAGGCAGGAACCCAGCAAGGCTGACACTTATCGCCACCCCTCTTCAACATTGTGCTTAAAACACTTGCTAGGGCAATAAGACAAGAGAAGGAAATTAAAGGAGTACTAATCGGAAAAGAAGTTAAGCTATCCCTTTTTGCATATAATATGATAGTTTACCTAAGGGATGCTAAAAACTCCACCAGAAAACTTCTAGAAATGATTTTTTAGTAAAGTGGCAGGATACAAAATTAACCTAGAAAAATAAGTAGCCTTTCTTTACACCAACAATAAACAAGTGGAGAATATAAGAAGACCTTCCCACTCACAATAGCCTCAAAAATAATAAGATACCTGGGAACAAACCTAACCAAAGATACCAAAGACCTCTACAACAAAAATCTTAAACCCTTGAAGAAAGAGACTGAAAATGACATCAAAAAGATGGAAAGACCTCCCATGCTCATGGATTGGGAAAATAGGTTGTTGAACTATTCCCATATGATTGTCTGGATCTTTTCTTTGTCTGTTGTGATGTTTCCCCTTTCATCATGAATATTACTGATTTGGAATTGTTCTCTCTATTTTTTGGTTAACTGGGCTAGAGGTCTGTCTATTTTGTTTATCTTTTCAAAGAACCAGCTTTTGGATTCGTTGATTTTATGTATTTTCTTTGTTTCTGTTTCATTGATTTCTGCTCTGATTTTTGTGATTTCTTCCTGTCTGTTGGGTTCAGGGTTCATTTGTTGTTGTCTCTCAAGTGTTTTTAGCTGCAGTGTTAGATCATTTATTTGTTCCCTTTCTGGTTTTTTATATGGGCACCTAGGGCTATAAATTTCACTCTCAAGACTGCTTTTAAAGTATGCCACAGGTTTTGCTGTGTTGTATTGTCTTTTTTGTTCAGTTCCATGAATACTTTTATTTCACTCATTATTTCTTCCCTGACCCATTCACTACTCAGGATTGTGTTGTTTACTCTCCATGTGTTCTTGTACCTAGTTGGACTTATTCTGGTGTTCATATTGAGCTTTATTACACTGTGGTCCAATAGGATGCATGGAATAATTTCTATCCTTTTGTATTTGTTAAGGTTCCTTTTGTGCCCCAGTATGTGGTCGATTTTGGAGAATGTTCCCTGAGGTGCTGAGTAGAAAGTATATTCTCTGGTGTTTGAGTGAAATATTCTGTAGATGTCTGTGAGGTCCATTTTATGTATTGTATTGTTCAGTTCTGATGTCTCTCTGTTTATTTTTGTCCTGTTGATCTATATAAGAGGCTCAGTGGGGTGTTGAAGTCCCTACTATTAGTGTGTTAGGGTTAATCTGTGTCTTGAGGTCCTGCAGAGTAGTGTTTATAAAGGTAGGTGCACCAGAGTTTGGTGCAGAGACATTTAGGATTGTGAAGTCTTCATGGTTCATTGTTCCTTTGACAAAGATGTAATGGCCCTCTGTCTCTTCTGATTAATTTTACTTTGAGATCTATTTTGTCTGATATTATAATAGCCACTCTGGCTTATTTCTTGGTATCATTCGCTTGGAATGAATTTTTCCATCCTTTCACTCTAAGGTGGTGTCTGTCATTGCAGGTATGATGGGTTTCTTGTAGACAGCATAAAGAAGGATTCAGTTTCCTAACCCATTCTCTCAGTCTATGCCTTTTGATTGCGGAGTTTAGACCATCAGTATTTAAGGTTATTATTGAGAGATGGGTATTGTTTCCTTTTACTTTATTTTTTCTTCTTTTTAAAATATATATTTTGTACAAGATTATCAAATCTAGACCCATGTTCCCCACCCTATGCCCCCACCCCACCAGAGCTCATATATTCTGTCAAACATGCTTTTCATCTCTTTCTCAGTCTTTCTCAATATTCTCCATGTGGAAGTTGACTGTTTTGAGCAGAAGTTCACTGGTTCAGTCAGTACTTTGATGCAGTTCTTTCTCTTGCTGTTGTTGTTGTTGTTGTTGTTGTTTCCAATATGCATCACTCCCAACTGCTTGGACAAAAGCTCAAGGGACCATGCACAAGAAATAATTACAGCTAGGTAATTGGCACTAGCATCCACAGATGAGGGATACCATTTGTCATTTGTTTTTCTGGGACTCTGTTACTTCACTCAGCATGATGTCCTCTAGCTCCAGCCATTTTTCTGCAAAGCTCATGATCTCATCTTTCTTTACTGCTGCATAGAACTCCATTGTGTAGATGTACAACATTTTCTCTATCCACTCATTAGTTGAGGGGCATTTGGGTTGGTTCCAGCTCCTTGCTATTGTAAAGATAGCTGAAATAAACATGGCCATGCATTTATTTCTGCAGAGGGGTGAGTCTTGGGGGTACATGCCTAGTAGTGGTATGGCTGGGTCGAGTGGCAAGTTCATTCCAAGTCGTCCAAGGTTTCTCCACACTGCTTTGCATAGTGGCTGTACGAGTTTACATTCCCACCAGCAGTGGATGAGTGTTCCACTTCCCCTCTCCAGCACTTGGTATCATTTGTTTTCTTGATCCTAGCCAGTCTTATTGGAGTAAGATGATCTTAAAGTGGTTTTGATTTGCATTTCCTTAATGATTAGTGACGTTGAACACTTCTTAAGGTGTTTCTCAGCCATCTCTAGTTCCTCACTTGTGAAGTCACTTTGCTCCATCTATTAAGTGGGTCATTTGTTTTCTTTCTTCTTTGTTTTTTGAGTAGCTTATATATTTTTTAAGGGTTTAAAATTTTTGTTGTAGAGATCTTTTGTGTCTTTGGTTAGGTTTGTTCCTAGGCATTTTACTGTTTTTGAGGCTATTGTGAGTGGGGCGGTCTCCTTGAATTCCTTCTCCACTTGCTTGTTGTTGGTGTAAAAAAAAAGGTCACTGATTTTTTACGTTAATTTTGTATCCTGCCACTTTGCTGAAGCTGTTAATCATTTCTAGGAGTTTTCTGGTGGAGTTTTCAGCATCCCTTAAGTTAACAATCATATCATCAGCAAATAGGGATAGCTTGACTTCCTCTTTTCCAATTAGTACTCCTTTAATTTCCTTTTCTTGCCTTATTGCTCTAGCAAGTGTTTCAAGCACTATATTGAAGAGGAGTGGTGACAGGGGGCAGCCTTGCTCAAGTTTCCTACCTTTAAAGGGAATGTGTCTGTCATTTCCCATTTAGGATTATATTGGCTGTGGGTTTCCTGTATATGGCTTTGATTACTTTGAGGAATGGGATCCCTCCAATCCAAATTCCCTCTAGGAAATTTAAGCATGAAGGGATGCTGGATTTTTTCAAGGGCTTTTTTTCATGAGCAAGCCGTTTCTTATTACATCTTCAATTTCTTCCAAATTATGGGTCTGTTCAAGCTATCGATTCTCTTCTTGTTGAGCTTTGGTGATTCCCCCGGATTTCAGACTATTCATCCATTTCTTCTAAGTTTTCAAACTGGTTAGGTAGTATAGTTTTTGAAGGATTCCCTTATGATTTTCTGGATATTTTACTTGTCTGTTGTGATATTTCCCTTTTCATCAGGATTGTATTGCTCTGGAGTTGTTCCTTCTTTTTTTTTTTTTTTTTTTTTTTGTAACTGGTCTAGAGGTCGTATATCTTTTATTCTCTCGAAGAACCAAACTTTGGATTCATGATTTTTTTGTATGGTTTTTTTGTTTCATTTCATTGATTTCTGCTATGATTTTTTGTTATGTCTTTTCCTGGTCTGATGCGTTTAGGGTTCATCTATCATTTCACTCTCGCGTGCTTTTAGCTGCAGTGTTACGATCATTCACTTGGGCTCTCTCTGTTTTTCTAATGTAGGGCACCCAGGGCTATAAATTAATTAGTAGGACAAGCTTTTGAGGTTCATCTCATTTGGTTTTTTTCGGTTTGGTTGTATTGTTTTTGTGTGTTGTTGTACTTTTTTGTTCTGTATTTTTTTTGTTTTGTTTGTTTTTGTTTTTTTGTGTTGTTTGTTTGTATTGGTTTGTTCCTTTTTTTTTTTTTTTTTTATTGCTTTTATTTATTTCTTTATCGCTTTCCTTGATCCATTCCTTATTCAACAGTGTGTTTTAGTCGTGTTGTTTAGTCTCCATGGTTCTTGTAGGCAGGAGCGGGGCTTATCCTGGTGTTGATGTGAGCTTTATTGCACTGTGGGTCTGACGAATGCATGAAATTATTCAAATCTTTTTGTATTTCTGGAAGTTTCTTCTGTGTTCCAGTATCTGCGTCTATTTGGAGAATTTTCTGTGTGGTGCTGAGTAGAAAATGTATTCATTGGTATTGGGGTGGAATGTTTGGTAGAGTTCTATGAGGTCCCTTTGGTGTATCATATCGTTCAGTTCAGATGGGTCTCTCTGTTTATTCTTGTCCTGTTGACCTGTCCAAAAGGGCTCAGTGGGGTAATTGAAGACCCTACTATGATTGTATTGGGGTTAGTTTGTGACTTGTAGTCTTGGGAATTGTCTTTATAAATTTTGGTGCCCCAGAGTTTGGTCTTTGTTGCTTATATATTCATAATTGTGAAACTTCTTCTGCGTGAATTGTTCCTTTGATAAACATATGTTACTGGCCTTTCGTCTCTTCGATCTTCTTTTACTTTGAAGTCTATTTTGTCTGATATTTAAAAATAGAACTCTGCTTTCTTCTTTATACCTTTCTTGGAATATTTTTTTCCATCCTTTCACTTTACGGTGGTGGTGTCTGTCCTTGAAGAAAAGATGTGTTTCTTGTAGACAGCATATGGATGGGTTCTGCTTCCTAATCCACTCTCCAATCTATGGAGATTGGGGATTTTAGTCTTTTGATTGGGGAGTTATTCCATTATATTTAAGGTTATAAACTGATAGGTTTGTGTTGCTTCCTTTACTTATTATCCATTTTGTGGTTTTGATTTTTAGGTTTCTTACTTCTGCAGTTATGCTTTTATTGATTTCTCTTTCTTGGTGCTGGGGATGGTTGCTCCTTTCTTCCTGTCCTTTGAATGCTTCAAGTATTCCTTGAAGAGTTGGTCTTCTGGACATGTATTATTTCATATTGCTTATATCATGAAATATTTTCCTTTCCCTTCAACTTATAATTGACTTTTTGGGGGGTTATAGTAACCTGTGTTGGCATTCATCTGTTCTCCTTTAACACTTCTTCTTGTTTTCATAGTTGCACTGAGAATACAGTTGTAATTCTGATAGGTTCCCCATTATTGTCACTTGTTGTTTTTCTCTTGTGGCTTTAAGTATTTTGTCTTTGTTTTGGGTTGTCTAGCATTTTAACTATTTTTTTTTTTTTTTTTTTTTTTTTTTTTTTTTGATCTTGTCTATTTGGCTTCTTATGTGCTTCTGTATTTGTATTGGTTTGTCTTTTTTTATAGTTTGTGGAAATTTTTATCTATTATTCTGTTGACGATATGATTTGATCAATTACCTTTCTCTGGGATTCTTCTCCTTCCCCTACTTCCTCGATGTGAGGTTTGATCTTCTCTAGTGTCCCACGTCCTGGTTGTTCCATTTTGTGTATTTTTAAATTTTATATCCTTATTTGAGGGTTTTAGTTGTTCTGTTTTATCATCCGGGTCTTCGGGTTTGATATTCCTTGTTCTGCTTTCTCCATTCTGATTCTGAGGCTTTTTTCCATCCTCTCCTCTTGATTGGATGAGTGTTTGGTTTTCCCACTTTTTCATTTCCTCTTCATTTTTCCCACTACAAGCCAGGATTGGACTGACCAAAACAAACCTGTGGTGGTTTAATCCCATCTTAGGACATTAGACATAAGCTGGCTGTTAATGTTTATACCATTCCACATTAAGAAACTTCTAGTATTTCCAACTTACTTTTGGGAGCTTCTCAATCCCTTCTCTGTAGTCTTTTGCTTCGCTGGTTGGTTTCCTTATCTTTTTCTTATTCACTCGGGATCTTTCAGTGTTTCCACTTCCTTCTTGAGTTCTTCATTTCTTTTTTTTCTTGTATATTCTTTGATTTGTCTTTATAATTACACTTATAACTCTTAAGCTATGTTCATGCATGTGTTTACTGATATATTTGATCCTGCTTTCCCAGGGGGTCACACTGTAAGGAATTATCACAGGGTTGGTAAGATTGGTGTGGCACTTTCAGCAATTCCCCAATAATTGTCTCTTCTATAAATTATGTCCTGGTCATATGGGCTCTCCATGTGCCTGTATTCCAATGAATGTCCCAAACGCCTCTTCACTGTGTTAAGACTTGCTTTGCTTGCTCCTTCAGATTAGCCTCATACGTCCAGTGGGGGCGGACATTCTTCCTTTATCCACACAGCCTGGTACTATGCTTCAGGTGGTCTTGTTGGGATTCTCCCTTACGTTTAGTTATATTAGTATTGCTTTTGGTCTAAGTTTGTATTTTACTCTGTTATCTTAATTGTTGCTTTCTCTCTTTGGATTGCTTAGGATAGTTAAGCCTTCCTCAGTTCTTTGAAGATTACATTCCAGGATTTTCTGAAGTGTTGGTTTCTTAGAATGTAATTCTTTCAGTCTGCGTTCATGTTCTGTGGCAGATTTTTTCTTTCTCTCAACTATAATTGACATTTTTTTGCTGGGTTTAGTAGTCTGCATCGGCATTTAAAGCCGTTTAGTACTGGAAAACACTTTTGGTCCACATCTTCTAGATTTCATCGTTTGACTGAGTAAGTCAACGCTGTGATTCTGATGGGTTTCCCCATACTGTAACTTGTTTTTTCTCTTGTGGCTTTCCGTATTTTGTCTTTGTTTTGAGCCATCTATTGCTTTTAACCAATTATTTTGGGGTTTGTGGGGGAATTGCTTTTTTCTGGTGAACTGTCTGTTTGGGTTCTCTGTGTTCTTGATATTTGTATAGGTGTTTGTCTTTTTTTCAGTTTGGGAAAATTTTCTATTATCCTGTGAAGATCTGGTGTGTGTTGTCTAAGATTCTTCTTACCTCTATCCTTATGATTGTGGAAGGTTTGGTGCTCGTTCTATGGTGTCCCAAATTTCCTGAGGTTTGTGTTTTTTTCTTTATTTTTCATAATCTTTTACTTGAGCGTTCTAGTGCTCCATGTTATTCCTCAGGTGTGCTTCTTCCATTATGATTCTGAGGCTTTTCCCCACCTCTTTGTCCTTATTTATTGGATGAATGTTTCAATTCCTTTTTCATTTTATCCTATGATTTCCTTTCAGATTTTCTACTTCTTCTGGACCCATTCATCTCATCTTGAATCTTACCTGCAATAAAAAAAATGCTTCTTGGTTTTTTATGTTGTCAGTTTTTTTTTTTTTTTTTTTTTATTTTTTCATTGTGATTTTTCGCATTTTCTCCCTTCTGAGTTCTTTATTCCATTTTTGCAGGTTGTCATTATCTCCCTCTAGGTCCTTCTTGGTTTTTTCAATCTCTCCCTTAGTTCTTTCCATGTTTTGTTATTATTATCACCTCTTTACGGTACTTCTTGACTTTTTGCATCTGTCCTGTCTCTTAAGCTTCTCGCAATTTCCAACAATTAGTTGTTCTAACAAGCCCTTTGGCTCTTCCTTCCAGGGAGATGTTCATTGTAGGATCTCTTCTGTAGGGAGGTAATGTTTCAGCTGGGATTTATGTTTTTTTATTAATATTTATTTTTCTGTATGTCGTTGAACCGTACTGTCTGGTCATGCAGTCCGCACCACCGCCTGTGCCGTGTATGGCAATGCCCGGACCGCGGGGTCCCAGAAGCAAGGTCGTCACACTCTCCTGGAACTGGAGTTCTCCTAGGATGGAGTTTCAGACGGTTATTCTCGAGCGCCAATTGTGGGTGATGGGGACGAACCCGGGTCTCTGTAGAGCGGTCGGCGCGCTACTTAACACGATAGGCCATCTTCACCAGCCCCTCAATGGCTTTTAATGTTTGCTTGTGTTGCTTGGTTTTTTTTGGTGTGTTGTGTGTGTGCTGTGTGTGTGTGCTGTCTTTGGGCATGTGGATTCTGTTTTTTGTTTATTTGTTTCTTTGGGTTCTAGATGTCTCAATGTTGGCTAAGCCACGACTTAATCACTAATTCTGCACTGATCGCACCTCTGCACCACCCTCCCCTCAGGTACTGAGGGGGAGTTTGCTACCGTCTGGCCTGCCAGTGAGCTGGGCACATCGCTATGTGTTGTGCTGTGTGCACATCTGAGTCTGCCTGGCGCACTCTGGGACCTGAAATTTGGAATGTTCTAGGCGATACCAAACCTCCATGGGAACACAGGAGTGCCCAAAGCACACAGGCAGGCAGTGCTCACCTGATCTTTTACAGGCTGTTGTTGTTCAGGACACAGGTGTAGAATCTGCTCACGACCTTTGAGTGGTACACAAGCTCTGAGCATCGTTTGCCCTGAAGGATTTTTAAATCAAAATAATCACAGAAATTATTTTCACATCAGTCAATTTCTTCGCAACAATATTCAAAAGAGTATTAAGTTATTGGAAGCTTCCAGGTATTCATCAACAGAGAAATGGAAAAGAAATTGTGCTCTAATATGCAAAAATGTGCAATTTTCACTCCAGCCAAAAAACGAACAAAAATTAATGCTCATTCTTTCAGGATAACAAATGCGAAGTGGCATGGCAGGTCATCATATACTAAACAAATTTAAATCAAGTCCTCAGAAAAACTAAATATCACATGTTTTTCCTCTCTTTTGTGAGCCTTCAGCGGTACATTCCAGATCCAAAAATATGGCAAAAAATAATAAGAAAATTTTCAAAATAAGTAAGTTGGCAAAGATTCTACCGCAGATTGAAGCTTCTAGGCTCTAGTCCTATTTAACTTCATTGGCTTTCAGTTTCTCTTGAAAAACAGATGACCTCAGTTCACATTCTTCACACAGAAAACAAAATCTTCAAACTCTTTACCTTCAGCCAGTCCTACCTTTCCTTTTATCAAACCTTGTTCAATGCATTTATTAAAGTTCCCTGTCCAACATGATCCATAGTAATGAAAGATACTGAGAGCTAAGGGACTGCATGCCTAACACAAGTCTATTTGTTTCCTTTGTAAAAAATTTAAACGGTCATTTCACTGTTGAAAGTAAACTGTTGGTAAGTGGAATTTTTTTTTTTTGAATTTTGCCATTTTAAATAATTGGAGGCCAGGAGGCCATTTCCTTATTATCTGTGATCTGCCCCAAGTGTCATTCATTTTCTCAGCAGAGAGATCAGCATTGTTGGATGTATGTAAGTAGAGAGCCAAAAACAAACTTCAAACAGATTTTCCATAAAAGAGGATGGATACTTCCTGGAAAAAATTACATCCCAGAATGTCCTGCATAGAGAAACATGGCAGCTGTATTTGGGTAATGGGAAGAAGAGAAGGATTCTAATAAAGATATTATATTTTTATTAATATTTTCAGGAAGCACCGTTTGCGGTTGTTCATCTTCACTATGGCATACTTATTCATTTGCTACTTACTTTACTTACTACGCTGTTATGTTACTGTTTCTAACTTCTTAGTTGGTGGTTGATTCTGCTTCATTAATTAAAGCGTTATATTCTTTTCTACATATAAACTTTTGATTACAAAGTTTCTTGTGTATATTAGTTACATTTTTGTTGATGTTTGTGATGTGAAACACCATGACCAAAAGGACTTAGAGAAGGAAGAGTTTCTTTTGGCTTATGGTTCCAGAAGAAGAAACAATCCTCTACTGCTGGGGGAATTCCTGCCAGCAGAAGGCAGCCTGAGAGCAGGAGGCTAAGAGATCACATCTTCACCCATTCACAGCAGAGAGAGGGAAGTGAAAATGTGGGGAGGCTATAGAATTCTCAAAGCCTGCCCCCGTGATGCACTTCCTCCAGCAAGGCTGCACCCCACTCCTCAAATAGCACACCAAGGGGGACCCAGTGTTCATAATATCTGAGCCTCTAGGAACCTTTTTGGGGGCTCATTTCAACCACCACAATGTGTATACTGATAAATGGTCATTTCCCTATAACCCCAGAACATGTTTGTACTATCATTTTCAATTATGGTTTTTTTTTTTTTTTTTATTCAGAACAGCTTTTATCTAATTCTGCATACAATGGACTATTTGCAAATTGTTTTTAACTTCCAGATCAAGTAAATCATGGCTACAGAATGTGATCTGTATGTATGAGTATAACTTCATTGAAATATCTTAAAATTTGTTTTAATATTTTATTAAAATAAAAAAAAAAAATGTGTATGTATGTGTATATCTGTTCAAAATGTTTTGTATGTTTGAGGTGATGCACATGCATATGTGTACCACAGACATGTGAAAACCAAAGGATGACATCTTCCACAGTTGCTCTCACCTCATTTTTACATATTTTTTTTATATTTCACCACACTATATAGTGTGTTATTTTTATCATATTCATCCCCATTCCTCTCTTTTATCCCCTCCCACTTCCTCTAGAAACCTTCTTCCAAACACATCCACCTTGTACTTTCACATTTTTGTCTAATTTTTCACCCACCGTGTTTCATTGGGTTTCTTGTATGTGCGTGAGCATGGGGTTATTTACTGAATCATACAGCAAATTACCCGTGGCTATACAGCTTAAGAAAAATGACTTTAGACTGTTGTGCCCAAACCCCCACATTCCACCATCCAGTGGGGGTGAAGGGTTTTATGTTCAATCACGCTTGATCAAATGTGTGCCCAGACTACATCGCTGTAGTTCACCATTTCACCCCAATCGCAGACCTTTCATTCTACCACACCCCCTCTACTTCCGCAGATTGTTCCATAGTCTTAGAAAAGCGGCACAGGTAGATGAGAAAGTTAGTAAAACAGTCAACTCTCTCTGGAGATGTTGACCTGGACTCCGCGTCAATCGGATGTTCTCTTTCATGGGCTGACAGTTGTTTCAGGAGTAACTTCATCCTACTAATGAAGCACAAGGCAATTAGATATATAGGATTTATTTAAGAAGCACTAATAGTTATAGTAGATTACTTTGGCTTAGACACATATGTTTGGATGTTGTGTTAATCCATGAATTACTTTTTACCCCTGTGAAATATGATAGGGTCTTACTGTGCTTATAAAATTTCCTAACCACTGTTAGAGGATGTAAACTTGTGGTGTCAGCCATTGGTTATTCCTCAAAGGAGAGAGCCAATAGCACAACAGTCTGCAGATTTGTTTTACATGAAGGATGCTTTGTACTCATGGATTATCACTTATAGCTAAAAATGAAAAAAAAAAACTGAAAATGCCAGGAAGTTATGGCCAGAACAGAATACCTGATCGGGATTGGCGGGAGTGGGGTTCGGGGTTGGGGGTTTGGGAGGGGAAGGGAAAGGGCAAAATGCCTGATCTGAATTGGAAAATGATTTTTAAAATAAATGTTGTATGAAATATACAAAACATCAATAAAAATTAAATTTTTAAAAAATGACTTTTCTTAAATTTCCCAGCATCCATTGCTGCCACGAGTTATTCAGTTAGGAGGGGGGCGGTCTCCTAGGCTCCTCTTCCCATCCATGCTGGGGTGTTAACAAGTTAGATATTATGCAGGAATTGTACAGATAACCACAGCTTTGAGCTGAGGAAATAAGTATGCAATGTCACACCATGAAAACAATACCTTCACACGCACCATTACACCATCCCCTGACTTCACACCCTTTCAGTTTCCTCTTCCATGATGCTTCCTGAGCCTCATGAGGTATACGGGGGATGATGAAGATGTCTATGTAGAGCTGATCAGGTCACAATCACTTATTCACAGGACTTTGACAACTGCAGAAAGAAGTTTCTCTGACAAAGGTTCAGAGGATCACTAATTCTGTCCACCTTTTATTGGGACAGCACAACATCTCTCATTGAACCTGGACTCAATGTTTGGATAGATTACACTGGGCAGCAAACCTCAGCTATTTCTCCTCTTTCCATCTCCTTAGCACTAGAACTATAGGTTCATGCTTGCTACATCTGGCTTTTATGTAGGTGCTGGAGATGCAAACTCAAGTCCTTTTGCTTGCACAGCAAGCACTTTGCCAGATGGGCCATCTCCCAAACCCTCACTCATTGTTTTTTATTAAATTTTAATAGTCAGTCCAAGTCAAGCTTTTGACCCAATGTCCTTGTTGGCAAGTTCATGGACTGAAGTCTAGTTCAGCATTATCTAGAGTCATTTCCCTTAAATAAGATCAGTTCTCCCTCACAAAGCATTAATCAGTTGCCAATAGTTCCCAAGCTAAGGTTGGGGATTGTTACCCATTTCCCCAGTTCTATACCGAGTTTTAGTCTGATTCTGCATGGGTATTGTGCATGCTTATGTTGTCACCATTGCTGTCAGTTCATATGAGCAAGTTGCCAGAGACCTGAAAAAGGACAGATGTTTTCCTTAGGCTCATGCACCACAAGCTCTTGTAATCTTTCCACTCTCTCTTCATACCCAGGGACATACACTTGCATTCTCTTATTCTCTAAAAATTAGCATTTGTAGCCTCAATTTGTGCATCACCTCTGTTGTATGAGAAAGAAAGCTTACTGCTACGAGTTGAGGGACATATTAATATTCTCTCTCTATTTCTTGTTCCACTATGTACCACGAGCCTTAGGTGTCAAAGTTCCATTGTAGATAGATGTGTCCCTTAGGTCTGAGCATTTTTCAGACACATTCTTTGTGTGTGACCAATTGTGGAATTCTGTGTAACTACCCTTCTTTATCTGTTGCAAAAAGGAGTTCTTTAGTGTAGGTATTACTTCTCTGTAAATTTTAGGATCCATATTTAGCATGTGGTAATAAATGTGTGTAGAGATATGAGAGAGAGAGGGGATTTTTTAGGGTCTATGGACCTCTCCAGCCATGTGTTTATGGCTATATTTACATAGTTCCACCTGTGAGTTCCCTCCCACTGAGAGGGATTTTAAGTCCAATAGATAGCTGTGATTGCCCCCAAGATTAAAATGCCACTATTGGCCCCCCCTCATGGGGTGGCACTGTAAACCTAGCCAAACACATGGTGAGAGTGGTTCATAGGCTCTTAGAGAAAAAAAACCTTCTCATAGAGAACCCCCAAGCCTGTCACGTCCCCGAGGGTAAGTTACCTTCTTGTAAGTTCAAAATAGGTTTCCTTATATTTACAATCAAGATCCCAGTCACTACTCGTCAAAGAACCTTCTTTGCACCAGATGGAGGAAATTTTACAGTGTACCACAGCTGGTCACACAGACATTGTGAATTGCCTAAACCTAAGTGGCACATCTACAACCTCTACACCTAAGGCTCGGAACATAGAACAAGGAATAAAGTCGCGACACTAATGAATCTCTCGTTTCTCATTAATAAAGCTCCCTTATGTAGCAGAGGGCAGGCCCCACAACAGGTATTACAAATAGTCACAGCCTGGATAATAGGAGTCTGTAGCGTGTGGGTCCTTGGAAGGACTCCCTCATAAGTCTTTCAACTCACCCAGGGCTCAGAGACCATTGTCAGAAGAAGGGGGAGAGGAAAGGGGGGGATTAGAAAGGATTGTAAGCTGCCCAGAGAGGGAAGAGCAATGACCGTATGGAAATTAAATTTCTACAAGCTCTAGCACCCTGCTTATATGAAGCTTCAGCAATGGTTTGTGTCAGCATGCACCAAGACCGAAGCCAAACTTAAGCAGACAAAAAAACCCAGCATGGAACCGTGGAAACAGGCAGCAGATTCCAATATTAGTTGAGAAAATATGTGGTAGATGATTTACTGATTAGATGCGAAGAATTAATCTTCTTAAAGCAAGAGACTCTGGATGGCTGACTAGCCTCCAGTGGATTGAAAATAGGGATGATACTGAAAACACAATCTGCCCCCTTCACACAAATGACAGCGGAAAACATAGGGAATGCTCTTCAAGCGATCTGGGGAGGTATGGAATTTCTGAACAAAACACCAGTAGCACAGAAACTAGCCCCAATAAACGGATTGGACTGCATGACGTTAAACCTGTTTCAGAAGCAAAAGAAACTATCAGCATAGTAAATACCAACGAATGGGAGAAAATCATTACCAGCTATACTTCAAACAATAGGCTAGTATCAATTTACAAAGAATTGAAAAAATTAAATTTACAAGAAAACAAAACTGCAAGTCAAACACCACCACACTGGGCTAATGAAAATTAATATATTTATTATTTTATTTTGTTTGTCTGATATATGAACTTTTCATGTGTATATTCATGTGTACTATCAGTGCATGCTGTGAAGACGCTCGTGGGCAAAATCACGTGTCTTCCACCTTATTTTTTGGGCCAGGGTCTTCCTTCACTGAAACCTGAACTCATTGCTTAGCTATAAGTTGGCTGGCCTAGACCTAGATCTGCCTTTTGCCAAACCTTACTAGCACTGGGGGTTACCGGCACATCAGTCATTGTCCAGCTGTTTACATTGGTTCTGAGCATCCAAACCTAAGTCCTCATTGTTGCACAAAGCACTTAAACACCTGAAACTCTCCTGGAACCGCATAATTTTTCTTCATCATTCTCTGCATCATTTCTGTATTAATTTTTCTAATACATAAAATAATTTAAAATTTCTTTTTAGTGTCCCTATTGGAAGTGAGTTTCTTCAGTTTTGATGCAAATGTATTGGTGTTACTGTTAATCTTGAAAGGTAATCTTATTATTTTCTTTAAACTTTTTGAAGACATTATCCTTTTGGTTTCTATTGATGTTATTGGAGTTATATTGTCCTTCCAATTGCATATTACTGTTCCTGATGGGAGTATGTTGTGTTTCCTAGGTTCATTATTATTATTAGTCTTTTTGCGACAGGGTTCCCTTTAGTCCCAGCTGACCAGAAGCTTGCTATGTAAACCCCGGCTGCCTTGAACTCACAGAGATCCTGCCTGCTTCTGCCTCCTGATGCTGGATTTACAGGTGTGCACCACCTTATGCCCAGCACTAAAAGACGGTTCTCAGACCACCATGTTAGCGGTGCGGGCGAATCAAACCCGGTCCTCTGCAAGGGCAATCAGTGCTGTTCTTAACACCTGAGCCATATCTCCAGCACAAGGCCTTATGTGGTCATTGGGGATAAAAAATCTATCATCCATTAATCTCCTTTCATTATTACCATTCCTCCAGCTTTTCTATTCTCTCCTCTGGCATTTAAATTAGATGCTTTTTAAACTATTCTCAATTTTTACCTTTTTTAACAGATTTTATTACATGACAGGCATGGAGGATCAAGCCTGTAATCCTAATCTGAATCTAGCCTAAGTTATACAGTGAGTTCAAGTTACCGGGCTACAGAATGGGAACCTTTCTCAAAAAAATTTTTATTGCATTCTTTGTGTGTGTTGTGTGTGTTTGTGTGAGAGAGAGAGAGGAGCACCGAGGGAGCGGAGAGAGCGAGAGAGAGGAGAGGGAGAGAGGAGAGAGAGAGCCATGAACCTACACCGTGGTGAATGAGTGAAGATCAGAGACCAACTTACAGGAGTTGGTTCCTTCCACCACATGGGTCTGACCGATGGGAACCTTGGTCCTGGGCTTGGCATCGAGTGCCTTTACCTACTGAATCAATTTTCAGCCCCATTTTAATGTTTTTATCTCCTTCTGTACTGAACTCATTAATGCTGTTTATTCTATCCATTAAGTTTTTACTTTAGCATTTATATTTTTCTATATTACCATCCTGGAAATATTCAATTATCTCTTCAGTCTCTTTCCTAAAGATAAGGTAATACTGAACATCACTTAAATAAAGTATCTCTTTAGCGATTGCAAAAAAAAATGTATTTTTGATTTCTAGACTTTTTCAATTCTGCATTTCTTATAATATCTTATACTGCTTAGTTTTCGTATTATGCCTTCATTTTGCTTATATATTCTCTGTTTTCCTTAATTTTACTATGCGTATTTTAATACCTGTGTCAGATATTACAAATGTAGTCCTTGTTTATGCCAACTTTCCTTGACTTGTTGCATTTTCCTGTCATTGTGTTTCATAATTTCATTGTTTCAATTATCAGTGGAAATTTTGTGGAGGAAACTTGAGATTGTCCTCTAGAAAATGTGTACTTCTGCTTCTTGCAGAAACCAAGTGATTCCTTCAGTTTGAAAGCTTTGGCTCAGTGCAGGAAGCCCTGAATTATCTTCCTATCCCTTCATTAGCCCAAGGCTTAGTATCCTAACATCCATGCTTGCCATGAGTCCAAGGAAACTTGCCCCTTACAGACGGTCTTATATCTTTTAAATATTCTTTATTATTTTTATTTATGTGTATGTCTGCTTGTAGGTTTGTGTATCCATGTTGTGCAATACCCGAGGAGGGTCAGAAGAGGGTTCAGATTCCCTTGGAACTGGTAACACACTATAGAGGTTGTTAGCTGGCATGTGGTGCTGAGAATCAACAACAGGTCCTCTGCAGGGCAGTCATGCTGTTTGCCCACTGTTAGGCCATCTCTCCAGGCCCCGGGAGTCTATTTCCATGGTCCCAGCTTTGTGCCATTCTAGCTAAAGCTCATGGATATGAGTAGTCCCTGAAGACATCCATCCTTCTGGGACAACAGCAATAATTTTAAAAAAAATGGTTGTCCTATGACCGAATACAGTTATTCTGAAGCATCAGGGATTCCTCTAACCTCTTTCTTATCCAAAACAAAGTGGAAATTTTGATGATCGATAATTTTCAAGCCATCTTACTCCATTCACATAAAAAATTCAGTTCATCAAATATTTATCAGATATATACTACATATCAAGCAATTAGGTAGACATTAAAGATATAAATTTTTAATTATTTATAGGTAAACTATTAGCTTCCATCACTAAAAAAGCATTCTTCCTCTTATTTTCTTATTTTAATTCATAACTTATTTGAAACTATCTTGGACAGTGAAATCCACATTTTTTTTTTTTTTCTAAAAAAAAAAAAAAAAAGTCCTTAAATACATTCCCCTTTTGTTAAACAGCTTCTCTATTTTCTATATGATATTCTTCACTTCAGAGATATTAAAACTCCTAAAGAATTAATGAAAAAAGTTAATTAAAGGTATTTCTCATGGAGAAATTTTAAACCCTTCTATACTCTTCTCTATATGTCTAAGTAGTCCCTAAATTTCCAATTATATCCTCAAAAAACTAACCAGCTTAACATATGTTCTCCTGCCTTACATTTCAATAAACATTTTTTACCCGGGTTCTTCCATATTCTGCATATGGCCTTAGAAACTCTTTTATATTACCTCAGGCTGTCTTTTAAACTCATGATCCTCCACCCCAGCTCCCAAGTTACTAACTTACCGGCATTGTCCACCACATGTCCTTCTCCTTCCCACAAATATTTCTGACACCTACCTGGACCCTCAAAATTATATTGATCACTTCTTCCTGTCTTTGTTTTCAAGAAAACTGTATATCATTTGTCTCGGCAGGTGCTAACCCCAGTCCCACCATGTAATCCACACCTATAAAGGCTTCAATGAGTTTCCTATTGTCTACTTAAGTGGGCGCAAAAGGAGTGAGGCAAAGATAGACGGCGTGAGAAGGAAGTTCGCCCTCAAAGGGGATTGGTTCCCATGTTCATCCAGAATATAATTTCTGCCTCTGTATCCCACGTGTTTTGAGAGATAAAGGCTATGCAACCACACGGGGGGTAAGTAGGATAAAGGGGTCGGGGAAGGGGAAGCCAGATTTGCCGGAAATTATGATCCTCTTTGGATCAGCCATCCCTAGTGTGCCGGGGTTACAAGTATGCACCACATCAACATTTTACTTACAGACAAATATAAAGACAACATATACTTCTTATGCTTAAGCATCTTGTACAATCATAAACTAGCTTTACAAACTAACAAAAAATGTGATGTGATTTTAAAAAAACTAAAAAAGTTAAATTAACAGCAATAATTTAATGACAGACAATGTTAGGCTTGAACTAAATTATCTTCTTAAACATGAACTGGGCATTGCATGCTACAGCACAAGTTTGATGGCAGAGATGGTTGTTTTCGGCTCATCACTATTCCAATGCAACTGTGATGACTAAATCCTCCCACTTCTTTATTCAAAGCCCTGGAATACCTTCATTGTACACTGGTGATGTCATTTGGTTTCAACTAGGGCAAAGGCATCAGTATCATTTACTTTTTCCAACTGGCTCTAATTGCCTAAGGAGTGCTCATCAAACAACCCACTGGTATGATTTAGAGTCATGTAATCATGAAAGTTACTTAGGCTCTGAAATGTTACAGCTCTTTTCATTTTAAAGGTGAAGAAATTTGGATCCACATTATTATGTATGAATTTATTTTTAGACTCTCCTTTTTGTATTTTTTTTTTTTTTTTTGGGTTCTTTTCGAGACAGGGTTCTCCCTGCAGTCCCAGCTGTCCTGGAACTCACTCTGTAGAACAGTCTGGCCTTAAACTCACAAATACCCGCCTGCCTCCATCTCCTGACTGCTGTATAAAGCCGTGCCACCATCAGACTCTCCTTTAAACGAAAAACACATTTCAAAACCTTAAATTTCCACAGACATTATTTACGCCAAATAAAATATTACTTTCTCACAAAATAAACCTTTATAGGATATGGTATGCTTTCCAGGGTCTTCTTCTATCATGCCCTCCAGCCATGTTCCAGATAAATACTCTTGTAAAAGCTTGAATCTTGGCCAAGAGCACAGCCACAACTGGTCCAAAATATAGGCGTAATATAAACTAGACATGATTCTTCTTCATTGTTGTAAAAAACAAAATTAGAGGAGAATGAGAATGAAAGTAGGGAGGCATCCATGTGGTGCAGCTGTTCTGTGGGTTCCACTCTCCCAGTGAATCCACAAGGTTGAACTCCACTTGGTGGTGAGAGCCCCAACCTGTGCTGCAGTGGCAGCATTCCAGACTCCCTATTCTCTAGCTCTGGAAAACCTGGCCCCCTCCCTCAGTTTCACGTGGCCTTGGGCCCTGTGGGTTCAGACCTTCGTGACCGATAACTGTCTTGGGCCTCTGAAGGAACTCCTGACTAGATGGGTGCAGTAGTAGCTGGTCCTTCCAGTAAAAAAGTGAGAAAGTGAGAACCTGAAGCCTAGGACCAACCAGCCTTTCATACCTCATAGAAGAAACCAATGAAGGCATCTGAAGAACACAAGAAAAGTCAGTCTTCAACAAAGAACGAACACTTGACGCTTCATGCCAGCATCACACACCAAAAAGAACTCCACCTGTCCAAATCACAAAGAAAAAAACAATAACATGAAAAACTCAACTGAGGGCTGGGAGAAATGGTCCCCTACAGTTAGGCGCTGACTGCTCTTGCCAGAGGACCCAGGTTCGATCCCCAGCACCCAATGGCGGGCTGAGAGCCGTCTTGTTAATCTAGTTCAGGGAATCTCGCCACCTCTTCTGTCCTCCTCGGCACTGCATGACACAGATGAACATATATACACATGAAAAATAAAAAAAAAAAAAAAAAAAAAAAAAAAAAAAATAAAATTTAAAAAACAACAATAATTAGTTATTTCTTCATTAAATACTCCAATCTGTAGCGCTGCTACACTAAGGGACCCCCTAGATGTAAAACCGCACACAGCAATGTCAAACGGAATATCATAGACATGATCAAATAATTCAGGAATTTAAAGAACATACAAAAAAATCCCTCATACGTAGAGCTTCATAAATATGAAGATAATGATTCAACTTTGGATCTGAAGTTCACAAAAGAGGTAGCCACTGAAGACAACTCAGGGTGACATTGTAACGGAAGTGAAAACACTCAATACACCATCTTTAATAAGGCATAGGAGAACGGCATCAGTAGTACAGAATTTAAGAAGTAGAAAATAGNTGTATTGGTTTGTCTTTTTTTAGTTTGGGGAAATTTTCCTCTATTATTCTGTTGAAGATTTGATCAATACCATTCTCTTGGGATTCTTCTCCTTCCTCTATTCCTATGATGTGGAGGTTTGATCTTCTCATAGTGTCCCACAGTTCCTGGTTGTTCCACTTTTGTGTATTTTTAAATTTTTCATAATCTTTATTTGAGGTTTTTAGTTGTTCTGTGTTATCTTCCAGGTCTTATATTCTTTGTTCTGCTTCCTCCATTCTGATTCTGAGGCTTTTTCCATTCCTTTCCTCTTGATTGGATGAGTGTTTGGTTTCCTTTTTCATTTCCTCTTCATTTCCACTACAAGCCAGGATTGGACTGAAAACCAGCCACAACTCTGTGTGGTTATGATCCCATTTAGACCATTAATATACTGGCTTTAATGTTTATACCATTCCACTCTAGAAACTTTAGTATTTCCACTTACTTTTGGAGCTTCTCAATCCCTTCCTGTAGCTCTTTGCTTCGCTGGTTGGTTTCCTTATCTTTTTCAACATGGGATCTTTTCAGTGTTTCCACTTCCTTCTTGAGTTCTTCATTCTTTTTTCTTAATTCTTTGATTTGCTCTTTATAATCTTGCAATTCTTTAAGTATGTTCATGATTGTGTTTCTGATATTTGTGTCCTGGGCTGTCCCCAGGGGGATCACACTGTAGGAATCTTCCACAGGGTTGGTAGAGTTTGGTGTGGGATTATCCAGCACCTTCCCCATATTGTCTCTTCTTTGTGTTCCTGGCATATGGGCTTCTCCTTGCCTGTATTCCAATGTGAGTCCCAAATGCCTCTTCACTGTGTTGAAGGCTTGCTTTGCTTGTCTCCTTCAGATGCCTTCATAATCCCAGTTGGGGGGGCACTATGCTCTTTATCCCACACCCTGGTACCTATGCTTCAGGTGGTCTTGGGAGATCTCCCTTACTTTAGTTTTTGTTTGCATTCTTGGTCTATGTTTGTATTTACTCTGTTATGCTTTTGTTGCTTTCTCTCTTTGATTGCTTAGGGATAGTTGTGCCTTTCCTCAGTTCTTTAGATTACTTCCAGGATTTTCTGAAGTGTTGGTTTCTTAGACATGTATTCTTTCATCTCGTTCATGTTGTGGAAGATTTTTCTTTCTCCTTCAACTATAATTGACATTTTTGCTGGGTATAGTAGTCTGCATTGGCATCTAAAGCCGTTTAGAACTGGGAACACTTTGGTCCACATTCTTCTAGCTTTCATAGTTTGCACTGAGAAGTCAGCTGTGATTCTGATGGGTTTCCCCTTATATGTAACTTGTTTTTCTCTTGTGGCTTTCCGTATTTTGTCTTTGTTTTGAGCATCTAGTGTTTTAACAATTATATGGTGTGGGGAATTGCTTTTCTGGAACTGTCTGTTTGGTGTTCTCTGTGCTTCTTGTATTTGTATGGGTTTGTCTTTTTTTCAGTTTGGGGAAATTTTCTATTATCCTGCTGAAGATCTGGTGTTGTCTAAAGATTCTTCTTCCTCTATCCTTATGATGTGGAAGTTTGGTCTCTTCATGGTGTCCCACATTTCCTGGTTTGTGTTTTTTCTTTAATTTTTCATAATCTTTACTTGAGCGTTCTAGTGGGTCCATGTTATCCTCCAGGTGTGCTTCTTCCATTATGCTTCTGAGGCTTTTCCCCATCCTTTCCTATTTATTGGATGAATGTTCAATTTCCTTTTTCATTTCATCCTGTGATTTCTTTAGCATTTCCACTTCCTTCTCGAGCCTGTCATTCTCATCTTGTAGCTCCTTGGTTCATTGGTCATCTTCTTTTTTCATTTCGGCCTGGGATCGTTTCAGCATTTCCACTTCCTTCTGGAGTTTGTCATTTTCTCCCTTTAGTTCTTTACAGCAGTTGTCATTATCTCCCTCTAGGTCCTTCTTGAGTTTTTCAATCTCTCCCCTTAGTTCTTTCCAATGTTTGTTATTATCACCCTCTTCGTACTTCTTGAGTTTTTCATTCTCTTCTCTTAGTTCTCCAATTTCCACAATTGTTCTTCTAAAGTCCCTGTCTTGGTTTCCTTCCAGGGAGATGTCATTGTAGGAATCTTCTGTAGGGTAGGTAATGTTCAATGTGGATTTATTTTTTTTTATTAATTTTTATTTATTTCTGTATGTGTATGAATGTACTGTCTGCATGCAAGTCTGTGCACCCGTGTAGTGCAATGCCGCGGAGGTCAGAAGAGGGTCTCAGATTCCCCTGGAACTGGAGTTCTCCTGGAATTGGAGTTTCAGACGGTTCTCGGCCGCCATGTGGGTGCTGGGGATCGAACCCGGGTCCTCTGTAAGAGCGGTCGGCGCTCTTAACCGCTAGGCCATCTCTCCAGCCCCTCAATGAGCTTTTCCAATGTTGTGCATGTGTGTGTGTGTGTGTGTGTGTGTGTGTGTGTGTGTGTCTTTGGCATGTGGATTTGTTTGTTTATTTGTTTCTTTGGGTTCTAGTGTCTCAATGTTGGCTACACAGACTATAATCACTAATTCTGCACCTGATCGATCCTCTGCACCATCCCTCCCCCAGGCTGAGGGGGAGTTTGCTACCTTGGCCTGCCATGAGCTGGGCACACGCTAGTGTTGTGCTGTGTGCACATCTGAGTCTGCCTGGCGCACTCTGGGACCTGAAATTTGGAATGTTCTAGGCGATACCAAACCTCCATGGGAACACAGGAGTGCCCAAAGCACCCAGGTAGCCAGTGCTCACCTGGTCTTTTGCAAGCTGTTGTTGTACAGGACACAGGTGTAGACTGCTCACACCTTGAGCTGGGCACAAGCTCTGAGCACGTCTTGCCTGAAGGATTTAAATCAACATATCACAGAAATATTTTCACATCAGTATTTCTTGCAACAATATTCAAAAGAGTTAAGTTATGGAAGCATTCCAGGTATTCATCAACAGAGAAATGGAAAAGAAATTGTGCTATATATGCAAAATGCAATTTTACTCAGCCAAAAAAAGAACAAAATTATGTCATTTTCAGGATAACAAATGCAAGTGGATGGAGGTCATCATACTAAACAAATTAAATCAGTCTCAGAAAAATAAATATCACATGTTTTTCTCTCTTTTGTGGAGCCTTCAGGGTACATTCCAGATCCAAAATATGGCAAAAAATAATAAGAAAATTTTCAAAATAAGGAAGTTTACAGCAGATGAATGCTTCTAGGCTCTAGTCACTATTTAACTTTCATGGCTTCAGTTTCTCTTGAAAATCAGATGACCTCAGTTCACATTCTCACACAGAAAAAAAAATCAACTCTTTACTTCAGCCAGTCCCTACCTTTCCTTTTATCAAACCTTGTTCAATGCATTTATTAAAGTTCCCTGTCCAACATGATCCATAGTAATGAAAGATACTGAGAGCTAAGGGACTGCATGCCTAACACAAGTCTATTTGTTTCCTTTGTAAAATTATACGTTCATTTCACTTGGTGAAAGTAAACATGTGGTAAGTGGATTGATTTTGCCATTTTAAATAAGTTGGAGCCAGAGGCCATTATTATCTGTGATCTTGTCCCCAAGTGTCATCATTTTCTTCAGCAGAGATCAGCATGTTGGATGTAAGTAGAGAGCCCAAAAATACCTCAAAAGATTTTCATAAAAGAGGATACTTCCTGGAAAAATTACATCCCAGAATGCCTGAATTAGAGAGAACATGGCAGCTGTATTTGGAATGGGAAGAAGGATTCTAATAAAGATATTATATTTTTATTAATATTTTCAAGGAAGCAAGTTTGCGGTTGTTCATCTTCACTATGGCATACTTATTCATTTGCTACTTACTTTACTTACTACGCTGTTATGTTACTGTTTCTAACTTCTTAGTTGGTGATTTTGCTAATTAATTAAAGGCGTTATATTCTTTTCTAATATAAACATTTTGATTACAAAGTTTCTTGTGTATATTAGTTACATTTTTGTTGCTGTGATGAAACACCATGACCAAAAGTGACTTAGAGAAGGAAGAGTTTATTTTGGCTTATGGTTCCAGAAGAAAAATCCATACTGCTGGGGGAGTCATGCCAGAAGGCAGCCTGAGCAGGAAGCTAAGAGATCACATCTTCACCCATTCACAGCAGAGAGAGGGAAGTGAAAATGTGGGGAGGCTATAGAATCTCAATGCCTGCTCTCAGTGATGCACTTCCTCCAGCAAGGCTGCACCACCTCCTCAAATAGCACCACCAAGTGGGGACCAAGTGTTCAAATATCTGAGCCTCTAGGGAACCTTGCTCATTCAAACCACCACACTGTGTATACTGATAATGGTCATTTCCCTATAACCCCAGAACATGTTTGTACTATCATTTTCATTATGGTTTTTTTATTCAGAACAGCTTTTATCTAATTCTGCATACAATGGACTATTTGCAAATTGTTTTTAACTTCCAGATCAAGTAAATCATGGCTACAGAATGTGATCTGTATGATATCACTTATTGAAATATCTTAAAATTTGTTTTATGGACTACTAAATGATCCATGCACATGTGTGTATGTGTATATATGTTCAAATGTTTTGTATGTTTGAGGTGATGCACATGCATATGTGTACACAGACATGTGAAAACCAAAGGATGACATCTTCCACAGTTGCTCTCCACCTCATTTTTACATTTATTTTTTTTATAATTTCACACACATATATAGTGTGTTTTTATAATATTCACCCAAATTCCCCTCTTTTATCCCCTCCCACTTCCTCTAGAAACCTTCTTCCAAACACATCCACCTTGTACTTTCACATTTTTGTCTAATTTTTCACCCACCGTGTTTCATTGGGTTTCTTGTATGTGCGTGAGCATGGGGTTATTTACTGAATCATACAGCAAATTACCCGTGGCTATACAGCTTAAGAAAAATGACTTTAGACTGTTGTGCCCAAACCCCCACATTCCCACCATCCAGTGGGGGGTGACAGGTTGTTTGTTCAATCAAGTTGATCAAATGAGTGTCCAGACTACATCGCTGTAGTTTCACCATTCACCCCAATCGCAGCCTTTACATTCTACCACGCCCCCTCTTCCGCAGATTGTTCCCTAGGCTTAGAAAAGGGGCACAGGTGGATGAGAAGTAAAACTGTCCTCTCTCTCTGGAGCTGTTGACTTGGACTCCGGTCAATTCTGGCTGTTTCCTTTCATGGGCTGACAGTTTGTTCAGGAGTAACCTTTCGATCCTACTAATGAAGCACAAGCAATTAGATATATAGGTATTTAAGCAGCACTAATAGTTATGGTAGGTTACTTTGGCATAGACACATATGTTTGGATGATATGTTAATCCATGAATTACATTTTTACCCCCTGTTAAATATGACAGGGTCTTACTGTGGCTTATAACATCTCCTAACCTGTAGAGGATGTAAGCTTGTGGCATCAGCCATGGGTTATTCCTCCAAGGAGAGAGCCAATAGCACAACAGTCTGCAGATTGGTTTTGCACGAAGGATGCTTGTACTCATGGATTATCACTTATAGCTAAAAAATGAAAAAAAAAACCTGAAAGATGCAGGACAGTTATGGCAGAATACATGATCTGGGATGGGGTGGGGGTGGGAGGGGAAGGGAAAGGGAAATATGCCTGATCTGAATTGGAAAATGATGTACGAAATGCACAAAACATCAATAAAAATTAAATTTTAAAAAATGACTTTAATTTCCCAGCAGCCATTAGCTGCCAAGAGTTCTTCAGTTAGGAGTGGGGTCTCATAGGCTCCTTCCCATCCATGCTGGGGTGTTAACAAGTTAGATATTATGCAGGAATTGTACAGATAACCACAGCTGAGGACAATAGTCATGCCATGTCCACATGACAACACTTCACAGCACATATCCCCATCCCCTGACTCTCACACCCTTTCCATTCTCTCTTCCATGATGCTTCCTGAGCCTCATGAGGTATACGGGGGATGATGAAGATGTCTATGTAGAGCTGATCAGGTCACAATCACTTATTCACAGGACTTTGACAACTGCAGAAAGAAGTTTCTCTGACAAAGGTTGAGAGGATCACTAATCTATGGTCCACCTTATTATTTGGAAGCAACATCTCTCATTGAACCTGGAACTCAATGTTTTGGATAGATTAACTGGGCAGAAAACCTCAGATATTCTCCTCTTTCCATCTCCTTAGCACTAGAACTATAGGTTCATGCTGCTTATATCTGGCTTTTTATGTAGGTGCTGGAGATGCAAACTCAAGTCCTCATGCTTGCACAGCAAGCACTTTGCCAGATGGGCCATCTCCCAAACCCTCACTCATGTTTTATAAATTTTAATATGTCAGTCCAGTCAAGCTTTTGTACCCAAATGTCCATGGTGCAAGTTCATGCACTGAAGTCTAGTCAGCATATCTAGAGTCATTTCCTTAAATAAGATCAACTCTCCTTCACCAAGCAGTGATCAGATGCCAATAGTTCCCAAGCTAAGGTTGGGGATTGTTACCCATTTCCCCAGTTCTATACCGAGTTTTAGTCTGATTCTGCATGGGTATTGTGCATGCTTTCACCATTGCTGTAAGTTCATATGAGCAAGTTGCCAGAGACCTGAAAGACTGTTTCCTTATGCTCATGCACCAACCTGGCTCTTACAGTCTTTCCACCCTCTCTTCATACCCAGGGACATACACTTGCATTCTCTTATTCTCTAAAAATTAGCTATTTGTAGCCTTCAATGTGCATCACACTCTGTTGTATGAGAAAGCTTCACTGCTAAGAGTTGAGGGACATATTAATATTCTCTCTATTTCTTGTTCCACTATGTACCACGAGCCTTAGGTGTCAAAGTTCCATTGTAGATGTGTCCCTTAGGTCTGAGCATTTTTCAGACACATTCTTTGTGTGGGACCATTTGTGGAATTCTGTAATACCCTTTATCTGTTGCAAAAAGGAGCTTCTTTAGTGTATGGTATACTTCTCTGTAAATATAAGGATCCATATTTAGCATGTGGTAATAAATGTGTGTAGAGATATGAGAGAGAGAGGGGATTTTTTTAGGATCTATGACCTCTCCAGCCATGTGTTTATGGCTATATTTACATAGTTCCACCTGTGAGTTCCCTCCCACTGAGAGGGATTTAAGTCCAATTAGATAGCTGTTGATTGCCCCCAAGATAAAAGTGCCACTATTGGCCCTCATGGGGTGGCACTGTAAACATAGCCAAATACACATGGTTAGAGTGGTCATAGATCTTAGAGAAAAACCTATCATAGAGAAATCCCCAAGCCTGTCACGTCCCTAGGGTAATGTAACTTCTTTGTAAGTGCAAAATATGTATCCTTATATTTACAATCAAGATCCCAGTCACTACTCGTCAAAGAACCTTCTTTGCACCAGATGGAGACTTTTACAGTGTACCACAACTGATCACACACAGACATTGTGAATTGCTCATGTACAAAGCAACCTCTACACCTAAGGCTCAGGCAACATAGAACAAGGGATAAAGAGGACACTAATGAATCTCTCATCTCTCATTAATAAAGCTCCCTTATGTAGCAGAGGGCCAGGACCACAAAAGGTTACAAATAGTCAAAGCCTGGATACTAGGAGTCTGTAGAGTGTGGGTCCTTGGACAGGACTCCCTCATTAAGCTTCACTCACCCAGGGCTCAGAGACCATTGTAGAAGAAGGGGGAGAAAGATTGTAAGAGCCAGAGAGGAAGAGCATGACCGTATGGAAATAGAATTCTACAAGCTCCTAGCACCCTGCTTATATGAAGCTACAGCAATGGTGTCAGCATGCACAAGACCCATGCAAACTTATGCAGACAAAAACCCAGCATGGAACTGAGGAAACAGGCAGCAGATTCCAATATTAGTTGAGAAAATATTGGTAGATGATTACTATTAGATGAGGAAGAACTAATCTTCTTAAAGCAAGAGACTCTGGATAGGCTGACTAGCTCTCAGTGGATGAAATAGGGATGATAACTGAACACAATCGGCCTTCACACAAATGACAGAGGAAAACATAGGGAATGCTCTTCAAGCGATCTGGGGAGGTATGGAATTTCTGAACAAAACACCAGTAGCACAGAAACTAGCCCCAATAAACGGATTGGACTGCATGACGTTAAAATGTTTCTGCATAGCAAAAGAAACTATCAGCATAGTAAATACCACACAGAATGGGAGAAAATCATTACCAGCTATACTTCAAACAATAGGCTAGTATCAATTTACAAAGAATTGAAAAAATTAAATACCAAGAAAACAAAACTGCCAGTCAACAACTGGGCTAATGAAATTAATATATGTATTATTTTATTTTGTTTGTCTGATATATGAACTTTTCATGTGTATATTCATGTGTATACATGTGCATGCCTGTGAAGACGAGTGGGCAACATCAAGTGTCTTCCACCTTATTTTTTGAGGCAGGGTCTCTCACTGAACCTGAAGCTCATTGGCTTAGCTAAGTTGGCTGGCCTATGACCCTAGATCTGCCTGTTTCCACCTTACTAGCACTGGGGTTACAGGCACATACAGTCATGTCCAGCTGTTTACATTGGTTCTGAGCATCCAAACCTAAGTCCTCATGTTGCACAACAGCACTTAAACACCTGAAACATCTCCCTGGACCGCATAATTTTTATTCATCATTTCTTCTTGCATATTTCTGATAATTTTTCTAATACATAAAATAATTTAAAATTTCTTTTAGTGTACCTATTTGGAAGTGAAGTTTCTTCAGTTTTGATGCAAATGTATTGGTGTTACTGTTAATCTTGAAAGGTAATCTTATTATTTTCTTTAAACTTTTTGAAGACATTATCCTTTTGGTTTCTATTGATGTTATTGGAGTTATATTGTCCTTCCAATTGCATATTACTGTTCCTGATGGGAGTATGTTGTGTTTCCTAGGTTTCCTTAATTCATTTATTGTCTTTTTGAGACAGGGTCTCCCTTTAGTCCCAGCTGACCAGAAGCTTGCTATGTAAACCAGGCTGGCCTTGAACTCACAGAGATCTGCCTGCTTCTGCCTCCTGATTGCTGGGATTAAAGGTGTGCACCACCATGCCCAGCACTAAAGACGGTTCTCAACCACCATGTGGGTGCTGGGAATCAAACCCAGGTCCTCTGCAAGAGCAATCAGTGCTCTTAACACCTGAGCCATATCTCCAGCCACAATTCATATTTTTCATTGGGTATAAAAAATCTATCATCCATTATCCTTTCATTATTACCATTCCTCCAGCTTTTCTATTCTCTCCTCTGGCATTTAAATTAGATGCTTTTTAAACTATTCTCAATTTTTACCTTTTTTAACAGATTTTATTACATGACAGGCATGGAGGATCAAGCCTGTAATCCTAATCTGAATCTAGCCTAAGTTATACAGTGAGTTTCAAGTTAGCCTGGGCTACAGAATGAGAACCTTTCTCAAAAAATTTTTATTGCATTTATTTGTGTGTGTGTGTGTGTGTGTGTGAGAGAGAGAGAGAGAGAGAGAGAGAGAGAGAGAGAGAGAGAGACAATGAACATACACCGTGGTGAATGAGTGAAGATCAGAGACCAACTTACAGGAGTTGGTTCTATCTTTCCACCATGTGGGTCTGACAGATGGAACTCTGGTCATGGGCTTGGCAATAAGTGCCTTTACCTACTGAACCAATTTTCCAGCCCCATTTTAATGTTTTTATCTCCTTCTGTACTGAACTCATTAATGCTGTTTATTCTATCCATTAAGTTTTTACTTTAGCATTTATATTTTTCTATATTACCATCCTGGAAATATTCAATTATCTCTTCAGTCTCTTTCCTAAAGATAAGGTAATACTGAACATCACTTAAATAAAGTATCTCTTTAGCGATTGCAAAAAAAAATGTATTTTTATTTCTAGAATTTTTTTCAATTCTGCTTTCTTAATAATATCTTATAATGCTTAGTTTTCTTATTATGCACTTCATTTGCTTATATATTCCATATGTTTTACTTTATTTTAATATGAGTATTTTAATACCTGTGTCAGATATTACAAATGTAGTCCTTGTTTATGCCAACTTTCATTGACTGTGAATTTCCTTGTCATGTGTTTCATAATTTTCATTGTTTCAATTTCATCAGTGGAAATTTTGTGGAGGAAACTTGAGATTGTCCTCTAGAAAATGTGTACTTCTGCTTCTTGCAGAAACCAAGTGATTCCTTCAGTTTGAAAGCTTTGGCTCAGTGCAGGAAGCCCTGAATTATCTTCCTATCCCTTCATTAGCCCAAGGCTTAGTATCCTAACATCAATGCTTGCCATGTAGTCTCAAGGAAACTCTGCCCCTTACAGAAGTCTATATCTTTTAAATATTCTTTATTATTTTTATTTTATGTGTATGCATATGTAAGCACACCCATGTTGTGCAATACCCGAGGAGGTCAGAAGAGGGTGTCAGATTCCCTTGGAACTGGAACTATGGATGGTTGTTAGCTGGCATGTGGGTGCTGAAAATTGAACACAGGTCCTCTGCAAGGGCAGCCAGTGCTGTTTGCCACTGAGCCATCTCTCCAGGCCCCGGGAGTCTATTTCCATGGTCCCAGCTTTGTGCCATTCTAGCTAAAGCTCATGGATATGAGTAGTCCCTGAAGACATCCATCCTTCTGGGAATACAGCAATAATTTAAAAAAAAATGTGTCCTATGAAGAATACAGTTATTCTGAAGCATCAGGGATTCCTCTAACCTCTTTCTTATCCAAAACAAAGTGGAAATTTTGATGATCGATAATTTTCAAGCCATCTTACTCCATTCACATAAAAAATTCAGTTCATCAAATATTTATCAGATATATACTACATATCAAGCAATTAGGTAGACATTAAAGATATAAATTTTTAATTATTTATAGGTAAACTATTAGCTTCCATCACTAAAAAAGCATTCTTTTTCCTCTTTATTTTCATCTACTTTTAATTCATTAACTTATTTGAAAACTATCATTGACAGTGAAACACATCTAAAGTCAAATACTTTCCCTTTGTTAAACAGCTTCTCTATTTTCTATATGATATTCTTCACTTCAGAGATATTAAAACTCCTAAAGAATTAATGAAAAAAGTTAAAAGGTAATTTCTCATGGAGAAATGAACCCTTCCTATACTCTTCTCTATATGTCTAAGTAGTCCCTACAAATTTCCAATTAATCCTCCCCCACCTACATCTCTCCCATCTGTCTCTGCCTTACATTTCAATAAAAATTTTTTATCCAGGGTCTTCCTATATTTCTGAATCTGGCCTAGAACTCTTTATATACCTCAGGCTGTCTTTGAACTCATGATCCTCCTACCCCAGCCTCCCAAGTACTAGACTTACAGGCATGTCACCATGTCCTTCTCCATTCCCATAAATTATTTCTGACACATACCTGGACCCTCAAAATTATATTGATCACTTCTTCCTGTCTTTGTTTTCAAGAAAACTGTGTATATCATTGCTAGGCTAGGTTGCTTAACCACAGTCCCAACCATGTCATTCACACCTATAAAATTCTTCAATGAGTTTCTATTGTCTACTTAAGTGTTTCTCAAAATTTAGTGATGCAAAGATATACTTCTTGAGAAGGAATATTGCCTCAAATTTTATGGTATCCCATGTTCATCCAGAATTCATAATCTTTCTGCTTCTGTATCCCAAGTGTTGAGATTAAAGGCTTATGCAACCACACTTGGTTTAATTATATACATTTGTCTTTGACAGGGGAATCCAGATTTGCCTTAAATTCATGATCCTCTTTGATCAGCATCCCTAGTGTGCCGGGGTTACAAGTATGCACCACATCAACATTTTACTTACAGACAAATATAAAGACAACATATACTTCTTATGCTTAAGCATCTTGTACAATCATAAACTAGCTTTACAAACTAAACAAAAATGTGATTAAAAACTAATAAAAGTTAAATTAACAGCAATAATTTAATGACAGACAATGTTAGGCTTGAACTAAATTATCTTCTTAAACATGAACTGGGCATTGCATGCTACAGCACAAGTTTGATGGCAGAGATGGTTGTTTTCGGCTCATCACTATTCCAATGCAACTGTGATGACTAAATCCTCCCACTTCTTTATTCAAAGCCCTGGAATACCTTCATTGTACACTGGTGATGTCATTTGGTTTCAACTAGGGCAAAGGCATCAGTATCATTTACTTTTTCCAACTGGCTCTAATTGCCTAAGGAGTGCTCATCAAACAACCCACTGGTATGATTTAGAGTCATGTAATCATGAAAGTTACTTAGGCTCTGAAATGTTACAGCTCTTTTCATTTTAAAGGTGAAGATTTGGATCACACATATTATGATGAATTTATTTTTAGACTCTCCTTTTTGTATTTTTTTTTTTTTTTTTGGGTTCTTTTCGAGACAGGGTCTCCCTGTAGTCCCAGCTGTCCTGGAACTCACTCTGTAGAACAGTCTGGCCTTAAACTCACAAAGATCCGTCTGCCTCTGCCTCCTAAGTGCTAGGATTAAAGCCGTGCACCATAGACTCTCCTTTAAAAGAACACATCAAAACCTTAAATTCTCACAGACATTATTTAGCCAAATAAATATATTACTTCTCAATAAACCTTTATAGGATATGGTATGCTTTCCAGGGTCTTCTTCTATCATGCCCTCCAGCCATGTTCCAGATAAATACTCTTGTAAAAGCTTGAATCTTGGCCAAGAGCACAGCCACAACTGGTCCAAAATATAGGCGTAATATAAACTAGACATGATTCTTCTTCATTGTTGTAAAAAAAAATTAGAGGAGAATGCAAGTAGGGAGATCCCATGTGGTGTGGCAGTTCTGTGGGTTCCACTCTCCCAGTGAATCCACAAGGTTGAACTCCACTTGGTGGTGAGAGCCCCAAACCGAGCTGCAGTGGCAGCATTCCAGACTCCCTATTCTCTAGCTCTGGAAAACCTGGGCCCCTCCCTTGGGTTTACATGGTGTGGGGCTTGGTGGGTTCAAACCTGCCTGAGTGATACCTGTCTTGGGCCTCTGAAGGAACTCTTGACTAGATGGGTTAGAATTAGCTGGTCCTTCCAGTACAAAGTGAGAAGTGAGAACCTGAAGCCTAGACCAACCAGCCTTTCATACCTAATAAGAAGACAATGAAGGCATCTGAAGAACACAAGCAAAGTCAGTCTTGAATTCAACAAAGAAACACTTGAGCTTCATGCCAGAATCACACACAAAAAAGAAATCCACATGTCAAAATCACAAAGAAAAAAACAATAACATGAAAAACTCAAATGAGGGCTGGAGAAATGGCCTAACAGTTAAGAGCGCTGACTGCTCTTGCAGAGGACCCAGGTTCGATCCCCAGCACCCACATGGCGGCTGAGAGCCGTCTGTAACTCTAGTTCCAGGGGAATCCGACACCCTCTTCTGACCTCCTCGGCACTGCATGACACGAGTGTACAAATCTACATGCAGACAGTACACTGGTACACATAAAAAGTAAATAAATAAAATTAAAAAAAAAACTCAAATGATATGTCTTCATTAAATACTACCAATCCTGTAGAAGAGTGCTACAATAAGGACCCCCTAGATGTAAACAGCACACAGAATTTCAAGGAACTATCATAGACATGATCAAAGAATTCAAGGAATTTAAAGAACATACAAAAAAACCCAAAGAACTAAAAGAAGATAATGATAAACTTTGGACTGAATTCACAAAAGAGGTAGACATACTGAAGAAAACTCAGGCTGAAATGAAAGGAAGTGAAACACTCAATACACCATCTGGAAAGGATAGGAGAAAGCCTCAGTAACAGAATTAATGAAGTAGAAAATAGAGTATCAGGACTGGAAGATAAAGTTGAAGAATTAGACCACTCAAACAAAGATTATGAATTTTTTTAAAAAACACACGAATGAAATAATCAGGAAATGTAAGACACCATGAAAAGACCAAAGCTATGCATCATATGTATAGAGGAAGGAGCAGAATCTCAGGATCATATCTTCAACAGGATTGTAGAAGAAAATTTCCCCAAATTAAGGAAAGACATACCCATAAAAATACAAGAAGCACATAGAACACCAAATACAGAAGCAGAAAATAAATTCCCCACATAATATCATAGTAAAAATACTAGATGTTCAAAACAAAAAGATAATACTGAAAGCTGCAAAAGAAAAATGACAAGTCACATATAAAGGAAAACCCATCAGAATTTCAGCTGACTTTTCAGTACAAATGATGAAAGTCAGAAGAACTTGGACCAAAGTATCCCCAGTTCTAAATGACTATAGATGCCAGCCCAGAATACTTTACCCAGAAAAATGTCTATTATAGTTAAAGGAGAAAGAAAAATCTTTCATAACATAAATAGGTGAAAGAATTCATGTCCAGAAAACTAGCCCTTCAGAGAATATTTGAAGAAATACAAAGAGCAGAAGGTAATAACGACTATACCCAAGCAGCAAAAGAAAGTAGTTAATGAAGATATAACTGTGGAAATACAAACCTAGACCAAGAATGCAAACAGAAACTAAAATGATGGGAAGCAATATACATCTCTCAATAATAATTTTAAATATCAATGGATTGAACTCCCCAATCAAAGACAGAGACTAATAGAATGGATTAAGAAACAGAATCCATCTTTTTGTTGTCTGCAAGAAACCTGTCTCATCTTCAAGGACAGGCACTATCTTAAGGTATAGGGTGGAAAAAAAATATTCCAAGCAAATGGCACTAAGGAGCAAGCAAGAATTGCCATTCTAATATCAGACAAAATTAAACTAAAACTAATCATAACAGATGAAGAGGGTCACTTTGTTCTTATGAAAGGAACAATTAACCAAGAAGATATCATAATCATTAATATATACACACCAAACTCTGGTGCACAAAACTTTATAAACACAATTGTATAGGACTTTAAGACCCAGATTAATCCCAACACACTAGTAGTAGGGGACTTAAATACCCCACTGTGTCCATTAGACAGATCAACTGGACAAAGAACAAATAGAGATACATCTGAACTGAAAAATACAATACAAATGGACCTAACAGACATCTACTGAATATCCCACCAAAGCACCAAAGAACATATTTCCTATTCAGCGCCCCATTGAGCTTTCTCCAAAAATGACCATAGAGCTATAGTCATAAAGACAGCATGGTACTGGCACAAAAATATACCTGTAGATCAATAGGACAAAATTGAAGATCCAAACTTGGGAACACACAATTTCAGTCACCTGATATTTGACAAAGGGGCCAAGAACACTCAATAGAGGAAAGGCAGTATCCAGCAAATGGGGCTGGCAAAACTGGATCACCACTTGTAGAAGAATGAAACTAAACCCCTACCTTTCACCTTGCACAAAAGTCAACTCTAAATGGATCAAAGCCCTGAATGTGAAATTTGAAATTCTGAAAAATTTAGAAGAAAACATTGGCAGTAACCTACAAGATATAGGTGTAGGAAAAGACTTTCTAAATTAGACAGAAGTTGGCACAGGAAATAAGGTAAACAACCAATGACTAGGACCTCATTAAACTAAAAAGCTTCTGTACAATAAAACAAACAATCAAAGAAGTGAGGAGAAAACCCACAGAGTGGGAGAAAATCTTCACTGTCACACATCTGACAGAGATTCCACATCCAGAATATATAAATTACAAAACAAAATAAAACAAAAGACCAAGAACACAAATGACCCAATTAAAAGATGGGCTAAAGATCTGAACAGAGATTGTCAAGACAAGAAGTAAAGATGGAGCCGGGCGTGGTGGTGCATGCCTTTAATCCTAGCACTTGGGAGGCAGAGGCAGGCAGATCTTTGTGAGTTCAAGGCCAGCCTGCTCTACAGAGCCAATTCCAGGACAGCTGGGGCTAAAGGGAGACCCTATCTTGAAAAGACCAAAAATAAAAAAATAAAAAAAAGAAGTAAAGATGGCTAAGAAACATCCTAAAAAGTGTTCAACATCATTAGTAATTAAGGAAATGCAAATTAAAACCACTTTAAGATTTCATCTTACCCTGGTAAGACTGGCCATGGTCAAGAAAACAAATGATACTAAATGCTGCTGCAGAGGCTGTGGGGAAAGGGAGGTGCATATTCACTGCTGGTGGAATTGCAAACTCATGCAGTGTGGAGAACTCTTAAAAGACTAAAAGTGAACCTACCATTTGACCCAGTCATACCATTCCCTATTGCAGAGATATGTGCACACCCATGTTATTGCTGCTCTTTTCACAAGAGCAAAGAGTTGGAAGCAACATAAGTGTGTCCCTTAACTGATGAGTGGATAGTGAAAATGTGGTACATCTACACAATAAAAAAAGACAACAAGGAGCTGGAGAGATGGCTCAGCAGTTAAGAGCATTGACTGCTCTTGCAGAGGACCCAGGTTTGATTCCCAGTACCCACAAGGCAGCTAAGAACCATCTTTAAGCCGGGTGTGGGGTGGTGCATGCCTTTAATCCTAGCATTCCAGAGGGAGAGGCAGGTGGATCTCTGTGAGTTCAAGGCAAATCTGGTCTACAGAGTGAGTTCCAGGCTAGCTGGGGCTATAGGGAGACCCTGTTCAAAAAAAAAAAAAAAAAAAAAAAAAAACACTCTGTCCCAGGACTGCAGAGGTGGCTCAGCAGTTAAGAGTACCCAGCACCCACATGGGTGCTGACAATGTAACTCTAGTTCCCAGGGATCCAACAGCCTCTTCTGGCCTCCTCAGGCACTCCATGCATGTGGTGCACTTACATACATACAGGCAAAACACTCATACTCACAAAATAAAATAAATCTTCAAAAAAAAAAGACAACGAAGAGGAGGGGCTTTAGAATGTAAGGGCTGAGGATATAGGGGTAATTCCTGAGATCTCAACAAATATGGACTAGATTCTTATTTGATCAATATTCTTGTGCATACAAGTCTCTCCAATTAGACTATGGGGACCTTGGGTTGTACAAAATTTGGTCATACAACTTGCTAATTGGTTTTGCATGAATGTTACTTACATTCATTGCTGATGCTTGACAGTTGGTTCACCTCATGGTTAGTTTTTTTTGGATATTAATAGGTCTTAGTGTAAAAAATAAAAATATCAGGTCAGACCTGCCCCCTCCTGGGACTCAAGGCAGGCTTGAGCAGCCAGCTATTCATAACTCAGGTTCCTTTGTGATGTTAGCCTCTCCCATGTGCTCACCTGCCTCTCAGAAAAAAAAATTAAATTAAAAGGGTGAGATGTGGGAAAATCCAGTTTAAGTTAGGTATGAATGGGCTAGCATTCCAACCAGTGCCCCCTAGTGCATAAGTGGGAGTCATGAGACCTCCCTGGCCACAGCCATGGAGTGGGATGTGGTGACACAAAGATCTGAGAAGTGAAGTCACACTGCCTATAAAACATGGCCATTTTGAATAAAGTCTCTCTCTCTCTGTATTTGGATATCATTAGAAAGAAAGAAAGAAAAAAGAAAGAAAGAAAGAAAGAAAGAAAGAAAGAAAGAAAGAAAGAAAGAAAGAAAGAAAGAAAGAAAGAGAGAAAGAGAAATCATGAAATTTGCAGGTAAATGGATGGAACTAGAAACCGTTATGCTAAGTGAAGTAACACAAACTCGGAAAAACAAATGACATATGTTGTACCTCATTTGTGGATCCTAGCACTAAATCCATATACGTAACTATATACCATAATGTAACTACAAGAGCAATGTAAAAGGAACCAGGAAGGTAATGGGAAGGAGGGAAGCTGAGACAGAAGGCTAGTAGGTGACAGGTGTTACTAAGGGAGGAATGGATAATCGGGGTATCTAAATGGGAAGGGAGTGGAAGGTTTATATAAGGAAAGGAGGAATAAAGGAAAAAAGGGGGGAGCCCAAGAGAAGTGGGGCCATAGCAGACTGGCAGTATCAAGGGAGAAATGGGGATAGTTTAAATGGAGAAGGAATGAAGACGGCATGGAGGGAATTCTAGACAGGTAAAGGGGGAGAGGAGAGATAAATAATGCCTTGTTGGGTAAAAACCTAAGACAATCATATTAGTCTAACAACCTATTGGCAAAATGTACACATAATATCTCTACATGAGTCCATATGAAAAAATGAAGGCTGCACATCGAGAAACATTACCAGACAGGAAAAACCTTCCTTTGAGTTGTTGGCCAGGGTAGTCCAAGAGACTCCCAAAATTACACAGCCTATTGCCACAGCCCTTGATTGCCTCCCAGAACCTGAAGGTAAGACCCTATTGTTGAACACAGGACATACATTTGAGACTGGATCTAGAACAAAGACCCAAGCAGGCATTCACTACCTCTTAACTCTTGTTAAGGAAGCTACTCCATACAACAGGAGACCAGGAACCCAAAAGGGCCCGAATGGCTAAACTGCGAAGATCAGGAGTCTACAGACTGTGATTCCATGGACAGGTTGCCTATATTCAGCTTCACCCACCCAGGGCTCAGGGAAAGTTGAAGAAGAGGAGCAAGAAAGATTGTAAGAGCCAGGGAAGTAATCAAGACCAAATGGAAATGAATCCTACAAGCTCCTGGGACCAGTTCATCTGAACCTACAACATTGGTGTCAGCATGCGCAAGACCCATGCAAGCTCAACTGGACAAAAACCCAGCATGGAACTGTAGAAATGGGTAGCAGAGCCCAACCTTGGCTGAGGAAATATTGGTAGCAGATGTTGGTCAGGTGAGGAAGAACTGGCCTCTTTAGAAAAAAAAGAATCTGGATAGACTGACTAGAGCTCAGGAGAGAAGCTGGCACTAAAGAATGAATGGGGAGAGTAATTTGACACAATGGACTCTAGCAAGATGACAAGAAGGTATGAACTCCAGGGGGAGGGAAGGGAGGGTGCCAAGGGAGAAGTGGGTATAATGGTGATTAAGACTGCCTGAAAAATTATGTATGAAACACAAGAAAAATTCAATTAACTCTTAAAATACTCAAAATGAGCCTACTACCTGACCCAGTCATACCACAAGACTCATCCTATCACAGAGATACATGCACATCTATGTTTTTTGCAGCTCTCTTCACAATAACAAAGAGCTGAAAGCAACCCAAGTGTCCCTCGACCAACGAGTGGATAAAGAAAATGTGGTACATCTACACAATGGAGATCTATGCAGCAGTAAAGAAAGATGACATCATGAATGGTGCAGGTAAATGGATGGAATTCGAAGCCATTATGCTAAGTGAAGTAACACAGTCCCAGAAAAACAAATGACCAATGGTGTCCCTCATTTGTGGATCCTAGCACCAAATATCGCTTTGTAAGGCAAGCTGAATAATTCATCTTTTTTTCCCTTTTGTCCTTTCTTTTTTAGTAAATATAATACTTGATGTTAGTCATCAACTTGCTATGTAATGTAGGAATGTAAAATAATATTTTTTCTTTACCTACTATTAAAATGTGAATCCCTGAACATGTTTTAGAATTGACCTATAGCTTATTTTCATATGTCATATTTCTGGTATGTGTGTAGTGTGTATGTATGCATATTTTGGAGTGATACAAATTGGAAGGAACAAAAAAAATTGGAAGACAAAAAAAAACGGATCAAAGAAATGACTGAAACAGTAAACCTCTGTCCAAAACAGTAAACTTCTCCACCCAAAAATTTCAAAAAAGATTGAGAAAAAGATGAACCACATGTATGGCAGAATGCACAAGCTCTGGCAGGGTGGGGGGCAAGAAAGGGGGAATGGGTCTAAATTTGATTAAAAAATGTTGTATGAAAAATACAAAACCTCAATAAAAATCCAATTAAAAAACAGAGGACATGAAGTGAGGGAGGTAAAGGAGGTGGGAGTGGATATGAGAGAAATGGGGAGGGGCAAATGTGATCAAAGTATAATGTATAACATTTTCAAAGAAACAATAAAATATTATTTAAAAAATAAAGAAAAAAGCCAGGCATGGTGGGGCCTAGATTTCAATTAGAATTAAAAAATAAAGAAAGAAGCCAGACATGGTGGTTCTAGTTTCCTTTCAATTGCTATGACTAAACACTCTGACCTATACCAACTTGGTGAGGGAAGGGTTTATTTGGCTCACATCTCCCACAGTACAGTTAATCACTGAGGGAGACCAACATAGGAACTCAGGGCAGGAACCTGGAGGCAGAAGCTGAAGGAGGAACACTGCTTACTGGTTTGCTCCCCTGGCCCATGCTCCAACTGCTTTCTTACATAATACAGAACCACCTGCCCAGGGGTGTCACCACCTAAAGTGAGTTGTGCCCTCCTACATCACTCTCCAATCAAGAAAATACTCCACAGACATGGCCACAGGCCAGTCCAACTGAGGCAAACAAACACTCCTTAGACCTTAGTCCAGGGAAAACCTAACTTACCCACAAACTCAAGCTTACCAACAAAGTAAATGAGAACAACAACATTCCACTATTCCTTCCTCAGAAGAGATCCAGGGCCTGATGCCTTGCCTCCTCCAGCTCTGGCCTCCCAAGATCAGCAAAACAAAAATAGGCCTTAAACCACAGTCTAGAAAAAAAAAAAAAGGTTAACTTTAACTTGTCTACACAGTGAAAACGGGGACACCGTACACAAGTCTGCACATAAGTTTACATCACTTACATATCAAGTAGTGGCTCTCCCCTCCCTCAGTTTATTCTGAGCTCAGGCATGAACTCAACAACCTTCCTCCAGGCAGTACAGATGGTGAGAGTTCCAGACCCCTAAGGCAGCTTATATACTGCCTCTAGGTCCTTCCTTAAAATGATGTCAGCAGCTTTCCATAGTTCTGTGCTCCACACTAGTGTCTGGATCTTCCTTCTGACCCCTCCCTTAGAGGGGCGTGGCATCCTTGGAAGACTTCTTACTCCACAATCATGCATCTGCTGATCAGAATGTGCATATTCACATAGTACTACCAGGTGAGTCAAGAAAGGTTGACAGCTTTTTTTTTTTTAATAGCCTGCTTCCACCTTCTTGGTCTGTCCATTTTAGATTCTAACCTCAAGTTGTTACTTATCAAATAAATCAAATTAACATTGACAAAGGAATTTTAAACATTTTTTTAAAGTTCTCCATCTTGTCTGATTTCTTTACAACTAATCCTAGTATTTTCTTCTTTCAAATTCATATATTTCAAGCCTCTGATACACTAATGACGTGAAATAACATGTTCTATGACGTGAAATTTTACACTTGAATGGGTGACTCTATGTGTTGATATTTCTTTATGATTAAAAAGTAACAAAACTGGAGGTGGGAGTCATGGAACTCATATAGTAAGTGTTCTAGTTTGCCTTCAATTGCTGTGACGAAACAATCTGAGCAATACCAACTTGGGGAGGAAAGGGTTTATTAATCTTACAAGTAGATCTATCACATGACCCAGCTATACCACTCCTGGATATATACACAAGAGACCTTTAGTCAGCATATTACAGAAATACTTGCATATTCATGCTTCTTGATGCACTATTCACAATAGCAAAGTTATGGACTCTGTCTAGGTGTCCATCAGCAGAGGAATGAATTTTTTAAATGTGGTATAGAAACACATCAGACTTTTATTCAGCAAAAAGAATGAAACTATGCCATTTAATGGAAAATGAATGAAACTGGGTATCACCATATTAAGTGAAATAACTCAGTCTCCGAAAGACAAATATCACATTTTCTCTTCTTTATAAATTCTATCTTTATGTAGACAGATAATATATATATATTTATATATATATGACATGAAAATCGAAGTAAGATTATTTGGGAGACAGAGAGGGACTGACAAGAGATGGGAGAAAGGGAAGGCTATGGTCAAAGCACATGATATACTTGAAAGAAAATGTATTTATATACCATCCCTATGTACAATGAGTATATGCCAATAAAAATATTGTGAGGGGGACCTAGTGGCTAAGAGAACTGGCTGCTCTTGGAGAGAACCTAGGTTCAGTTCCCAGCACCCATGCGGCAGCTCACAGCCATCTCTAGCTCCAGTTCCAGGGAATCCAATGCCCCATTCTGACCTCTTCAGGCATTGCATATGCAGATGCACTTACATGCATGTGAAACACTGATACACATAAAAATAAATATATAAATGTAATTATTTTAATTACATTTCCCTGGCATGTTTTTAAATCTTTAGATGGATTTCAGTCAATATTTCCCAAATATTTTTTCATCACTACTTTGAACACAAACCCTACACTGGTTTTGTTCATGGAATTCACTCTCTCTCAATGCTCTTTCCCTCTGTCATCTCTGCTCCCTACATATACTCAAAGATTCCATTTTTCTTTAATTATTCCAGTGGAATAAGCATTTAATTAATATCTCTTTAGTAACATAATATGTGCTTCCTTCTTCTTATTTTTCTTTTTCATTTTATATTCTCTACAAAACTCTCCTGAAAATTATAATGGATCTTCCTCATCCTTGTATTCCCACCAGTGCCTAAAACAGTGTGCTGTTTATACCAAATGATCAATAAGCAGTTGTTGAATAAATGACTTTATTTAATCTTTATTAATCAATTTAATAGCAGCAATACTAAAATTAGTGAACATGACAAATTTTAACCATGCATGTTCCTTTGTAATGCAGCTACAAAACCTGTTGTCCTACAATGACTGATTATGTTTTTGAACAATTGTAAAACATTAGCTATGGAAAATGCCAGAGAGGCAGAACTAATTTATCTGGTACTTAGTTAAAATTCTACATGATATGAGATGAGACAGGAATTATTTTAAAAGCTCATTCTTATGAATGATTTAATTAGCCCCCTCTACCTATAGAATAAGATTTATTTAGAAATGAACATTGCTAGGAAAGTTGTTCAGTTGTAAACTTTTTCAAAACCTTGAAGCACTTGATATTAAATTTCATTAGGAGATTTAAAAATAGTACAAAACAGTTCCTTTAACCATCCAGATAACTTTCCATTAGCCACTAACTCTGGGAATTGAGAATGGCACAAGCAAATTGGGCAAGACAAAACTAACAGATAAAGGGGACATTAAAATCCAACGCCTCCTACTCTCCTGCAGCATGGCTATAGACTACAGTCAGTGTCCCTCTAAACTCTGAATTCTGTCTGGCTTGACATTCATTAATGGACAGCCTCTTCAATATCCTGCCTTCACTTGCCATTAGTTTCACAAAAGGATGAAAATCAATTACAGGAAAGCTAGGTACAATAAGAGTGGAGTCAGAGAGAAATGGACAGATCTGAGAAATTTATCAAAATACAATTAAAGAGCTGGTCATGGTAGCACATACTTATTATGCTAGCCCTTGGAAGGCTGGTGCAGGAGGATTGCCAGTTGCACGCTGTCCTCAGCTAAATAACAAGTTCAGACCCAAACTGGCTGCACAGTGAGATTCTGTCTCAAAAAAATAAAAAGGCCAAAGAGATGGGTCATTGGATAAAGACACTTGCCACTAAGCCTGATAACAGGAGTTTGATCCTCAAGAGCCCATATGGAAGGAGAGAATTGACTCCACTGATCTTTACACAAATGTCATGGTACTCATGCATGTGCACACACAATAAATGTAATAAAAATTAAAATAAAACAAAGATAACCACTGCTTTAGTGACAAGGGAGAGTGTTGAGGAAAGATGCCCACTTAAAACCAGACTGAATGTTTAGTGGACCAAAGGCAGTAGGTTCTGGACATATAATGGGAAGAATTTCCTACCGTTAACCAAGTCTGATATTGTTCCAAATTAAATCATCTACTCTGTCCTAAATGGCAGAGCCAGGACATACATACAGTTCTCAACACATCCAGCTTAAGTTTCTAGCACTCCAACAGCTCCACTCTTAATTTCTGGCTCTCCATCCTGCTCCAATCCAGGTCTCTGATTCAGAAATCTCATCTATATTTCTGACCTAATGATTACCCTGTTCCTTCTTCATCTTAGAGTACAGAAGATGCTGGTCTACTTAAGTCAACTCAGGCCACCCTTGGAAGTTGAATGCAGTCAGATCTCTCTAACTAACATCCATAGGCTGAGGGAAGGACACAGTCAGGAAGAAAAATAGATAATGTGTCTTTTAGGAATGCTCTCCTAACTTCCTGTTAAAATTGTACCTACCCTTCAGGATAAGGCTCAAGGTCATGTCTTCAAAGAAGTTTCTCCAAGGACTGAGAAGATGCTTCCCCTTCCAGGGGATCCAGCGCCCTCTTCTGACCTCCGCTGGCACTGCATGACATAGGTGAGCCTGCCGACATGCAAGCAATACACCCATACATAAAATAAAAATAAATAAAATATTTGGGGCTGGAGAGATGGCCTAGCGGTTAAGAGCACCGACTGCTCTTGCAGAGGACCTGGGTTCAATCCCCAGCTCTCACATGGCGGCTGAGAACCATTTTTAACTCCAGTTCCAGGGGAATCCCACACCCTCTTCTGACCTCTGAGGCATTGCATGACACGGGTGCAAAAAATATATTTTTTTAAATAAAATAAACAATAAATAAAATGTTTTCCCTTTTGCATTTATTTTATTATTGTGAGCACCAATGAAGGTCAGAGGAAACTCACAGGAATCAGTTCTCTCCCTCCATCATGTGGATCCTAGGGCTCAAACTCAGGTTACCAGGTTTACCAGCAGGAACCTTAACCCACTGAGCCACCTCACCGATGGATATTTGTTTAACATTTTACAGCCTGTCTTATAGTAGTTATATAGTCTATAATTTATAATTGTCATAGACTACATAGACTACTTCTACTAGATTATAAATCCCTTGAAGTTGAGAACATGCTTTCTTCATCTTTTAATTCATTCAACTAGCATTAATAAGCTATGGATTGGATATCTTTCTACTCCTTCATGCCTTATGCATCCAGTCTCAGCAAGAGTTCCTGGAGTCGTTACAAAGGATTTACTTCTTTTTCCTATAAAGGGGAGAGGTAGGAAGGTTTCTCAGTATCAGGAAGGTAAATTTCATTAGGGCCCATTATAAACAGTTATCCCCAATATTATTGGGGATAACTGTTTATAATGGGCCCTAATGAAGTTTACCTTCCAGATACTGAGAAACCTTCCTACCTCTCCCCTTTATAGGAAAAAGAAAAACATGGGGGCTGGAGAGATGGCCTAGCGGTTAAGAGCGCCGACTGCTCTTACAGAAGACCCGGGTTCGATCCCCAGCACCCACATGGCGGCCGAGAACCGTCTGAGACTCCAATTCCAGGAGAACTCCAGCTCCAGGG
>VZQC01005643.1:261978-326978 GCA_009823505.1 Rhizomys pruinosus
GCCTGTGCATACAAGCTTCTCCAACTGGACTATGGGAACCTTGGGTTGTTCAAAATTTGGACATAGATACTTGCAAAATGCACCAATTACCTAATTGTATGACATACTGAGTAACATCAATGTTATCTGCAAACAACTGTGTCATTATATTGTAGAATCCCTTAAAAATAAAAAAAATAAATAAAAATTTAAAAAACAAAGGATTTACTTCACCAGGCTTTAAAAATAGGAAATTCTGCCATTTGGACAACATCTATACCTGGAGGGCATTTGCTACGTGAAATAAGTCAGGCACAGAAAATCAAAACACTGTATGATCTTATTTGTATGTAAATTTTTTGTATTTTTGAGACAAGGTCTCCCCATAGCTTCAACTGACCTGGAACTCACTTTGTAGACCAGGCTGATCTTGAACTCACAGAGATCCACCTACCTCTGCCTCCCAAGTGCTGGGATTAAAGGTATGTGTCACCAAACCCGGCTATATTTGACATTTTTAACAGTTGAACCCATAGAAACACAGTCAAATTGTGCTTTCCAGGGATCTGGATGTGAAAGAAATCAGTAGATGTTATTCATAAGGAACAAATTTTCACTATTAGTAAAAAAGGTTCTTCAGACAGCATAGGATGGATACTACAGTTAATGCATTATATACATGTAAATTGCTAAAGTTAGTAAATCATAAATATTCTCACCAAATACACAAAATGTTTTTAAAAGCTATAGCTAGGTGTGGTGGCACACGCCTTTAATCCTAGCACTTGGGAGGCAGAGGCAGGAGGATCTTTGTGAGTTCAAGGCCAGCCTGGTCGACAGAGTGAGTTCCAGGACAGCTGAGGCTACAGGGAGACCCTGTCTCAAAAATACCAAAAAAAAAAAAGCTATACAAAAGCTGTACAAAAGCATAGATGTTAGCAAAGTTAATTGTGAGAATCATCTCATGATATACAGGTACATCAGAACATCACACGTATATCTTGAGTACATAATTTCCCATATTAATTATGCCTCAGTAAAGCTGGAAAAATTAAAAGAAGCTGCTCTTCATATTCATGACTGCCATCTCTTTTCTAGGCTAGTGATGAAAACACAAAGAGCCCAAATAACACATGTAAACAGTTAAAAGTGGAACATAGATGAGCCTGGGTTCAATTGATCTTCCTCTCTCCTTCATACTACTATTTCCATTTTCAAAAAACTACTTTCAACTGCTGATAAAATCCCAAAGGCTTCAAAATTTTTATAGCCCAATTTGAGGTAAACAGTTTCTCTTTACCCTGTCAAGTCTCTTCTCTATGAATATATTAAATATAGTCTCCTTATTTTCCTTCCCATAAATACAAGTGTAAGTAAAATGATTTACAAAATGATGGTCTGTAATAGTTTGCTAATATGTAGCACTATTTGAAGCACTGTCATAGTGGAATTTTTAAGTAATTAAAATTATTTCACAACTAATTAACAACAGTTTCAAACCCCATAAAACTTTCCAACTTAAGCATTTCTATTCATACTCCATCTGCCAAATATTAAGTAGAATGGTATAAAAATAGGAAAGGGAAAACTATTTCCAATTACACTCCCATTTTCACTTATTTAAGGAAAAAGCTTAACTCGAATTACTTCTCTTGATTAATAGCATTTAATATATAAAATAACTATAAACATTCATTATGAATGCATGGAAAAACCAGTTTATTCTTTTTGTTTGAAACAAGCAAAATGGAACTATCTTGGCTTTTACATTTGTCTAAACAAAAGCGAATAGTAGTTAAAGGAAACACTAATCTAATGAAAACAGAGGGGGAACTATGTGGAAGGAACCAGTGGACTGGAAGAATGGTGGGAAAGAGAGAGTAATGAGGAACTGACTATGAGCTAAGTACAATAATGTATACCAAGAAAATGTCATCATAAAAACCATTTTTGCACAATAACTAAAAAATTAATTAGAAAATGTATTTTACAAGAAAAAAATATCTGTCAGAAAAAAAGTCAGAAAATTCCCAACAACATACTTACTATTTCTAAGCATGACTTCAAACCAGCCCCACCCACGCATGTATTTTACAGTCCAGATTAGATGATGCAATTTCAAAGCACCTCTTGGCATTCATTTAAATATCTGGCTGTCCAGATACAAACCTCATCCAACAAATCTGAACATCTATTCCAAAAATAGATGGTTCAATCCATTTCTTTGCTTTTAGAAGTAATGAGAAAATTCTTCATATTTCAATTCAGACTTCATTCACTACACTGTTTCTGTTGACTTAGTCATTCAACAAACATTAATTGTACAAGCTATTGTGCTAAATGCTGCAAGTTTAGAATTCTGACAAAGATATGTTTATGTCTTCAGGCTGAAATGTCTTGGTAGGAGAGGTGGCATTTACTTGTGAATAGCTATAATGCAATAGTAGGAAAATGCACAAAAGAAAAATTAAGTGCTTAAGATGAATGTCATGATGATGCAGAACAGCAATGTCATTTGTATCTGGGAGATAAATGAATAACTTCAGGGAGAAGTTGTATTTTCTATAGAATGTGAAGTTAGGTAACACTTCAAGAAGCCATGATATGGGATACAAAGTGAAAAAGTAGGAAGTACACTGTACAAATACAATATACAATATACATGATCTTTTGCAGTATTGTCCAGAATATGAAACAGGCATTGTGGGCACAACACCCACATCCCTTTGGAACTTGCTCTTTCTATATACTTTCAGACTTAGGGGGACTGAAGTTGGTTAATGACTTCCTGTCCATATTTCAAGTAGGATATGTCCTATTAGGTTTTTTGGACAGGGCTGATCCCAATTGCATATGTTAAAAGACCTGTCTTAACTATTGTTTCACATCCCTATGTCCCTAGTAGTGTTTCCTGACATGGATTCTCAAATAAAATTCTTCATTCAGGCCTACTCATAAGGTCTGATGGGGTGTGGGGGGGCAGGGAAGGAATCCAAACTAAAACACTCAGTCAAGTGAGGATGTTATTTTTGACTGACATCTTTGGTCTGTTACTTCACAAGTCTTTGGAATAGAACAGCATTTCTCCCAAACAGCAATTTGTAAGCAATCTGTGACCACTGATTTCCCCATTCTCGAGATTTACAATACACATTAGGATAAAAAGGTATTGAAAAGGGCATCGGCAAAACCAAAGCCTAGTGGTGGCACACGCCTTTAATCCTAGCACTTGGGAGGCAGAGGCAGGCGGATCTTTGTGAGTTCAAGGCCAGCCTGGTCTAGAGAATGAGTTCCAGGACAACTGGGGCTGCAGGGAGACCCTGTCTCGAAAAGACAAAAAAAAAAGAGTTAGGCAAATGTGTCTGGCCTCCTTGTTAACCTCCTTGTTAAGGACAGTTTGGAAAGTGCTGGAATCAGAACTGACACATCTCTAACTTTAATGAAATTGTATTAACTCTCTTTTCATGGACATCTAGTGCCAAATTAAAGCATGTGTGCCAGTGTCATAATATTCAGTGTATTAAGCCAAAATTTCATTTCATCCAAGTAAATTTTAACTTGTTTGCTAGTGATGACATATTGATTTTTGAATGCCTTAAACAATGTTCATTACTCTTCAAACATCAGATCACATAGTTTTCAGCGCACACATATCATTGACCTACTTTTCTGTGTTCACCACCTAAATTCAGAGGTTGACAAAAATACAAAGAATTCTTGGTAGATGTCACCAGAAACATGCTGCCTAGTTTCTCATAACACCAATCCAAATCCAGATTATTTCTCCTGAATAGGACTGGCCACATGGCCCTGAGAGTAGATGGGAGCTGAAGAGTATAAAGAAGACCTGGACGGACACTTCGGAGTCATGAAGAAGAGCTTCTAACAGAACTTTGTTTCCCTCCAGACAGAACAAGAGCTGGGAAAATTCCTATGGCAAAAACTCTTAAGAGCTAATAACTAGAGCCTTTCAGTTCTTAGTAGTATGTCTGACTCATAAGAATCTCAAAAAGTTTTCCACCCAGGAGGAAAGATAAGGAAAGTCATAAGGACTGGTACAAGGTATAAGGGACCTGAATCAAGAGGTGAGGTCTCCCTGCCAGAGAAGTTACAAGAATTTGATCTTTCAATCTTGAAAGACAATTCAAAGTATCACTTTATTTTAACATCTATTTGCCAGAAAGGAGCTGCAAAATTGAAACAAAATTACTAAGGGTCACAGGTAGCCACATGGAGAAAAAGAAAGATCATCTATGGGCTAGAACGATGGCTCAGCAGTTAAGAGTACTGGCAGTTCTTACAGAAGACCTGGGTTCAAATCCCAGCACCCACATGGTAGCTAACAACCATCTGTAACTCCAGTTCCAGGGGATCTAATGCCCTCTTCTGACCTCCATGAGCATTGCACAATGGGTACACCTATGTGCCAATACACTCATACGTATAAAATAAAAATAATTTAAAAAATATTTTTAAAAGAAGGATCATCTAATGACAGTTCACGCAGTTCAAAATAAACTGATGAGACTAATAAACATGACCTTTTACACTTAAAAATATCAATGGGTGAAATGAAAGAAAACATTACTTCTGATACCTTTATCAAGGTATAAAGATGAAGAGTGGAAATACTGCAAAATCTAATGGAAGGGACTTCAGTTTTCAGTAACAAAGAACAACTTTTCTCATCATAACTTTCTTGCTAAAAACCAACACAAAAGCTGAAGAATACATATAAAGAACCCGGAGTCATTGGAGCACAACAAAGCAGGCACTATTGCAAGGGTAAAACTTTCTGGAGCTGTTAAGTACATTGCCACATTGTTTGTGAATTTCCCTTTAGGGCATTTACTAGCTCACTGCACTGAGAACAAGAGTCACATAAGAAAGCAGTGGTCAATTCTAGAGCCCATTAAGAGATTCACATTGGAATAGCACAGTTGCTTTCAGATACAATGAAATATAATGTGTTTAGGAAACAACCTATAAGTTTTTTGAGAATTTGTAATTTTGATTTATGTGTGGAGTGTATATATGCATATTCTGGAATAATATGAAATTTTAAAAATTTAAATAAAAAAAAGAAAGCAGTGGTCAGAGGCCTGTTGAAAATCTCTCTGGATTTCAGAGAGAAAATTTCAAGTTTGATGTAGCTAAGGAGTGGAGATCAGAATCAGATGGGAAGAAAATTTCAGGATAATCTTACTTTAAAATATTTCCCAATTTCCAAGTTGTATACATACTCAAAATGAGAATCCCAGAAATCAAGGAGAAAACAGCATTTAGGAGGCCAAATAGCTAGCAAAATATTTCAGTAGTCTAATAGCAAGCACTATGGATTCAGATGGTGAAGTTCAAACTCAACAAAGTGATCTGGTCCTTCTTGAAGATTTCACAAATCTTCAAATGGAGACCCTAGAAGGGAAAGTCCCTAAGAGGAAATGTATCCTTTACTTTTGCTCTTATCCTTTACTAGAGCAAATTGGATATAGACCAGCCATGACAAAAGTTAATATCCCCATCAACTGAAACGAGGTGATCATTCAATGATATGCAAACCTTAAGGAAAGATTAACATCTGCATCAATTATAAAAAGAAGTTTGTTACATGTCTAGAAACATGACCAAATAACTGAAGAGAAAGACCAAACAATAAAAATAGACAAATAAGTGACTTAAATCTTATCATTTCCAGAGGAAAAAAAAAACTTAAAATAACCATAAAAATACATTTGAGAGTGCAAAAGATTAAATATTTCACTAAAGAACTCATGAAATGGCTCATTTGATACTTTCTTTTTTCCATTGTTTATTTTTAAGGGTCTCTACAATATAAGAGCACAGTTGTTTTCAGATCACATTGATCTTACTCAGTTTGCCATACAATTAAGTAATTGGTGATAGCATCCACAGATGAGGGATACCATTCGTCGTTTGTTTTTCTGGGACTATGTAACTTCACTCAGCATGATATCATCTAGCTCCAGCCATTTACCTGTAAAATTCATGATGTCATCTTTCTTTACTGCTGCATAGAACTCCATTGTGTAGATGTACCGCATTTTCTCTATCCACTCGTCAGTTGAGGGGCATTTGGGTTGGTTCTAGCTCCTTGCTATTGTGAAGAGAGCTGAAATAAACATGGCTGTGCATGTATCTCTGTGGTGGGGTGGGTCTTGAGGGTACATGCCCAGGAGTGGTATGGCTGGGTCGGGTGGTGAGTTCATTCCAAGCCTTCCAAGGGTTCTCCACACTGCTTTCCATAGTGGCTGTACAAGTTTACATTCCCACCAGCAGTAGATGAGTGTTCCTCTTTCTCCACAACCTCTCCAGTACTTGGTATCATTTGTTTTCTTGATCCTAGTCAGTCTTATTGGAGTAAGATGATATCTTAAAGTGGTTTTGATTTGCATTTCCTTAATGATTAGTGATGTTGAACACTTCTTAAGATGTTTCTCAGCTATCTCTATTTCTTCACTTGTGAAGTCTCTGTTCAGGTCTTTGCTCCATCTATTGAGTGGGTCATTTGTTTTCTTTCTTCTTTGTTTTTTGAATAGTTTATATATTCTGGAAATCAATGCTTTATCAGATGTTTCTGTGGTGAAGGTTTCCTCCCACTCTGTGGGATTTCTCTTCACTTCCTTGATTGTTTCTTTTGATGTATAGAAGCTTTTGAGTTTAATGAGGTCCCATTTGTCAATTGTCGACCTTAATTCTTGCGCAGCTGCTGTCCGATGCCTTTTTCTTCTATCGCCTTCAGAGTTTGGGGTTTCACGTTGAGGACTTTAATCCATCTGGAGTTGACTTTTGTACAGGGTGAGAGGTAGGGGTTTAATTTCATTCTTCTACAAGTGGTGATCCAGTTTTGCCAACACCACTTGCTGAAGATGCTGTCTTTTCTCCATTGTATCTTCTTGGCCCTCTTGTCAATTTTTTTTTTTTTTGTCTTTTCAAGACAGGGTCTCCCTCTAGCCCCAGCTGTCCCGGAACTCACTCTGTAGACCAGGCTGGCCTTTAACTCACAAAGATCCACCTGCCTCTGCCTCCCGAATGCTAGGATTAAAGGCGTGCACCACTACGCCCAGCTAGATGGCTGAAATTTTGATGCTTTCCTATAGACCCAACAACCTGATTTGGATTCCCCCATCCTACAAAGTGGTACACACTTGTCCACACATTTTAAGGCACAGATGTGCCTTCTCTCTCTCTCTCTCTCTCTCTCTCTCTCTCTCTCTCTCTCATAATTAATTAAGCATGTCTAAATAAAAATCGAAGTACTGAAATCACAGATAGGTATGTAGATAGATAGATTCAAATGGAATTATGTAACTGAAAAGTGCTTTTACTAAAATTAAGAATACAATGGATAAATTTAATAGAAGCAGAGAGAACTGATAGATTGGAATAGCCATAAATGAAAGGAAATATAAAGATGTAAAATGTTAAAAGGAAAGCTTTCTTTTTCAAAACTTTTACACTATTTTAAAAAGTGTTTGTGATAATTTACATAGAAGTACACTTGTGAATTTGTGAAGATGCAAACATCAGCATGAAAAGATGATCTTCCTTATCCTTAGAGATAAGGACCCTGGATGGTGGGATTTCAGGAAATTTTATTTTCTTCCATATAGTTTACTAAATTATTTTAATTTTTCTAAAGGGAAAGTTCTGGGCCAGCCAGGGCTACATGGTTAGACCCTGTCTCAAAAAAATGGAGAAAGTAAAGGAGAAAGAAAAACAATGGTGAAAAGTTAACAAAAAGAAATAGATGAAGAAACCAAATCAGAATTAGAAATTGGGCAATGAAACATCTCAGAAATATGTCTTCTTTGATTGGAACATATTTCTGAGACGTTTTTTCATTGCCCAATCTTTTACCTGGTATACATAGTGAGTTCCAGGACAGCTGGGGCTACAGAGAGACCCTGTTTCAAAAAGACCAAAAAAAGTTAAAAAAAACTATTTCTTTTTTTAAAAGATTTAAGTCTATTTTATTATTTGTGTGTATGTATTTGTGTGTATGGACACATGCGTACAGGTGTTCATGGAGGCCAGAAGACGGCATCAACAGGAACTGGAGTTATAAGCAATTATGAGCCACCTGACAGGAGTTCTGGGAACTGAACTCAGGTCTTCTGGAAGAGTAGGATGTACTCTCAACCACAAAACCATTTCTCCACGTCATTTTTACTGTTTCTTAAATGATTATCCACTCATGAATACTTAGCCTGTGCTGCTCTGAGAAGGCAGGTGGTAAACTCCAGACAAAGTATTTCTGGTAGGTTCCTTTGCTTTTTCAGCTGTCCTTTGATTCTGTCTTGTATGGACCAACGTAACTCTTTCCTCAGACTTATTTATTCAAAGTGGCATCACGGTCAATGATGCCCAGCTACCAGATTCCACTATCCAATCCATCAACTTATGTGTGTCAGTAAAAACAACCCTGTACCAGCCACCACCCACCTAAGCTACAAAACAGGTTTCAGATTTCCAAAGTGAATCACATCCTTGAGATGTTAATAAGAGTCTACTTTTCCCAGACAAATATGTCTTTTCTTGAGGTTGACACCTTTCATTTTCCACCCACACACCATACATAAAAGTCCTTTAATCATCTTCAGTTCTATTTGCTTTGAATAAATCTCATTTGCAGTTCCTCATGGGTATATGGGATAGGACTATGCTATGACATTTCCTATGCCCAAATAACTGCACCCATTTTCTTTTTTAGTAACTGCTTCCAAGCTTTTCCTGAGCCATTGAAATCATGTCAGATTGTGTTTGGGAATTCTACCCACTTTCTTACTATTTTGCTTAGGCTCCAAAGCTTGCAATCATCCTTAACTCCTCATTTTATGTCACATTCCATATCCACTGCATCAGTAAATCTAGTTCTACTTTGCTCAGCAGCAGTAGTTGTTAGGAAACTGCAAATCAAAGCCACTATGAGAAATCCCTCCACATCACCTATGATTGCTAAAACAAATGTATTGCCAATACCAAATGTTGATGAAGTTGCAGAGCAATCTTACTGGCAGGATAGTAAAATGGTAGAGGTTGCTTTGAAGAGCAATTTGGCAGTTTCCTATAAAGTAAAATGTGTAAGATATACCTGGATATTTAGGAATATGATCTGTATTAAGTATGTATTTAACCATGTATAATATTCTAAGATCCAATAAAAATAAAACATATTCTTTCTTTTTTTTTTTTTTTTTTTTTTTTTAAATAAAAAGAAGAAAGAACAGTTAGATTCTTGTCTTTTACTTTCTTTTTTTTTTTTTTGTTTTGGTCTTTTCAAGGCAGGGTCTCCTCTGTAGTCCCAGCTGCGCCCGGAACTCGCTCTGTAGACCAGGCTGGCCTTGAACTACAAAGATCCACCGGTGCCTCTGCCTCCCGTCAGGATTAAAGGTGTGCGCCACCACGCCACTCAGTGTTTTTATAAGAATATGAGTTTCACCTGGCCGGGCTGGTGGCGCATGCCTTTAATCCTAGCACTCGGGAGGCAGAGGCAGGTGGGGTCTTTGTGAGTTCAAGCCCGCCTGGTCTCAGAGTGACGTTCCGGGCAACCAGCCTGGGCTGGATAGCGTGAGACCGCTGGTCTCGAACCCATGACCAAAACAAAAAAAACAAAAACGTGTAATTTCTAGTTCCTGAGTATCTCACCGAGGAAGAAATGAGAATGAGCGAGAGCCCAATGTGCCCTTCAGTGATAGGTTGAAGAAGAAGAAGAAAGGGAGAAAAGAAAGAAACTGTGTATGGGCTAGAGAGATGGCCTAGTGGTTGAGAGCACCGACTGCTCTAGCAGAGGACCCGGGTTCGATCCCCAGCACCCACATGGTGGCTGAGAACCGTCTGTTACTCCAATTCCAGGAGAACTCCAGTTCCAGGGGAATCAAACACCCTCTTCTGACCTCCGTGGCATTGCACGACAAGGGTGCACAGACCTGCATGCAGACAGTACATTCATACACATACAAAAATAAATAAAATTTAAAAAAAAGATAAAAGAAACTGTGGAACAACCAACCATACAACAGAAATTTACTTCAGCAACAACAAGGAGTTAACCATTTATTCATACATCATACACAAATAGCAAATGTATTTTGTTTAATGGAGGAAACCAGACACAGAGAGTTCTTAAGTGCACGATTCCATATATGTGAAGTTCTGGAAAAGATGAAACTATAGTGACAGGAAAAAGGTCAGTGGTAGCCAATGGTTGAGGGTCAGGTAATGGAACAATGGTATGACCACCAAAAGGTAGTATGAGGAAATTTTTAAGAATAATGGAATTATTTTATATCATCAGTGTAGTGGTAGATACACGAATGTAGGAATTAATTAAAATACCATTGGTTCAAGCCACCATTGACTCTGGCCTTGATTCCTATACTGACCTCTAACTGTTCTCTTGCCTCCACTCTTATCATGTCATACTTATACTTCACAAAATAAAACTAAATCCCACATTCTTATCCCAGCCCCTAAGTCCCTACATGGCCTAGACCCTGCCAACTTCTCTGACCTCATCACCAAATACTATTCTCACTTGGGATTCCAACTATACTTGCCTCCTTCCTTGTCCATAAGCAGCCCAAGGACACTTTACCTTTAAAGACTTGACTCTTGCCGGGCATGATGGCTCACGTCTTTAATCCCAGCATTTTAGAGGCAAAGGCAGGTGGATCTCTGTGAGTTCAAGGCCAGCCTGGTCTAACATAGCGAGCTCCAGGCCAGCTGGGACTAAAGGGAGACCCTGTCTCAAAAATACCAAAAAAAAAAAAAATTGACTCTTTTTGTTTCCTAATACTGGAATGCTCTTCACAAATACCTACATACCTATCCCCTTGCTTAAAACCCTCAATAGCTGTCCATTATCTATGGAATAAAATTCCAACTCTTCAGCATGGCACTTAAGACCTTTAATGGTGGGCTGGAGAGATGGATCCTTGAAGAGCACTGGCTGTTCTTGCAGAAGACTGGAGTTTGATTCCCAGCACCCACATGACAGTTAACAACCATCTGTATCTCCAGCTTCAAGGGATCCCATACCTTATTCTGACCTCTGTGGGCATTTCATGACAAGGGTGCAGTTACATGCATGGAGGAAATACACTCATACACATAAATAAAAATAATAATACAAGAAAAAAAGACCTTTAGTAGTGTGACTCACATCCATTTCTAATCCTCATCCATTACAAATTGTGTCCCAAATGCAGGTAGCACTGTTTCTGAATTCTACCCATTTTCCCTAATTTTCCTCATGACTATCTACTTAGTTTACTTTTTGACTCAGCTCAAACATCACCTCTTTATGGGCCCACCACACTCTGCAAGCGCCTTTTTCTGAGCATGCATATTAATCAAACTTTCCAGGTAGTTCCTAGTATGTTTGAGAAGCACTGACTCAACATATATCACATGTGTTGTATGTGATTATATTCCTCTCTCCCAGCTAGACTGAAAAGACCTCAAGGCCTTTAATCTGTCCTCACAGACTAATACAATGACTGACTCCTGATAGGGACTTAGTAAATGTTAGGTGAAAGGATAACTGACTGGCTATGTGGCCATGCTTCCTTTCTTTCTACTTCCATGTTTCTTTCTTATGTTGACCACATGATCAACCAGAAATCACACTGGTGCAGAAGTACAGTGAGATCTTGCATATATTTATCCCAAGTAGTTGGAATCATACTGAGTTTTCTTTCTTTTTTCCTCCTGTCTCACTAAGTCATTGCAGAGCTACTCTGGGTAGCTGTTTATTCAGCAAGATATTTAGCCATATGACAGACCCCAAAATCTAAATTTGAGGGCTATACTTTTTAAGTACACAGCCTCAGTGCAAAGGCCCAGGAGTTGTACATTTTTAATTCACTATTTACTTCTTTGTTTATGTCTGTATATGGGGTGTATGTATGTGTGTGTGGTATATGTAGATGTGTGTGTGTGTACCGCTATACATTTACATGTGGAGGCCAGAGAACGAAGTTGGATATCTTCATCTATTGCTTTCTACCTTATTTCCTTGACACAAGGTCTCTTACTGAACCTGCACCTCCCTTTTAGGTGCTCGCTGGCCAGGCAGCAAGCTCCTTGGATCTGCCTTTCTCTGCCTCCAGCACTGAAGTATAGGCATACATGTCCAGCCCAGGGTTCTGGTCATTCAAACTCAGGTCCTCTTGCTTACATAGCAAGCTCTTTCACCCACTGGTTATCTCCCCAGCCCAGCTCACTTGTCATCTTTATTTAAAAGAAGCCATCCCTTAAGCCTAGAAAATCAGAAATATACATGCTAACTTATTTTTTGGTGAATTGTTTCATGACTGCTGCTTAAGATCAAAGTTCACTATTATAAGAAATGGTGAGGCAGAGTGTTGGGATTAAAGGTGTGCACCACCACGCCCAGCATGAAGAAGTATTTCTGGGATTAAAGGTGTGCACTCTGTGAGTTCAAGGCCAGCCTGGTCTACATATTGAGTTCCAGGATAGCTGGAGCTACAGTGAGACCCTGTCTCAAAAGGACCAAAAAAAGAAAGAAAAAGAAATACTTCTTCAACCAAAATCTTTATCTATTTAATTTTGCCCTGAATGAACTTAATTTGCACACAGAACATTAGTCTGTAAAGTCCTTAACCTTCTCAGGTATTTCCTGAAAGACAACATTGCCTGTCTCCACCCACCATTCTTTTACTACTATGACAATTGTGCCTTTCCAGGTAAGGATGATGTATTCCTGTACAAAGCCCTTGGCGACAAGGGCGGGCCATATAATACTTATTCCTAGTGATATATCAATCCCAAGAACTTTCTCTTTTTTTAGTTTTATTTTTTTAATCTGATTTATTTTACAAGGAACTTTCTTGAGATTTTATTTCTGCTAGCAAGCAACTTAACTCTACTGTTTTAACCACGAAGTCCAATTTGAATGCTCTCCAGAAAAGCGGAGCTAGAACAAATAGAAGATGAGAAGGACTGACACTGCAAGAGGAAGAAAGCCGCTTTCTAATTGTTATAAGGAAGTTGGAAAGGCAGGGACGGGGGAGGGAGCTGGCCAGACATTTTTCTTAGAGCAATGTGCTCATGCCTACATCAAACTGAGTAATAGCTGGGTGTGGCCAAAGGAAAAGATTTTTAACTGATAGTGACTCATTCTCACATAGTGTATACTAATTAAGCTTCTACCCACCTACTTTTCAAAAAAAAATTTTATTTACAACAACAGAGCCTTGGTCACCTGCACTGTGACTCAGCAGTTCCTGTCTGTGAAACCCAGACTGCTGCAAAAATCTTAAAAGAATTGGGATCAAGTATCTATAAAGTCGGCATATTACATATTAATGGATCTTCTATACCCGGGTGCATTTAATCTATACCTTCCAAGTGCACTACTCCAGCAGACATCCACAGGACTACACACAACCCTTATGGTAAGAAGCAGAATGCAGTAGAAGCACACTGATGCCACTTGACAATTTCCTTCTTGCATTTCCTTTTATGAGTACTTATCCAAGCCATAAAGCTGGGCATCATGTGAGACTCTTCTCTTTCCCTCACTCTCTACATCTCATCAGTGAAGATGTCCTATCATGTAGATCTGCCTCCTTTTTTTTTGAGACAGTGTCTTCCTTTAGTCCCAGCTGGTCTGCAGCTCACTATATAGACCAGGTTGACCTTGAACTCACAGAGATCTGGCTGCCTTTGCCTCATGAGTGCTGGGATTAAAGGCGTGTGCCACCACGCCCAGCACTAAAGACAGTTCTTAGCCCCCATGTGGGTGCTGGGAATCGAAACCCGGTCTTCTGCAAGAGCACTCAGTGCTCTTACTCACTGAGCCATCTCTCCATAGATCTGCCTTTTATTGATCTCCCCAATCCACACACCCTTTTCCATTTCCACTGACAGTAGGGTTAGAAAAGAATGGCTAGACTAGGAAGATACACTCCCAAATAGATTGTTGCAATAGCCTAAAAACTACACTCTAGTTTTGCCCCATCAAATCATTTGCCATATTGTAATCAGAGTAATTTTCACAAAATGGAAATCTAATTCTAAGCATCCGTGGCATGAAACCTTTTAATGGCTCCCCATTGCCTTTAGGATAAATGCCATATACTTTGGACTTAAAAGGTCCTTACAATTGGATCTTGTTTTTTCTCAAGTTACCTCTCACCGTCATCCCCTTTACACCTGTGCTCTCCAAATACTGAAGTGTTTTTTTTCAATTTCTCAAAAAAAAATGTTCACATCACAGGAATTCTACTGTTGTATAACTGTATATATTTGTTTACTTTACTGGGATCCTTCACCAGGTTATGGACCAGATTTTGTGCTTATGGACCAGGTTATAAGGTCCATAAGCACAAAATCTGTGTCTCCTCCACTATTTTTCTCCCCGGTTCACACCACAATGCCTTCAATATACCAGATGCTCAACAAATGTTTGTGTGGTTACTCAACAGGCTTGACTACATTTCACTATTTTTTCTGCAAAATAAAAACTGATTCAGGGTTTCCAAATCGGTTTTGCTCTTTCCTTTCCAAGATTTAACCTAACTGAGCAATAAAACATAGGAAATAGGTACAAATGAATATGTTAGTTTCATTACTGGTAAAACTAATTTAAGAAAATCTCTTCAGAACTGCAGCCAAGTACAACTAATACAGACATAAGCCCTCACTGAACAGAGGTCTCCTCCATAGACTTGAAGAAATTAGATGTGCTCTATACGCCCGGCATTTCAACCACATATGAAGGGCTAAGTGACTAGGAAAAATTCTACTCCCATATGCAGATCAAGTTACTTTCCACTGAGAAGGCTCAAATGAAAAATGGAGAGACCAAAAATACACTTGAGGTGGAAACTCCTATGCTTGAGTTGAATATTTCATTCAATTTAGACTTATTATTAGTAAGAATATCAATAATAATTTAACAATTGTTAAAGTTATTAATTTTCCTTTGACTATAATCACAGCTACATTCTATAACACATATTGTTATTTTTTTTTTTTTGGTCTTTTCAAGACAGGGTCTCCCTGTAGCCCCAGCTGTCCTGGAACTCACTCTGTAGACCAAGTCGGCCTTGAACTCACAAAGATCGGCCTGCCTCTGCCTCCCAAATGCTAGGATTAAAGGCGTGCAAACACATGTTGTTCTTAATCCATAAGATTGCAGCTTTAGAGGCTGGCAGGAAGGCTTAGTGGATAAAGGCACTTGCTGCCCAAACTAAAGACCTGAATAGGAGAACCCCCTGCACAAGCACCACGGCACATGTGCCCCTCCAGCCCCTAACATATAAATAAAATAAAATAAAAAACGTTTTTATGTGTATGAATGTACTGTCTGCATGTAGATCTGTGCACCCGTGCCGTGCAATGCCACGGAGGTCAGAAGAGGGTGTCTGATTCCGCTGGAACTGGAGTTCTCCTGGAATTGAAGTTACAAACTGTTCTCAGCCGCCATGTGGGTGCTGGGGATCGAACTCAGGTCCTCTGCAAGAGCAGTCGGCGCTCTTAACCACTAGACCATCTCTCCAGCCCTAGTAAAAAGCTTTTAAAAGATTGGCTGAATGTGGTGGCGCATGCCTTTTAAAAAGAAAATATATTCTCTCTTCAATCTTTTATTAAGCTAACTTTATTAGCTACATTGTTCATATTCTTTTGTCATATATATGTATATATATATATATATATATATACATGTTTTATGCAATACAGTTGTATCAAAGCCCCTCAAAGGCATTAGATGTATGTGAATTTATTGATGAGTTTCTAACAGTTTCTGTTTTCTGTTTTATTTTTTGGTATTATGCACGGCGTAGTACTTTTTATCTTAAATTCTGATTTTCCCAAAATTAGTATTGCCATCTCTGCTTTCCTTTTATTTACACTTACAAATAAAACCTTTTGCTAAATCTTTTACTTTTAAGATTCAACATTTTGTTTCCTGTAAGTAATAATAAGTATGTTCTATATTATAATTTTTTAACAAGTAGTTTTTATGGCTCTGTTTGTGTGTGTGTGTGTGTGTGTGTGTCCCACATGGAGTTTTCAGCAAAGGCCAGATGCAATAAATCCCCTTTGAGCTGAAGTTACAGGTGCATGTGAGTCTCCCAGTGTGGGTACTGTAGAAGAGTAGTGTACGCGCTTAGTTGCTGAGACATCTCTCCAGCACTTTAACAAGTATTTTTAACAAATTCTTATTTTACCTGGTGTTTCCTTGCTTGTATGCCATTTTTAATATCTTTATTCCTCTTAAATCACATCTATGTATACTTTATGTTTATTTCATTTGGTCACTTAGAAAATGTAAACAGATATATTATCAAGGAGAATATTTAGCAAGGTGTGGTGGTGCACGCCTTTAATCCCAGTGGCCAGGTGAGCCTATGTGAGATCAACTTCTAGGCCAGCTGGGGCTACAGAGAGATCCTGTCGCAAAAAGACAAAAAAAGGGAAATTTTAATTTTTCAAGGCTAGTCTTTAACTTAACAATCCAGTTTTCTAGGTTGAAATGATGGCATATGTCCTATCTCTTCCATTTTTCCTTCATTTGGTATTCCACTTACTTTTTTTCAAGACAGGGTCTCACTACATAGCCTTGGCTAGTCTGGAAATTGACATGTAGACCAAGCTGGCCTGGAACTTTTAGAGAACTGCCTGCTTCTGTTTTACAAGGGTTGGGATTAAGATCATGCACCATCATGCCTGGATCTATTTCCTAATTTTTATTATATATTGGCAGTTACATAAAAGTAACTTTTCTTCTTAAAGAATATAAATACAGCCGGGTGTGGTGGTGCACACCTTTAATCCTAGCACTTGGGAGGCAGAGGTAGGCGGATCTCTGTGGGTTCAAGGCCAGTCTGGTCTACAGAGGGAGTTCCAGGACAGCTGGGGCTACAGGGAGACTCTGTCTCAAAAAGACCAAAAAAAAAAAAAAAAGAAGAATATAAATACACAAACATTTGTAAGATACACAACAAATCTTTATGCAGACTGAAAACATCTTGAAAGGGCTTTTTTAGAACTTTTATTTATTATTAATATGTCTGCATGGGGAGAGGCATGCAGGTGCCACAGCACATATGTGGTGGTCAGAAGACAATGCTCTGGAGTCAGTTCTCTCTTTCCATCTTATGTAGGTTCCAGGAATCAAACTTAGTTTGTCAGGTTTATGCAGCAAGCACCTTTATCTGTTGAACCATCTAGCCAGCCCTATTTCTTTCAAGAAGTAGCATGAAACCTTAATAGTTAAGCCTTCCATTGCTTTCATTCACAAGTATAAATTTTCTACCGTAAGTCAATAATCTTTCTTTCAACAACTGTTGTCATTGCTCTGTAGTCCTTAAGCATTTATTTTAGTTGAAAACACTTGAGTCAGGCTAACTTTTCCTTCTTAATTAGCTATTTAAATGCCTAGATATCTATAGTACATATTTGTTATGATTTGAGAATGAAATGTCCCTTAAAGGCCTCTAAGTTTGAAGAATTAATCTCCAGTTAGTGGTGCTTTGGGGAAGCTGTGGACCCTTTTAAACATGGGGAATAGCTGTCAGTCCTAGGCCCAAAGGATCAGGCTTCATGGGTTACAGCCTAACCCTGATTCTGGCCAAGCTCTCTGCTTCCTAAACTGCCAAGATGTAAGCAAGCAGCTCCATGTTCCTGCTGCCATAAACAGAACATCTTCAGCCACTATGCCTTGCCCACCATCATGGAATATAACTTCTCAACCATTAGCCAAAATAAATTCTTCTTTCTCTAAGCTGCTTCTTTTCAGGTTTTTGGTTATGGTGATTAGAAAAATTACTACAATATTTAATCCTTAGGATTCAAAGTATATCTACATGAGATTGAGATCCTATGTTCATTCAGTCTGCATAATTATGTTTTTCTATTCATGAATACTTTTTTTGGTGTTTTTGAGACAGAGTCTCCCTGTAGCCCCAGCTGGCCTGGAACTTGCTCTGTAGACCAGGCTGAGTTTGAACTCACAGAGATCCACCTGCCTCTGCCTCTGGAGTGCTGGGATTAAAGGCATGTGCCACCATGCCCCACTTATGAATATTTTTTCACTAACATCTGGGTATTCTTTATCTTCTGGTCACATTGATCTTTTTCTGTAGCAGTGTTTAGGTTCGATCATTGTTTCCCTTACATTTCTTAACCACATTCTTAGGAGAAAATTATATTTATTTTCTGCATTGCAAATTCAACTATTATTATAAATTGTTTTTTTTTCTTTCCCTAAAAAGGACTTCATTCTATTGTTATAGTTTAATTATCTCTGATTTCACTTTATCAACTTTGTTTAACTCACCATTTCCTTGTTATCCTCTTACAGCTGCCTTCATTTCTATTATGAGTCTCTAAAGCTTCTGTTCCTCATTTATAAAAGTCACATCTTGTAGCTTTAAAGATCATTTTCCAAAGCCCAGGGAACAAACTGCGGAAGAGGAGGTGTGGTAGATTGTAAGGGCTGTGGAGAGATAGGGGTGAATCATGAGACTACAGGAATATAGTCTGGACTCCTGATTGATCAACATGTCTGGGCATACAAGCTTCTCCAACTGGTCTATGGGAACCTTGGGTTGTTCAAAATTTGGACATAGATACTTGCAAAATGCACCAATTACCTGATTGTATGACATAATGAGTGACATCAATGCTATCTGCAAACAACTGTGTCATTGTATTGTAGAATCCCTTAAAAATAAAAAATAAAAAAATAAAAAAAGAATGGAGTCCTTACAGTTAAAAATTAACATTAACTTCGCTGTGCTGCAAAACTGTTAAATTGCTTAGCTGAATGGCTGAAATATTATTGCTTCACTTTCTTGATATCTCAAGTAAATGATTGTACCATTGTTAAAAAAAAGAAAAGTAAACAAGTGTTATTTATTTCTTTTGCAGTGTTGGGAATTAAACCTAGGGCCTCCTATAAGCTAAGTCAGCATCAGTCCTTTATATGCCCAACCCTAACAAATATTTAAAATTTTGAAGTTGTAATTTTTTTAATAAATGACTTATTGCAACTCAAAAAAAAATAAAGATCATTTTCTACTGGTTTTAATAGTAAGTCATTTTCTCAGTTACATTCTTTGCCTGAATCTTCAGAGTTATGTTTACTCTGTTCTGAACTTTGTTTGTTTGTTCATTTGTTTGTTTGTTTGTTGCTCATAATCACCTACGTAACTTTTTTTTTCCATTTGCTCATCCACATAGTGAAAATAGATCTGGCCCGGCTAGTTTCTGCCAAAAGACAGACTTTGGTTGTTTTCACTTTCCCCTGGGCATTGCTCTCATTCCCGTTTTCACTGCCCAGAAGATGTTTTGAGAAGTTCTGATATTCTCATCTTAAAATATCTTACTGCTTGGCTTTCTGACACTCTCGGTGAACAAAGAACATGAAAAATGTAATCCTCAGCACACATCTGTGATAATAGTAGTTCTGGACTCTTCAAACTACAATGAAGTATCATCAATCCTTCTACTTCCTTCCCAATAGTTTTCTAACAGAATTTTTTGAAATATAATTTTTGATCTACTGGTAATCTAATGTCAATTTTGGGGAAAAAAATCTTACCAATATGATGCAGGAGACCATTTCATACCTCCTTCCCTGTCTGTTTTATGGCTCAAAATTCTTGGGTCATCATTATTTATCTTTACTAGATATAAAAAATAGAAAAGAAGCTAAGTGAGGACATGTGCTCTGGATCTCTTATGAAAGCTCCTCACTAGTAGGTAGATGGCTATCATGTTTGCTGACAGCCCCAGACCTGATGATTATGAGCCACAGAATGTGGCAAGGACTCATGAAATAATTGTATTTATCACATTGGTAGATTTTTTCTGTAATTATCATCAAATTAGCAGTAGATCACAAATATTGCCCAAAAAATAAATAGGAGTGCTGTGAAATGCTGTTCTCTGTATATGACATGGCTGTTGCATACATTTTTGGAACATCTGGAGTTACCTGCACAAGACCTGCACAAGATCAAGCCAGTTAAAAACCCCATCACTGGGGATTGGAGAAGTGACTCAGTGGTTAAAAGCACTCCCTGCTCTTCCAGAGGACCCAAATTTGGTTCCCTCCCATCCAATATCAGATAGCTTACTCCAGCAAGGTGATCCAGAGCCCTCTTCTGGCCTCCATGGGTAACTACATACACATAACATACATTGCCACAACACTCACACACATACCCATAATTTTTTTTCAATCCCCAAATAATTCTAGCACAGAAGGAAGAGAAGCTCCCCATGGCCACCTCTAGCAAAGGAACTATTGGCAGCTGACCATTGGTAATTTCCCCATGCCCTAGTGGATGGACCTACATCAATGTGCATAATTGCAGTTGATGAACTATATTTTTAAATTTTATTTCTTTATTAATTTGTATTTGCATGCATGTTTGGCCTGCATGTCATGCAAGGCATATGGTAGAAGAGAGGTGCTGGATATCCTGGAACCAGAGTTACAGATGGTTGTTAGCTGCCATGTAGGTGCTGGGAATCAAACCCAGGTCCTCTGCAAGAGCAGCCAGTGCTCTTAACTGCTGATCAAGCTCTCTAACCCCAATTAATTCTATTTTATAAAGAGCATGTAGTTAGGAGAGAGATGCATTGAGAGGGCATGGGTAATTGGAAGGAGGGGTTGAGGTGGATATGACCAAGATACAGTGAATATATGACTGAAATTTTGAAAGAACAAAAATATATTAATTTACAATTTAATATAATTCTAGAGAATTGGAAAATAACAAAATATTAGTCTTGAATTTCTTCGTTATTGTGAGCTTTGCTTTTTCAGAGTTCATGATTATTTTATTGACAAGGAATTATAGTCAGACACCATCTTTAGAAAAATGTTATACCTTGATTTTGACATGCCACCCCTCAAACCTCTGCTCTCAACCTGTCAAAAGAAAGGAGCAATCAAACCTGACTGTGTAGCTTTTATTCACCATGTTTAGCTTGAGATAATGTTGTTTCTGAAAAGTTAATTCATTCTCAAAGGACAAATGAATGACAGCCTGGGTGGAATGAAAATCAGATACCTAAACAGGAGCTTCAAACATTGAACCATGGCCAGTTTGAAGAATTAGTTGAAAAAAATCCCATGAAACTATTTTTGAAAGGAACTGTTCTCATGCTAAAGTTCTGTGTTGTTAAAAAATTCAATCACATTACTTTATAGTCACACCTCTGCATAAGGTGTTTCTTTCTTAGCCAGATATTGCCTCATTAGCTACCATTAATCAAGCACTCATGTTAATGTTCTTAGGCCTAATATTTCCTTTTCTTGGAATAGAAATCTTACTTTTGTGAGTTGCCTAATTTCCTGATGTTGGTGTGCCAAAAATTAAACTGTTCTGTCTCAATGCCAAATCCAGCCTTCAATAGTTTCCTTTATAATGCCTGGACTGACATTATGTAAACCACATGTCTACTTTACAGCTGCTCTAAGTTAGACTCCTATCTATGCAGAACCCCAGGGAGGGATGCAAGGCTGGAGAAGGAAATGCATCTTCCTGTTCACTTCCTCTTTACTTCCTGGGTTTTTTCTAACTGCTGCATCCATGATACTCCCTCCCACCTTACTTTCTAATCCCAGGAGTGGCAGTACCTTCCTATAGGAGCCACTGAATACAGTGTCAGTTTTTCCAGAACTTAAAAAAAAAAGATTTCATCATGCCTCCATTCCAGAAACTCCAGACCCACCCATCCAGCACCCCTTCCTCAGGGATCTAGATCCAGACCCTGTGAGGACCCTTCTCTCATCACAAAAGCACTAGCACCAGCCATATGGTATGCCTCTCTCAAGTATCTGCATTTCACCTCATGAGGCTCTTCCTTTAAGCCTCTTAAGTTGTTTCAGTTCGCTGGACCCTAAGATTGGTAACTCTGTCCTCAAGTTTTCACCTGCAAGGTACATTGGATTTTTTTTGTCTTTTTGAGACAGGGTCTCCTTTTAGTCTCAGCTGGCTGGGAACTCACTATGTAGACCACGCTGGCCTTGAGCTCACAGAGATCTGCTTGCCTCTGCCTCTGCCTCTCAAGTGCTAGGATTAAAGGCATGGGCTACCACGCCCAGCTACTTCTTTTTTTTAAAGCATCATTGTGGATTTAATTATATATAGACATATAGATATATATATATATATATACTATATATATACAATACTGTATATGATATATATCATATGATTGAGCAAGAAGCAGAGAGAGAGAGATGCGAGAGAGAATTAGGCAAAAAAGGGACTAATATGAAAAATGACATGATGTACAGGCAGGTGGTTTTAGGTGGAATTTACTGTTGGTGATAGTTACTATCTTGGAAGCATGCAAGAAAAGAAAACACTAGGAGAGCCAGGAAAAGGAAGGAGAACAATTATATGGGTTCAGGATTTATGACATTGATCTATTGGACCAAGTTAGCTTTAACCATCCACTGAGGACCTCTCAATGACTCTACAAAACTTGCCCTCAAAAGTATACCACTCAAATGGTAACAAAACTGAAGCATATTCTACAATGTTGTCCTTCCATTACTTAAGGCCTAATTCTGGTGTAATGATGATATTCTGGAGAGTTTCAAGTCTTCCTTGTACAATGGCAAAACTGCTCCTGTGATGCCAAAGAGAATCTTAAAGCAAGGTTACAAGTGTTATGACAAGAAGCTGTGGACTGGTAAAGGACAAAAATACAAGGGGTGGGGGGCAGTAAACAGCATCCTGCTATACTTAAATTATTGGGCTTCAAGTTCTGCTAGTCATGTTTCAAAAAATGCTTTAGAAGTCACAAGAAAACATAATAAAATATGGTAGTCTTTTTTATTTTATTTGATAAAACAGGAACGACATATTGCTCTCCAAATCAAGAGCATGCATGGAACTACACAACACAATATAACAATTTCTTTGAACTTGCTGTCTGAACATGTCCCGTGCAAGGAACATATTATTTTGGTTTATTGTCCTCATCCTGTAGGCACTTCTCAAATGACTTGATAGAACCCACATAAATACAAAACTAGATACAGGTTTACGAGATCAGCTAATCTGCAAGATTTTTTTTCTAGCCCGCCCATCCATTTCTCTTGCTCCACTTGGGCCCTGTCTGACTGAGTCAGCATTGGTTCTGTGCCTCACACTGCCACACATTGCACAAAGTACGTGAATATAGAGTTATCTGTGTATCTGAAAGCCTCTGCTTCCTTGGTGTTCACATAACCAGGCCCGGCCTTATGACTCTTTCTGCCCCCTCTTATCTACCAATGTCACGCTGAGCCATCGTGGTGAGCAGGTTAATATAAGAAGTCCTCTCCAGGGGACAAACACTCACAAAACTCTTACTTTTTAACACGGCTGGTCGTTGGCCTTCTGTGTGGCTCTACACTCTGTTGTGTTAATGAATGATTTCTGTAAGAGTTAAGGGGATATTCATCTAGTTTCCCTTACTGTTCCAGTAGGTCTTTGAATCCAGTTTAATGATGATATCCAGGATATAATCAATTGTACATGTGTACCTAGAGACTCGGCATTATATTACTATATATATTATATATATCTTTCTACTTACCTATATATATAATATATTATTAGTATCTTTTGGAGACAGGGAGACCGAACAATGTAAGCTCCAAAGTGTCATGGAATTCCCTTCCAGTCAGGCCGGCCTTGAACCACAGTAGAATCTACCTGCCTCTGCTCCCAAGATGCTAGGATTAAACCATAACCAGCATGTATATTTTTGTGTCTCCAACAAATGTGGCTTCTGCAAGACCTGCATCTGTTGCAAAAAAGAATCTTTTTGATGAGTGCTGTACCATGTACTCATCTACAAATACAGGGATCCATAATTAGCATGTGGTATAAATTTCAATTTACATGTCATAGAGATTATCACAGAGGAGGGTTTTTTCTCTAGAATCTATGACTTCTCCAGCCATGTTATCTCCACCCAGATAACAGTTCCCTAACTGCTACCAATAGGAGTGTTTCTGTGCCTAAATGTCATTAACATGGTTTTTATTGGCTTTAGGGTTCGGTTGGAATACTGATTGTTTTTCTCGGCATTAGCAGTATTACACCTGCTATTCATCTACCATCTATGTAGGTAAACTTCAGGTAGAAGGTTCTCTATGTAGTTTCCTAGCTCAAGTGGTTCCAAAGTCTTAAATATCTGGGAAGTGTGTCCTGTCTTCAGGAAGTAGGGTCCATTCTTTCAGTTCAAACATTTAGACTATAAAATTATGAATTTAATCCGATGTATCAATAAAATTCTTATCAATAACATTAAAAACTCATCGTCTACATGGACCATGCCTGAGTAATCCCTGCACTTTAGGAGGTGAGTAGAAAGATAACCGAGGAGTTTCATAGGCACCACACTACTTTTTGAGACTGCACCACACAGGGTGCATGAGAAGTTATCGTCCACCATATAACACAAAACACATGTGCAGACGGGAGGAGGGAGGTGAGGGAGAGAGAAGAGAGAGAGAGATGGCAGAGAGGAGAGAGATGAGAGAAAGAGAACTCGAAAACGTTGAGTACATTCTGGCTTACTTTGTAAAAGGTGAAGATCTATTACGGGTAATTTCTTTATTGGATACTCCCTCCCTCTCATCCGTCTCTGGCCTCTCTAAATGGAGGCCACAGAACCTCCAGTGCCATATAATCAATTTAAAAGCAATGATTTATTCAACCTTCAGATATGCTAATGAGGAGAGAATTTCTATTCTTCTTCCTCAGATCTGCAAACATAATGTCCATGTTATCTAATATTGGCTTTGCCTTTCTTTTAAAAATTTATCATGATAATTAGATCAATAATTCAGCATGGAATGAGCTTTTACTGAATGTTGTTCCTAAAATAGAATTCACAAGGCAAATATATTAGATTAAATTAAAAGGTATGATGAGTACAACTACTAAAACTCTTTCTTGCTGTGGCTATAGTTAATGTGCTTGCCTAGCAGGCACAAAACCCTAGGTTTGAACCCTAGCATCACCAATAAGACTTTTTCCAACCACTTTAAGTAATGGTTTTTGTTGTTTTTTTTTAAACTAGAAAAACAGCTAGTGGAGGTCTCGGACGCAGAGTGGATTAGGAAAAAGAACTGGAAAATACAGATCTAAGAATCAATAAGAAGCTCTTGAAGAAACAAGCTTCCAGATAGTATAAATCCCAGAACAAAAAGCCAACTACAGTTAATTATGGGTAAAAGTTAGCAAAGACAATAGGAAGTTGAACAGGTTAAAAAAAACACAAAGTAATGTGGAGCACCAGAATACAAGGAAAGAGAGGTATTTTAATAGATAAAATTAGGGAAGGATGAGGCTCATGGCTGTTAAGCAGCAGCTGGCTACCTCTTTGCAAAAGACCCAGGTTTGTGTATCCAACACCCACCTGCAACTGCCAAATCATCCATAACTCAAGTTCCAGAGGTCTGAATGCCTTTTCTTGGCCTCCATGGGCACTTCATAACATGAGTACACTCACATACATCAAGCAACACTGATCTACACAGGGAAACAAAAATTAAAATAAATCAATTATTTAGGTGTTAACACACAGCTAAATCAGTAAGAATGAAAGTTGGTTTGTACCACTGAGTTTTGACCAACTCGTCTAATGATTCTATTAAATCAAATAGTTCTAATGAAAGGTGACACAGATTGCCCAAACTTTCTGTTGCCTGACCACTCATTAGGATTGTTGCTAACTAAAATAAGAGAAACTCCACTCTCCAATGAGGTTCTCTTCAGGAGATCTGCCACAGACCATCCAGCCGGGGGTTCCTCTCTACTTGGGGATCGGGTCTTGGAAAGGAGGGACAGGGTTGGGAAATATTAGACGCATGACACCGAGTGGTCTTAAATCTGGTGTCGTTTTACTAAGAGCAAGCAACGATTATATAGTACTGTACAGTCAGGAAAAAAACAACTCAGATTAGCAACTCCCCAGGAACAATTAAGCCCTTTCACTAAAGAGTTTAAGTTTACATATTTAACCAGAAGCACTAACCAAGAACAACCAAATTTACACAATGACTCTTGCTCAAGATTTGAACATCTCAGGAAAACAGTAGTCGTAAAACCACAGACCATGGACATTGTTTGTGAGATGTGAGACATTGTTTCCCTTTGAAGTTTCAATTTGTTTCTTCCTGTCCTCCCAAGGCCATTTGTTATCTTTAGGCTGCAATTCAGCCCATGGCCTGGGGCGCAGCCTTTTTGTTTTTTTTTTTTTCTTACTATATTTTTTCTAAAGACGGAGCCCACCATCTACCTTTATTTAAGAATGTTTTCTACAGTATGACTGTTAACTGGATTTCCTATTTACTAATTCTTGTCTTGGGGTGGGGGTGGCAGTAAATTTCTGAGAATCAGCCAAAGTCACTTCATAACTCTGAGGTATGTAAGCTGCTTGTAAATTCTGAGGAAGTCAAGCTTGGCTCTAAACTCTGCGATAGTACAGTTCATAATTTTCTGTGAGCATGTTGCCTCAGTTTGGCTCCGGCAGAGATCTTTGTTACACCTCAGTCATCTTTAGTCTTCTTTTCCTAACTTTTCTCAGTAGCCTATGCTGTACAAACCTATGATGAAGATCTCATTCAGCTGGCATCTCTATTTGAATCTATCACAGCTTGTGTTTTTAGTTATGTTTGTAGAATGCTAAGGTCACTTTCTATTAGAGCATTTTTGTTGGTTCCTCCAAGGATGGCTGAAATCTAGACATCATTTTTCATTCTCATAATTTTTCAGTTTTGTGTTTCATTGAACAGTCATAATTCAGTGGTTTGAAAGCGCCTGCAGCAAACATCAGTGGTATCGTTTTTTATTAACAAGTTTTTCTAAGAATGTCAGTCTATTGGAGTAATTCTTCATTGATACTCAATAATGCCAACGAAAATGAATCTTGTGGGCTGGCCAATTCTTACTCAGGGTTATGTTCTGCATTAGATTGAAACTTAAACTTTGAGAATTATACGTGTGTTTGTAAACAGTACGAGGGTGACTATAGGAAACACAATGCAAGGCCTTACATCAAAAAGACGAGAGCGATTTATCATTTGATGTGCTCCATGAAGGAATGGCCTTGTTTCTTTTCTTCCCTGATTCTTCTTTCCTAGCAACTTGCGTGCCATGAGTAATGGTGACCATTATTCCCTTAGTCTCCAACAAGAGACCATGCAGTAAATGATTTTTGCCTGTTCATTCTCTTGTCTTCCTGTGGATGTTAGTAAATTCTGTTTCTTCTTCTTTCAAATGTACTCTGCTTATCTATTATGGAACAAAATGCCCTATGATGATAAACATTAATATGGGTCAAAACTTGACTGGACTATGGGCCTGCCCATAGAACTGGCAATCATGATGCTTCTGAGTGTATCAATAAGGATGTTGCTGTGAGAGAAGAGACTAGCATTTGAGCTAGCAGACTAAGTCTAACAGCTGACCCTTCCCAAAGTGATTATCATCCAATCCACCAAGGGCTTGAAGAACACAAAAGGGCAGAGAAAGAACAATTCATGCTTTCTGCTAACTGCTAAGCAGGTGCCACCCATGTTGCCCCACCCTCCAATGCACGCCTGAGTCCTCCAAATCCAATCTAACATTCCAAACTTTTAAAAAGCCTTTTAACGTCATGGGATAACTCAGCCTCTATAACGTGACTAATATTTTATAATAAATAATCTGTCTGGGTATGTACAATTTAGAAAAAGAGCTATCCAAGTCCCTTGCTTATTTGTAAACTAGAATTGTCTTTTTGTTATTGAGTACTTGAAGTATTTTCAATGTTATATAGTGTAAGGAGAGGCAGGCCACCTGTTGCTGCATTGTCTTAAATTGACACTTCTCCTCCTACCCTGCCCCCTGGTAGAAAAGGCTCATGACACACTTGTAAGACAAACTCATGTACATTAGCTCATGATCAATTTACAGCATGAATGGCTTTTCTGAATGTTGTTCCTAAAATAGAATTCACAAGGCAAATATATTAGATTAAATTAAAAGGTATGATGAGTACAACTACTAAAACTCTTTCTTGCTGTGGCTATAGTTAATGTGCTTGCCTAGCAGGCACAAAACCCTAGGTTTGATCCTAGCATCACAACAATAAGACTTTTTCCAACCACTTAAGTAATGGGTTTTTGTGTTTTTTTTTAAACTAGGAAAAACAGCTAAGTGGAAGGTACTCGGACTGCAGAGTGGATTAGGAAAAAGAACTGGAAAATACAGATCTAAGAATCAATAAGAAGCTCTTGAAGAAACAAGCTTCCAGATAGTATAAATCCCAGAACAAAAAGCCAACTACAGTTAATTATGGGTAAAAGTTAGCAAAGACAATATGGAAAGTTGAACAGGTAAAAAAAACACAAAGTAATGTGGAGCACCAGAATACAAGGAAAGAGAGGTATTTTAATAGATAAAATTAGGGAAGGATATGCAGGCTGTTAAGAGCACTGGCTACTCTTTGCAAAAGACCCAGGTTTGTATCCCAACACCCACCTGGCAACTGCAACATCATCCATAACTCAAGTTCCAGAGGTCTGTAGAGAGAGAGAGAGAGAGAGAGAGAGAGAATTTAGAAAAAAGAGACTAATTGAAAAATGACATGAATGTAAGCAGTGTGTTTGTAGTGGAATTTATTTGGGATAGTTTATCTTGGAAGCAATGCCAAGAAAAGAAAAAACACTAGGAGAGACAGGAAAAGGAAGGAGAACAATATAGGTTAGGTTTATGACATTGATGCTATGGACAGTTAGCATTTAACCATACTAGGGACCTCTCAATGACTCTACAAAACTTGCCTCAAAAGTATACCACTCAAATGGTAACAAAACTGAAGCATATTTCTACCAACTGTTGTCCTTCATTACTTAAGGCCTAATTCTGGTGTAATGAATTTCTGGAGAGTTTCAGTCTTCCTTGTACAATGGCAAAACCTGCTCCTGGAGCCAGAGAAAGCCTTAAAGCAGAGGGTTACAAGTGTTATGACAAGAAGCTGTGGACTTGGTAAAGGAAAAAATACAAGGGGTGGGGGGCATCAACAGCATCTGCTATACTAATTATTGGGCTTCAAGTTCTAGCTAGTCAGTGTTCAAAAAATGCCTTTAGAAGCACAAGAAAACTATAAAATATGGTAGTTTTTTTATTTTTTGATAAAACAGGAACACTATTGCTCTCCAAATCAAGAGCATGCATGGAACTACACAACACAATATAACAATTTCTTTGAACTTGCTGTCTGAACATGTCCAGTGCAAGGAACATATTATTTTGTTTATTGTCCTCATCCTGTAGGCACTTCTCAATGACTTGATAGAACCACATAATATAAAAACTAGAACAGGTCTTAGAGATCAGCTAATCTGCAAGATTTTTTTTTCTAGCCCGCCATCCATTTCTCTTGCTCCACTTTGGGCCCTTGTCTGACTGAGTCAGCATGGGTCCTGTGCTCAATGCCACCATTGCCACAAGTTCATATGAGTTACCTTCCTATCACCTGAAAGCCTCTGCTTCCCTGTGTTCACAAACCAGGCCTGGCCCTTATGATCTTTCTGCCCCCTCTTATACAATGATCCCTGAGCCATCGTGGGAGAGGTTTAATATAAGAGTCCTATCCAGGGACAAACACTCACAAACTCTTACTTTTTAAAACACGGCTGGTCGTGGCCTTCTGTGTGCATCACACTCTGTTGTGTAATGAAGTGGTAAGAGTTAAGGGATACACTAGTTTTCCCATATACCTTGTTCCAGTAGGTTTCATGAACCTTAGATATACAGGTTCAATTGTACATGTGTCACCTAGGACTGGGCATTTCATATATATATATATATCTATATCTATTATATATATATATATATATAATATACTCTTTTGAAACAGGGAGACCCTGTAGCTCCAAGTGTCCTGGAATTCCCTATCCAGTCCAGGCCGGCCTTGAACTCCACAGAGATCTACCTGCCTCTGCCTCCCAAGTGCTAGGATTAAACCATACACAGCATGTATATTTTTGGTCTCAAAATTGTGGGTTCTGCAGTAGCCTGCATCTGTTGCAAAAAGAATCTTCTTTGATGAGTGCTGTACCATGTACTCATCTACAAATACAGGGATCCATAATTAGCATGTGGTAAAAAATTTCATTTGTCTAGAGATATCACAGAGGTAAGGTTTTCTCTAGAATCTATGACCTCTCCAGCCATGTTATCTCCACCCAGATAACAGTTCCCTAACTGACCAAGAGGAGTTTTCTGTGCCAGTCATTAATGGTTATTGGCTTTATGGGTTGGTTGGAATACTGATGTTTTTCTCCATTAGCAGTTTACATTATTCATCTACATATGGAGCTAAACTTCAGGTAGAAGGTTTTATGGTCAGTTCCTGCTCAATGGTTCCAAGTCTTATATCTGACAGTGTGTCCTGTCTTCAGAAGTAGGGTCTCATCTTTCAGTTCAAACATTTAGACTATAAAATGTTTGTACAAATAAAATCTTTCAATACATAAAAATCATCTGTTAATGGACCATGCCTGTAATCCCTGCACTTTGGAGGTGGAGCTAGGAAAGATCCAGGAGTTCAAGCCAGCCAGCCTCGCTACTTTTGAGACTGACACCAGCCAGGGTGCATGAGAACTTATCTCCACATATAAACAAAAACACATGTGCAGACGGAGGGAGGGAGGGAGGGAGAGAGAGAGAGAGAGAGAGAGAGAGAGAGAGAGAGAGAGAAAGAGATGAAAGTTGAGTCATTCTGGCTTACATTTGTAAGGTGAAATCATTAGGGTACATTTCTTTATTGGATGCTCCCTCCCTCTCATCCCTCTGGCACTCTTAAATGGAGGCCACAGAACCCCAGTGCTCATATAATCCAATTTAACAAGCAATGATTTACTCCAACCTTCATATGCTAATGAGGAGAGAATTTCTATTCTTCTTCCTCAAGATCTGCAACATAATGTCCATGTTATCTAATATTGGCTTTGCCTTTCTTTTAAAAAATTATCATGATTTAGATCAGAATAATTCAGCATGGCTAACTGAGCTTTTACTTGAATGTTGTTCCTAAAAATAGAATTCACAAGGCAAATATATTAGATTAAATTAAAAGGTATGATGAGTACAACTACTAAAACTCTTTCTTGCTGTGGCTATAGTTAATGTGCTTGCCTAGCAGGCACAAAACCCTAGGTTTGATCCTTAGCATCACAAAAAAGACTTTTTCCAACCACTTTAAGTAATGGGTTTTTGTTGTTTTTTTTTAAACTAGGAAAAACAGCTAAGTGGAGGTATGGACTGCAGAGTGGATTAGGAAAAAGAACTGGAAAATACAGATCTAAGAATCAATAAGAAGCTCTTGAAGAAACAAGCTTCCAGATAGTATAAATCCCAGAACAAAAAGCCAACTACAGTTAATTATGGGTAAAAGTTAGCAAAGACATAGGAAAGTTGAACAGGTAAGAAAAAAACACAAAGTAATGTGGAGCACCAGAATACAAGGAAAGAGAGGTATTTTAATAGATAAAATTAGGGAAGGATAGATGGCTCGGTTAAGAGCACTGGCTACTCTTGCAAAAGACCCAGGTTTGGATCCCAACACCCACATGGCAACTGAAAATCATCCATAACTCAAGTTCCAGAGGATCTGATGCCTTTTTCTGGCCTCCATGGGCACTTCATAACATGAGTACACTCACATACATGCAAGCATAACACTGATATACACAGGAAACAAAAATTAAAATAAATCAAATTATTTAGTGTAACACAGCTAAATCAGTAAGAATGAAAGTTGGTTTGTACCACTGAGTTTTGACCAACTCGTCTAATGATTCTATTAAATCAAATAGTTCTAATGAAAGGTGACACAGATTGCCCAAACTTCTCTGTTGGCCTGACCACTCATTAGGATTGTTGCTAACTAAAATAAAGAAACTCCACTTCTCATGAGGTTCCTTTCAAGGAGATCTGCCACAGACCATCCCAGCCGGGGGTTCCCTCTGCCTGTGGGATCGGGGTCTTGGAAAGGAGGGCACAGGTTAGGAGAAAATTAGACAGACATGACACCAGAGTGGTCTTAAATCTGGTGCATTTTACTAAGAGCAAGCAACTGATTATATAGTACTACATGTCAGGAAAAACAAATCAAGATTAGCACATCCCCAGGTACAATAAGCCCTTTACTAAAGAGTTTAAGTTTTACATATTAACCAGAAGCACTAACCAGAAGCACTTACACATGATACTTGCTCAAGATTTGCACATTTCCAGGAACAAACAGTGGTCATAAAACCACAGACCATGGATAGTTTGTGAGATGTGAGACATTGTTTCCCTTTGAAGTTTCAATTTGGTTTCTTCCTGTCCTCCCAAGGCCATTTGTTATCTTTAGGCTGCAATTCGAGCCATGGCCTGGGAGAGCCTTTTTGGTTTTTTTTTTTTTTCCTTTACTATATTTTTCTAAAGAAGGAGCCCACCATCTACCTTTATTTAAGTAATGTTTTCTACCATGTATGACTGTAACTGGAATTCCTATTTTACTAATTCTGTCTGGGGTTGGGGTGGCAGTAAATTTCTGAGATAAGCAAAGTGCACTCATAAACTCCTGAGGTATGTAAGCTGGCTTGTAAATTCCTGAGGTAAGTAAGCTGGCTCCTAAACTCCTGAGATAAGTAAGTTCATAATTTTCTGTGGGCATGTATGCCTGACAGCTTTGGCTTCCGGCAGAGATCTTTGTTACACCTCAGTCATCTTTAGTCTTCTTTTCCTAACTTTTCTCAGTAGCCTATGCTGTACAAACCTATGATGAAGATCTCATTCAGCTGGCATCTCTATTTGAATCTATCACAGCTTGTGTTTTTAGTTATGTTTGTAGAATGCTAAGGTCACTTTCTATTAGAGCATTTTTGTTGGTTCCTCCAAGGATGGCTGAAATCTAGACATCATTTTTCATTCTCATAATTTTTCAGTTTTGTGTTTATTGAACAGTCATAATTCAGGTGGTTTGAAAGGCCTGCAGCAAACATCAGTGGTAATTTTATTATTTAACAGTTTTTCATAAGAATTCAATATATTGGAGTACATTCTTCATTGATACTTCAATATGCCAACAGAAAATGAATCTTGTGGGCTGGCCAATTCTTACTCAGGGTTATGTTGCTGCATTAGATTGAAACTCTAACACTTTTGAGAATTATAGTGGTGTTTGTAACAGTACTGAGGGTGACTATAGGAAACACAATTGCAAGGCTTACATCAAAACAGAAGAGATTTATCATTTTGATGCTGCTCCATGAAGGAATGGCCATGTTTCTTTTCTTCCTGATTCTTCTTTCCTAGCAACTTGCGTGCCATGAGTAATGGTGACCATTATTCCCTTAGTCTTCCAACAAGAGACAATGCAGTAAATGATTTTTGCCTGTTCATTCCTTGTCTTCCTGTGGATGTTAGTAAATTCTGTTTCTTCTTCTTTCAAATGTACTCTGCTTATCTATTATGGAACAAAATGCCCTATGATGATTCATTATATGGGTCAACTTGACTGGACTATGGGCTGCCCATAGAACTGGCAATCATGATCTTCTGAGTGTATCAATAAGGATGTTGCTGTGAGAGAAGAGACTAGCATTTGAGCTAGCAGACTAAGTCTAACAGCTGACCCTTCCCAAAGTGATTATCATCCAATCCACCAAGGGCTTGAAGAACACAAAAGGCCAGAGGAAGAACAGATTCATGCTCTCTCTGCCTAACTGCTAAGCAGGGCCACCATGTTCCCCTACCCTCCATGCCCCTGATCCCCAAATCCATCTACATTCCAACTTTTAAGCCTTTTAACTCATGGGATAACTCAGCCTCTATAATCCCGTGGGCTAATATTTTATAATAAATAATCTGTCTGGGTATGTACAATTTAGAAAAAGAGCTATCCAAGTCCCTTGCTTATTTGTAAACTAGAATTGTCTTTTTGTTATTGAGTCTTAGAAGTATTTTCAAATGTTATATGTAGGTAGAGGCAGGCCACCTGTTGCTGCATTGTCTTAAATTGCCTGCCTGTTGTTCGCACCTGACCCTGCCCCCTAGGTGAGAAAGGCTCATGACACACCTTGTAAGACAAACTCATGGTACATAGCTCATGATATTTACAGAGCATTGATGCAGGGGGTCTGGAAGTGGGCCCTGAGAGATGAAATGATTCTGTCTATATAAAGGATGGGCTGTATACAATAAATAGAATCTCCATTACCACCTGACAAGATTCCTGGATTCATTATTTCCACGTGTGTGTAAGTTTAATGAGGCTTGGTTTGAGTGTTGAGTGCTAGCAGAAATTTGGTTAGAAAAAAGTCTTTCTGTCGGACTGCCAACCTGGGGTGAGAGTATGGAGTTGCCGGTGGGGTTTTGTCTGGAAAAAGGCTCCAAACGACCACAAGTCTGAGGTTTCTGTCTGGAGGTGTTGCCCGGCAGGTGAAATTAATGCGGCCATAACAGGGTGGCAGCTGACCGCTCCCCAAGGCCAAGGGTCTGTGCCTACATAAGAAGCCTCCTCTTTTTCCCCTTAGCAGGATCTGCCTGCACTTATCATAGAAGTAGAGCGCTAACTACAGTTCTACATATCATGTTTATTGGATAGGGATATCTTAGTTGCTTCAGGCTTCTATAATGAAATACAACAAAAGTGGATGGCTTAAACAATAGAAATATATTTTCTCACATTTCTGGAAGCTATTCTGTCCAAGATCAAGATGTCATCCAAGTAAGTTTCAGTCTGAGGCCTTAACTTATTATTTTTTTTTTTTTTGGTCTTTTTCATACAGGGTCTCTCTGTAGTCCCAGCTGGCCTAGAACTTGCTCTTTAGACCAGGCTAGCCGTGAACTCACAGAGATCCCCCTGCCTCTGCCTCTGCCTCCCAAGTGCTAGAATTAAAGGCATGCACCACCATGCCCGGCCTGAGGCCTTATCTTTGGCTTATAGCTAGACAACTTCTTGCTATCCTCACAAAATGAAAGGGAGAGTTGGAGGGAGAGATGGGGAGAAGGAGAAAGAGAAAAAAATTAAATGATCTTCCTCTTCTTATAAATACACTGTGTGTTAATGTGCACACACACACACACACACACACACACACATGCATACACATCCACCTGCCAAGCCTGATGACCTGTGTAATTCCTGGGACCTACATGGTGGAAAGAGAGAACAGACTCTTGCATGTTGTCCTCTGCTCTCCACCCACCACATTTGATCCAGGACACATGTGTGGACACAAAATAAATAAATAAATAAATAAATAAATAAATAAATAAATAAATAAATAAATTTAAACAATAATAAAAGAAAAGAGAGAAAAAACAATTTTTAACAATTCGGTTTTCTTTTATCTTTGAATTATTATTCTGAGTAATTCTACAGGTTCTCAGTATAGCACTGTAGAAGAAAAAGTGGAAGAAATGTATTTAAATCCACTGTCCCCAGAATATCTACTAAAAGCTAACTTTTAAATTGTTTTATAGCTGATTGCTGATCGTTTGGTCCTGCTGTCTTTGGTTTGATTGGCCTTTGTGGCTGTGAGGTTGGAGTTATCCCCCCAGCTGGGATTAAAGGTGTGGTCTTTGGCTTGATTAGATCTAGTGGCTGTGGGGGCGGAGTTATCCTCCCAGCCGGTATTAAAGGCACGCTTGTGTGACTCTTGAGATTTGAGATCTCTTGAGCCCAGCGGCAGGTGCCGGGGCGCGGGCTGAAGAGCCCCCCCCCCCCCGCCAACTGAGATTACGAAGAAGGATCTGAAGGAGGCAAGCAAAGCACGCCTTCAACACAGTGAAGAGGCATTCAGGACTCACATTGGAATACAGGCAAGGAGAAGCCCATATGCCAGGATCACGAAGAAGAAACTACACTGGAAAGGTGCAGGATAATCCCACGCCAAGCTTTACCAACCCTATGGATGACTCCTGCAGTGGGATCCCCCCGGGGATGCCCCAGGACACAGACATCAGAAACACAATTGGGAACATACTTAAAGAACTACAAGATCATAAAGAACAAATTAAAGAACTAAGAAAAGAGAATGAGGACCGAGAGAGAGAGAATGACAAGCTCCGGAAGGAAGTAGAAACACTGAAAAGATCCCATGCTGAAAAAGAAAAAGAAACCAACCAGCAAACAAAAGAGCTACAAAAAGAGATCGAGAAGCTCCAAAAAGAAATAGAAACACTAAAGAAATCAGAAGAGGAAATGAAAAAGGAAATCAAACACTCATCCATTCAAGAGGAAAGGAATGAAAAAAGCCTCAGAAGCAGAATGGAGGAAGCAGAACAAAGAATATCAGACCTGGAGGACAACACAGAACAACTAAAAACCTCAAGGAAAGATTATGAAAAATTTAAAAATACACAAAAATGGAACAACCAGGAGCTGTGGGACACTATGAAAAGATCAAACCTCCGCATCATAGGAATAGAGGAAGGAGAAGAATCCCAAGAGAAAGGTATTGATCAGATCTTCAACAGAATAATAGATGAAAACTTCCCCAAACTAAAAAAGGACAAACCAATACCAATACAAGAAGCACATAGAACTCCAAACAGACAAGATCAGAAAAGAAATTCTCCACGCCACATCATAGTTAAAATGCTGGACACCCAAAACAAAGAGAAAATTCTTAAAGCGACAAGAGAAAAACAACAAGTGACCTATAAGGGGAAACCTATCAGAATAACAACGGACTTCTCACAGCAAACGATGAAGGCAAGAAGAACCTGGAGCAAAGCATTCCCAGTGTTGAGGGACAATGGATGCCAGCCCAGGTTACTATACCCAGCAAAAATGTCAATCATAGTGGAAGGAGAGAGGAAAATCTTCCATGACATAAACAACTTGAAAGAATACATGTCCGGAAAACCAACCCTTCAGAGAATACTTGAAGCAATCCAAAGAACAGAAGAAAGGAGCAACCAACCCCAGGCAACTAGAAGGAGAAATCAATAAAAGCATAACTGCAGAAGTAGAAACCTAAATCAAAACCGCAGATGGATAATAAGGCAAAAGGAAGCAACACAAACCTATCAGTCATAACCTTAAATATTAATGGACTAAATTCCCCAATCAAAAGACATAGACTGGGAGACTGGATTAGGAAACAGAATCCATCGATATGCTGTCTGCAAGAAACACATCTTACCTTCAAGGACAGGCACCACCTTAAAGTGAAGGGATGGAAAAAAATATTCCAAGCAAATGGTACCAAAAAGAAAGCAGGTGTTGCTATTTTAATATCGGATAAAATAGACTTCAAAGTAAAAGAAATCAGAAGAGACAAAGAAGGCCATTACATTTTCATCAAAGGAACAATCCACCAAGAAGATTTCACAATTATGAATATATATGCCCCAAATTCTGGTGCACCAAACTTTATAAAGACAATTCTCCAGGACCACAAGTCACAGACTAACCCCAGCACACTCATAGTGGGAGATTTCAATACCCCACTGAGTCCTTTGGATAGGTCAACAGGACAAAAAATAAACAGAGAGACATCTGAACTGAACGATATGATACACCAAATGGACCTCATAGACCTCTACCGAACATTCCATCCTAATACCAGAGAATACACTTTCTACTCAGCACCCCACGGAACATTCTCCAAAATCGACCACATCCTGGGACACAGAAGAAACCTCTACAAATACAAAAAGATTGAAATAATTTCATGCATCCTGTCAGACCACAGTGCAATGAAGCTCAACATCAACACCAGGACAAGCCCTCCTGCCTACAAGAACACATGGAGACTAAACAACACACTCTTGAATAATGAATGGGTCAAGGAAGAGATAAAGAAAGAAATAAAAACATTCCTGGAACTGAATGACAATGACAATACAACACAACAAAACTTATGGGATACCTTAAAAGCAGTCCTAAGAGGGAAATTTATAGCCCTGGGTGCCTACATTAGAAAAACAGAAAGAGCACAAGTGAATGATCTAACACTACAGCTAAAAGCACTTGAGAGGCAACAACAGATGAACCCTAAACGCAACAGACAGGAAGAAATAACAAAAATCAGAGCAGAAATCAATGAAATAGAAACAAAGAAAACAATACAAAAAATCAATGAAGCCAAAAGTTGGTTCTTTGAAAGAATAAACAAGATAGACAGACCTCTAGCCCAGTTAACAAAAAGAAAGAAGGAACAACTCCAAATCAATACAATCTGTGATGAAAAGGGAAATATCACAACGGACAAGGAAAAGATCAAGAAAATTATATGGGAATATTACAAGAACCTATATTCTACCAAGTTTGAAAATCTAGAAGAAATGGATGAATATCTGAAATCTTGGGAATCACCAAAGCTTGGCCAAGAGGAGACCAGCAGCTTAAACAGACCCATAACATATGAAGAAATAGAGGATGTAGTAAGAAGCCTCCCAACTAAAAAAAGCCCAGGCCCAGACGGTTTCACAGCAGAATTCTATAAAACATTTCAAAAAGACCTACAACCATTATTTCTGAAACTGTTTAGAAGTATACAATCAGAGGGAATTCTCCCAAATTCCTTCTATGAAGCCAACATCACTCTATTACCAAAACCAGGCAAAGATACAACTAAAAAGGAGAATTATAGACCCATCTCCCTCATGAACACAGATGCCAAAATTCTAAACAGAATACTGGCAAATCGCATACAGACCCACATCAAGAAGATCATCCATCATGACCAAGTTGGATTCATACCAGAGATGCAGGGATGGTTCAACATACGAAAATCAATAAACATCATCAAACACATAAACGGAATCAAAGACAAAAACCACACCATCATCTCAATTGATGCTGAAAAAGCCTTTGACAAAATCCAGCATCCCTTCATGCTTAAAGTCCTAGAAGGAATTGGATTGGAGGGATCATTCCTCAATGTAATCAAAGCCATATACAGGAAACCCACAGCCAATATCATCCTAAATGGGGAAATGACGGAAACATTCCCTTTAAAGGTAGGAACTCGGCAAGGCTGCCCCCTATCACCACTCCTCTTCAATATAGTGCTTGAAACACTTGCTAGAGCAATAAGGCAAGAAAAGGATATTAAAGGAGTACTAATTGGAAAAGAGGAAGTCAAACTATCCCTATTTGCTGATGATATGATTGTTTACTTAAGAGATGCAAAAAACTCCACCAGAAAACTCCTAGAAACGATTAACAGCTTCAGCAAAGTGGCAGGATACAAAATTAACCTTAGAAAATCAATGGCCTTTCTTTACACCAAGAACAAGCAACTGGAGAAAGAATTCAAAGAGACCTTCCCACTCACAATAGCCTCAAAAACAATAAGATACCTAGGAACAAACCTAACCAAAGACACCAAAGACCTCTACAACAAAAATTTTAAACCCTTAAAGAAAGAAATTGAAGAAGACCTCAGAAGATGGAAAAACCTCCCATGCTCATGGATTGGGAAAATTAACATTGTAAAAATGTCCATTTTACCAAAACTCTTGTATAGATTTAATGCAATCCCAATCAAAATCCCCAAGAGTTTCTTCACAGGCTTGGAAACAAAAGTTCTTAAATTCATTTGGAGAAACAAAAGACCCCGAATAGCCAAATCAATCCTGAGTGAAAAGAGCTACACAGGAGGGATCTCTATACCAGATTTTAAACTATACTACAGGGCTATAGTCATAAAAACAGCCTGGTACTGGCACAAAAACAGACCTGTTGACCAATGGAACAAAACCGAAGATCCAAATCTGAGCACATACAATTTCAGCCATCTCATATTTGACAAGGGGGCCAAGAAACCACAATGGAGAAAAGACAGCATCTTCAGCAAGTGGTGTTGGCAAAACTGGATCACCACTTGTAGAAGAATGAAATTAAACCCCTACCTCTCGCCCTGTACAAAAGTCAACTCCAGATGGATTAAAGACCTCAACGTGAAACCCCAAACTCTGAAGGTGATAGAAGAAAAAGTTGGCAGCAGACTACAAGACATAGGCGTAGGAAAAGACTTCCTAAATCAGACAGCAGCTGCACAAGAATTAAGGTCGACAATTGACAAATGGGACCTCATTAAACTCAAAAGCTTCTGTACATCAAAAGAAACAATCAAGGAAGTGAAGAGAAATCCCACAGAGTGGGAGGAAACCTTCACTGCAGAAACATCTGACAAAGCATTGATTTCCAGAATATATAAACTACTCAAAAAACAAAGAAGAAAGAAAACAAATGACCCACTCAATAGATGGAGCAAAGAGCTGAACAGAGACTTCACAAGTGAGGAATTAGAGATGGCTGAGAAACACCTTAAGAAGTGTTCAACATCACTAATCATTAAGGAAATGCAAATCAAAACCACTTTAAGATATCATCTTACTCCAATAAGACTGGCTAGGATCAAGAAAACAAATGATACCAAGTGCTGGAGAGGTTGTGGGGAAAGGGGAACACTCATCCACTGCTGGTGGGAATGTAAACTCATACAGCCACTATGGAAAGCAGTGTGGAGAACCCTTGGAAGACTTGGAATGAACTTGCCACCCGACCCAGCCATACCACTCCTGGGCATGTACCCTCAAGACTTACGCCACCACAGAGATACATGCACGGCCATGTTTATTTCAGCTCTCTTCACAATAGCAAAGAGCTGGAACCAACCTAAATGCCCCTCAACTGACGAATGGATAGAGAAAATGTGGTACATCTACACAATGGAGTTCTATGCAGCAGTAAAGAAAGACGACATCACGAGCTTTGCAGGAAAATGGCTGGAGCTAGAGGACATCATGCTGAGTGAAGTAACACAGTCCCAGAAAAACAAACGACGAATGGTATCCCTCATCTGTGGATGCTAGTGCCAATTACCCAGTTGTAAGTATTTCTTGTGTAGGCCCCCCTGAGCTTCTGTACAAAGCAGTTGGACATAATGCATTTTGGAAACAACAACAACAACAGAAAATACTGCATCAAAGAACTGACTGAAACAGTGAACTTCTGCTCAAAACAGTCAACGTCCCCATGGAAAATATTGAGAAAGACTAAGAGATGGAAAGCATGTTTGGCAGAATGCACGAGCTCTGATGGGGTGGGGGAATGAGCGGGAACACGGGGTCTAGATTTGTTAAAAATAAATAAATACAATAAAAAAAAAAAGAAAAGACCAAAAAAAATAAAAAATAAAAAATAAATTGTTTTATATACACCTATTTTGTGGTTATTTTTTTCTCTTCTCTCAAAGGTAGTGGGAAAAGAAATCTTTTCAAGTATGAATGTAATGCTTTGAGTAAATAGACATTACTCTAGTATTGGTTATTCTACAGTAAGTTAGATAAACATGTACAATTTCAAACATTTCTGGAGTTTTAAGCCTTCCCTCTGTAAAGCAAGAGATTAGATGAATAAAACCATTTTGTGGTAGTTTATATTTTAATGCAATATTTGTGTACTACCTAGTTGATTATAATAATGACCTTATTAGGGACCAGCATGTGATAGATCAAAAAGCTTAAAGATCTTACCACCAAGCCTGAGTTTGATCTCTGATATCTACATAGTGAGAGAACTGAGTCCTGTAAGTTGTCCTTTGATCACCACACTAACATGTGTACATGCACACAAATACACAAATAAATAAAATGTAAAAATAATCCCAGAACAGCAACATTAAAATACATAAATACGTATGAGCTAGAGAGATGTTCAGCACTTAAGAGCACTTACTGCTCTTGCAAAGGATCAGAGTTTGGATTCCAGCACCCACATCAGGCAGCTCACAATTGTCTGTAATTCCAGTTCTAAGGAACATGATGCCCTCTTCTGGCCTCCATAGGCACCTATACACATGCAGCATACATGCACAAAGGCACATACACACACACACACACATTCACGTAATTTTTTAAATCTTTAGAAAAATACATTAAAATTATATGTATGAATACATATAAATTATGCCTATATATTTCAAATTAGGTTCAGGGACATGTCTCGAGTTCATCATAGCCTTTACCTGCAGGCCTCAAACCCATGTTCTTTCAGAGAAGAGAAATCCCTAGTGCAGCCTATAATCCTATCATTCAAGACTTCTTAAAACCATGGGCTAGGGCAATAGCTCAGTAAGTAAAGTGCATGCCACACAAATAAAAGGACTTGAGTTTGACCCCCAGCATCTGTATGAAAAATACAAACCTGAGTTTGATCCTTGGGATCAACAGGGTGGAAGGAATGGACCAACTCCTGCAAGCCATTTTCTGATCTCCACATTTATGTCATGATGTACACATACAAAAATTAATTACTTAATAACATTCTAAAGGCAGATGGCTATTGAAGAATGGCATGCAAGGTTGCCCTCTAGCTGCCACTCACATGCACATACCACATGCATGCATATATATATATATATATATGTGTGTGTGTGTGTGTGTGTGTGAGTGTGTGTGTGTGCATGTGTGTGTATACATGCACCCATATGAATGCACACACACATACACACACATACACACCAAAATATTCTTAGAACCAATTGGAGTCTATTTAATCAAGGCTTTACTTACTCTGGTTATATTTTATCATCTTTCTTAGTACATGCTAATATATTCATCACTATGAATAGTATAATTATGTCAAATCTACTTACAACTTGTTAGGAAAAATTTTAAATGTTTGATTTTTCTTGTTTAGAAAATAGGTATGAAAGTTGAAATTTATTGACCCTTAGTGTTTATTATGAACAAGACACTGTTCCAACTACTTTATAAACTAACTCAGATATCTTCATTCATAAGTGGCCTCCTAGAGAGCAATATGATATGTTACTGTATTTTGTTTTGGTTTTGTTTTGAGACAATGCCTCACTATGTGTGGCCCAGGCTGGCTTTGAACTCACAATATTCCTACTTCAACTGTCCAAGTTTTGGGACTGCAGGTGGGTAAATCCACACTCTAGCATTATGACAACTATCTTATATATTATAAAAGCTGAGGCTCAAAGAGATTTGTCATCAAACCAAGATCTCATAATGTGCTTTGTTGCATTATATGCTCCCATTTTCTCATTCTGGCCATAACCTCAGTGGAAGAAGTATATTTGCCTTTGCTATTGACATAGACTTTGGACAATGAAATGGTAACTAGTTTGACAAGAACAACCATTTTAAGTGTGCTTGTGTAGTTTGGCTTTCTGTCCTATGCTTTTGAGCCCACTATGAGGGAACATAGTCTAAGTAGCTTCTCAAGAATGAGGAGCTAAATCCAGATGTGGTGGTGCATGCCTGCAATCCCACTACTGAGGAGACTGATGCAAGAGGAACATGAACTTGTGAAGAGACTGGGTTATATAGTAAGATCCTGTCTCAAAAACAAGCATACAAAAGAATGAGGAGATAATGTATAACAGACCCAAATCCAGTCCAAGCTCTGGAACCAAGCCAAGACAATCTGAGTTAAACCAATAAAACCACAGACAATCTCACTTTCGAGTGAGAAAAAATTAAGGAAGATTCTATAGCTGTTATCCAGCATCATTTTAGCAAATCGTGACTGATATACATGGCTGAGACAAGGTACAACCAGAATACAAACTCTACAGGCCATATTTGATTTGAACTGTTTCAAATCAATTTGCTCCACTGCTATAAAAGTACTTAGTTCACAGCTCTTAGCCTGGAATACAAGCTACCTGGACTCCAAATATTATACCTTGAAATAATGTGTGCTATACCAAAGGAAGGATACTGCTACCCATAAAGAACAACCCAAGGCAGGCAGCCTTGTTATTTATACTTGTACTAATACCACCAAAAATAACTCACGGATTTTGCTTTTGAGGACCATACAGGCAAATTCAATATGTTCTGTAAACTGACTTGGCCAAATAATGTGTAGTTATTGTCTTTTTTTGGGTGTGCTAATGGCTTTTTTGACATGGAATCATAAACTTGGGTGAGTTACTCTTTTTATAATTTTGTACAAAAGGCATGAGAACTCCTATAATGGTTCTTTCTAGATTCTTTTCCCATCTGCTAGTACCTGAAACAATGCTATTGTGTAACTTCATGTGGCAACCATCCTGTTGAGAATGTGTCCTTGCCCTCTAGTCTCTGACTTGGCTTGTCTTTGTGAGCCACGTAGGATGGCACTTTCATTACTACATGGCGTCCTTGCCACACCTGGAGTTCTAGCTCCAAATTCCCTGAGTCTTAAGTAATGAGGAATGTAAATTTATTCATCCATTTAGTAAATATTTATTGAGCATTTGCAAGATGGAGCAATGTGCTAGACAAGCCCTGAAATGTCAATTGTTTTTTTCTACATAATAAACAGGTGACAAAAGCGAATCCAAAACTGAGATGTGAGCCGAGTAAGCTTGTAAAGCATTCCTGCCTATTCCGTTCACTTCTCTTCCAGTCAGTCTTGATTTTTTTTTGTCTCCCCACCTCCACCCCCAGGTATCTTTCCAGTTTTTCCAGTCCTGGTTGTTCTCTTCACAGTCAACCCCATACAATTAAGGCTTCCCACAGGCAGGTCTTTTCCATCCCCCTCAAGTAATATTTGCCCCATTACATGTTAATTAACCCTCAGTAGACACTGAGGGGCAGATGATCTTTCTAGTATATATAAATAAGGCTTCACCACTAGTGGGAATGAAGATGCTATTGACAATGTATCAGAGTACAGAAGCACAGAACACATTGCTACCTTCGGTGTATTCAGCCTCCCTTACCCTTTGCATGTCTCAGTCCCTTTACTTGTAAAATAACTATGTGCATGTACACACACATATGCATACATAAAACAACCTGAGTGGCTCCAAATACTTTGGGATTATGTGCAACCATTTCTAAAAATTTGGTCATTTTATATGAACTCTCATAGAGATATAATTGGAAGCTATTACTGAGAGTCAAAAGGCAAGTCAGTATATCCATGATTCCACTTATAATAAACACATATTATTAGGACTTATTTTTAGTTAGTGCTAAACATTCCTCATGTATTGTCATATTTAATCTTCATAATAACTCTACAAGTTAGGTATATTTTTCCTCCACATTGAAAATAAGGAAGTAAGAGATGATAAGTTACTTTCAAGGCTTCTTAAGTGTTGGGGAAAGGATTTATACTCCAGACCCCCAACTTTCTCCTATAGAGAAAATGGAATAAGAAATAAAAGAAGAAAGCACCATTTCTATTCTCCTCCCTGCTAATGGGCTGGTAGTCCTTTCCAAACAGTGCTTTCCCATTGTGTGGAGCCTGTTCCACTGGTGGTAGGAGAGATCATTTCAGGGATGCCTCACACCTACCATTAAATAACAGTTAAGTTAAGCATTGTGCTCTGTTCAATTCTTTTTAATCCCCTGATTACATCACTACCAAAGTTTCAACTCAGTGTTAGTTTTTAATACTCTCTAATACATGCTGAGTCTCTCTCTCTCTCTCTCTCTCTCTCTCTCTCTCTCTCTCTCTCTCTCTCCAAACTCAACCTTTTAAGCAAGCAAATGTGTCTACTTAGAATTCAAGACCATTGTGCTTTTTCATTGTGTTTATAAGGATAATAATTTTCTATTTAAGCCAAGAGATATAGAGTATTCATTTAATGATGAAGTGTTTCTTCTTTTTTTAATTTTTTTATTAATTTTATTTATTTCCATATGTGTATGAATGTACTGTCTGCATGCAAGTCTGTGCACCCATGTTGTGCAATGCCGCGGAGGTCAGAAGAGGGTGTCGGATTCCCCTGGAAATGGAGTTCTCCTGGAATTGGAGTTTCAGACGGTTCTCGGACGCCATGTGGGTGCTGGGGATCGAACCCGGGTCCTCTGTAAGAGCGGTCGGTGCTCTTAACCGCTAGGCCATCTCTCCAGCCCGAAGTGTTTCTTCTTTTAAGGAGTAGTTAAGACTTTTCTTCATTTAAGTGTTAATCTAAAGAAAAACTGAATCCTATGCAAAAATAAGAGTCAGTATGTAATTGAATAATTGTGAACAGCGTAGTGTGCTAAATAATAAAGCATATACCCCCAAAAGCCATAGAATTGAGCTTAATGTTTACCATACCCTTTGTCAGGCAGTTCATGCCAATAAAGTGGAGAATATTTGTTTTGGGGCTGAAGAGATGCATCAGTGGTTAAGAGCACTGACCATTCTTACAGAGGACCCAGGTTCAATTCCCAACACCCACATGGTGACTAACAACCATCTGTAACTCCAGTTCTAGGGGATCCAAACCCTCTTCTGACCTCCGTGGGCACTGCACAACACAGGTGCACTTACATACATACAGGCAATACATGCAAATACATATACATAAAGTAAAAATCATAAACAAATTTTTTGGTCTTTTTGAGGCAGGGTCTCCCTCTAGCCCCAGGTGTCCTGGAACTCACTGTGTAGACCAAGCTGGCCTTGAACTCACAAAGATCCACCTGACTCTGCCTCCCAAGTGCTAGGATTAAAGGCATGCGCCACCACGCTTGGCCATAAACTATTTTTTGAAAAAGAGCATTTGTTTTGATGAAAATAAAATTTAAACAGAAAAATGTAACACGTCTACTGCTAGTCAGTAAGGAACCCTGAAGAAATATGTAGTAAGATCATAATTACTAGGCTAGAAAGATGACTCAGCAGGCAAAGCCGCCTGCTGTCAAGCCGGACAAACTGAGTTCAATTCCCAGGTCCCATGTGGTAGAAGGAAAGAACCGACTTTCATAAGTTGTCTTCTGATCTACACACATACACACACACACACACACACACACACACATTGCCCACACATGAACACACCATACATGTACATGTGCACAGATACACAATGAATTAATGCAACTGAATATAAAATAATAAAAACAGCTAAATTATGATTTTAAGAAAAATCATAATAATTGATATTTATTTGTCACTTAACATGATCCAGGTACTACTCTACACTTTTTTCGCCATAGGCATCTGTGACCTATTGGCAACTTAAAGATAGTCATCCAGTAAACTCTGTCTCCATGACTCTAAGTAAATAATGGTGTGTGTGTGTGTGTGTGTGTGTGTGTGTGTATAAAAGCAAGAGACTGAATCTCAACTTTAGTTGATATACCAGTCATTACCCCACTTCCCTTATTTTTTTCTTAAACAATATGCTTCATCTCTCACCATAGAAGTGCTGAGTTTATTAAGTCTCATGTTATGTCATCCCCATCTTCAGTCATGGTTGAATAGACCAGGGGGTTACACCCAAGCCAGACTAAGCCTATAAGGTAATTTCTCCTAGAAATTCAGAAATTGTAATCCAAAATCAGGATACTGAGAAATGGCCAGCCAAAGCCACAAGTGAATAAATTGAAGCTCTGAGTATATAATTAAAAAGCCATAGGAGATAGGACCAAGCAATTTTACCAAGAGAAGAAATTGTTTTGTGGCTCGGCTCTACAAGAGTTGGCATCATACTGTTCAGTGCCTGACATCCCCATTTCCATTCCTGTGTTGCATGGCCACAACTCAGTCATTGCCTTTGAGTACCCATGAGAATGAAATATTTAATGTGATAATAAATCCAGTTCACTTCAAAGTAGCCTGAGTAGATTTCTGTCTCTTCCTATCAAGCATACCTAAAGCGAGTCAAAGTTTCATGCAATGAATCTCAAGTGATAATATGAAATCATCCATAGAGTAGTAATAGGATTAATACTAACAAGGTGCCCCAGTCCCAGGCTGGAGAAAATGGCAGTACATGTATTTGTGGGAAAGCAACTGCTGAAGTTGTTGCCAAAACAAGGTTCTCCAAATAAATATTCATTGAAAAGGAGGATATTTAGGACGTCTAGTAGCCCAATGCAAGGATATCTGAGTGGCTATCTGGAGTCTTAAGTAGAGAACATCTAGATAGAGACAAATTACTTCTACAGTGCCCAGCTGGAGAAAGGTAAGGAAAACCAAGACATTTAGGTAATTTTCACAGGCTATTCTGTCTACAGAATTTTGTCCCAAAGAAATACTGAAAATTCTTTTAGCTAAAATAACTTCAATGAGAAACATTTTGATACTTTACTGAGTGGTGCCATGGAAAGTTGTTAGTAGGCCTGAAAATCATAAATAAATCATCTTGCAAAGATTATTTAAATTATACTTCATTGGTAATGATTACTCAGGTATAATGAATTTAATTGATTGCAAGAGAGTAGAGTTTTTAAGGTGATGCAATAACTGCCAGTGGTAGTTTGTTGTTTGAAGTGTACACTGGTTGGAATGATTTAAAAATTTAAAGCATTTGATTTGCATTTGTTGTGAGAGGTATTTTAAATATATAAATAGAACTGACACTCTCCTGCAGTCCTGGATAGCCTTATCTGTCACTGAAAAATAAGACTTTGGTTAATGCTCAAAAGATCCTATGTTGAGACAGTTATATGGAACAAATTTATAAAACTCAATAGGTGATTGGTGTTTTGCCCCCTCCCCTCAACCAAAGAGAAAAAAAGAAGTAATCTTTCCACCAATCACACCCAAGCTAATGAAACTCAGACCTATATCCCCCAAATGCAGTAAACGTAAACTTACCTGCTTGCCTCTTTCCTACCTCCCCAACCCACCCTAGACCAGCTTGAAGATCCAGTACGTTTCAGTGAGTGTATGTGGTGGTCCTAGAGGTTTGCTATGGAGACAGCCCTTTGAGGGGAAAAAAACTTGCCTGTCTGGTATATTGATGGATACCTGTAATTTCAGTACTCAGGAGGCTGAGGCAGGGCTACCTATCAAGACCTTGTCTCAAAAATAAAGAAAGAAAGAAAGAAAGAAAGAAAGAAAGAAAGAAAGAAAGAAAGAAAGAAAGAAAGAAAGAAAGAAAGAGAGAGAGAAAGAAAGAAAGAGAGAAAGAGAGAAAGAGAAAGAAAGAAAGAAAGAAAGAAAGAAAGAAAGAAAGAAAGAAAGAAAGAAAGAAAGAAAGAAAGAAAGAGAGAAGGGAAAGATGGAGAGAGAGAGAGGACTGGATGGATGAAAGAAATTATCTTTCCTACTATTTAGTAGCTGGCTGACTTTGGAATTGGCATTCAGCTGCCAGGATCTCACCTGGGTATAATACCTCCAGTACCCACCTCAGATTTGAGGCTGAAGCCAAGCTCTCCTCAGGCAGCCTCATCCAATGATTCAATTTAGCAACTGACCAGAGACTTGGATTGGTTATTACGTCACGGGAATCTCAGTTTGTAGTACTTAATCTTGTTTTTGGCCTCCTTTTATCTTTTACAAGCTTTACCCTCAATAAACTGATTATAGTCCTAAATCTACCTTCATGTTGGCTTTGCAGAGACCCAACCAAAACAAAACATTTTTACTTTTTGGCTGCTGCCATATCTGAACCAAGACCACCACTATTCACGAAGCCATTGTAGATAGGAAAATAGTTGAAATAAGAAAGGTGGCACACGCCTTTAATCATAGCACTTGGGAAGCAGAGGCAGGTGGATCTTTGTGAGTTCAAGGCCAGCCTGGTTTACACAGCGAATTCCAGGACAGCTGGGGCTACAGAGAGACCCTGACTCAAAAAGACCAAAAAAAAAAAAAATCATAGACTACAACTACTGATTTTAAGCCACGACTGACCCAGTATGTTGGAAGTCTGAGTCTGCTGGGACCTCAATGAGTAGACAGTTGAGAAATGTACTGCTTGCTCTGGCATGAGCCTGGCCAAATAGTGCTATCTAGCTTCTCTATCATGTTGGGTTTTCTGGGCTAAAACTAATGACATAATTGGAAAAGACTCAAATCTTAGTCATTGGAATAGCAATGTCACAGAGAAGCCAAAGGCATTGCAAATCTCTGAGCCTTGGGATTTCTCCAAGCCCTAAGCATCCCAGCTGGACAAGTATGATGATTACTTCAAACATAAGGCCAAATTTGAGATGCAGCTGGGCTGATTACATAGAAGAGCCACTCAAAGCTCCTCCCTTGTGTCAAGTACCACCGAGGCACCAAAGTCAAGGAGAAAACAAAAAGTGCTAGGCACACACATTCCAACAGGTATGAAACGAAGGAGTCAGATAATTCAAAGGTCAAGTAACAGTATAGTTTAAATGATTATGAATAAAGAAAAAAAGAATAGCATTCCTGGTGTAACCAATAGAATTTGCAAGGACCTGGAATGGGAACATGCATACTATGCTTAGTACTATTGTAAGGCTGTACAGAGAAATACAGTGTGGCCAGACAGAAGCTTGCATCAGGGTGAGGGGCAGGACAGGAGGTCAAGGAGGAAATTAAAAGCATGGTACAGAGGGCCTTGTATGCCACTGTGAGGACTTCTTTCAAGAAAGCAATGCATCCTAGAGGGGTTTGATCAGAGCGTGGTATGCTCTGGCTTATTTTACCAGGATCACTCTGATTGCTTTGAGGACCCTGAATAGAAGAAGAAAAGTACAGAAAGGTTGCTACAGCACTCAAGGAGAAGATAAATGATCATGGTTTAGAGCAAAAGGGGTGGGAGAAGAGGTAAGAAGTGATTGGATTCTGGATGTAACTTGGACACAGAAATAATGGGATTTCCTAGTAGCTGTTTGCATGTATGTGGTATAGAAGAAGAGAGGAATAAAGATAATTCAGGGGATTCAGCCACGATAATGAGAGAGTTGTTTCCTGAGATGATGGACATTGCAGAAGGATCACATTTTTCTAATGATCAGAAAGTCCACTCAGGACGTTAAGTGTAAGACATCAATTTCACATTTAAGTGGACACATCGAGGAGGCAGTGCAACATAAAATTCTCAGGGGCTGGAGTGATGGCTTGGGGGTTAAGAGCACTTGCTGCTCTTGCAGAGGAATGGAGTTTGGCTCCTAGCACTTGGGTCCATTGGGGAGCTCATAGCCACCTATAACTCCAGCTCCAGAGGGTCTGGCACCATTTTCTGTCCTCCATGGACACTTTCCAACAAAAGCACATGTGCACGCACAGACACACACACATAAATGTAAATAAAAATAAATTTGTATTTTTAAAATTTATTTTGTAGCTCAGTCTGAGCTACATAATAAGCTCCAGGACAGCCTAGAACAGAGTTAGACTCTGTCTCAAAAAAGAATGAAAGAAAAGAAGACAAGAGAAAAGAAAAGAAAAAACACTTCTCAGGATCTCAATCAACTCAGAAGATAGTCTAGCTGAGTAATTGCTCGGCTCCAATTCAAAAGATGCCAACCTTTGCCAGAAAGCTGCTGCTTTATGAAACATCTCCTCTCCTATGAGAAAACCTTCTCCAGTTTTCTTCCTTCAAACCTGGACCTTCTCCAATGTTCCATATCTCAATAAGTAGCAGCATCTATGCTAAAGCCAAAAGCATTTATCTTCTCTCTAACAAGGCCCCTTCACACACATCCAACCAATCACTAAGGCCTCTCTGTTCTACCTCCACTATGTGCCCTAAGTTAATCTACTTCTTGTATCATCACTGCACTTTATTATTTATCTGGACTACTAGTCCAGCCTCCAATCAGATCCCCTGTGCTCTCTAACTGTCCTTCCATTTGTTCTTTTTTTTTTTTCATTTATTTATTTTTATTTTTTATTGAATATTTCTGTATTTCATACATAGCATCTCAATCAGTCTTACTCGAATTTATATCCCTTCTCCACTGGCACCCTCCTACAGCCCCCCTCTGGAGTTCACACATTCTATCATTTGTGTTAGGCCCTATTGTGCCAAAATTAATCTCCCCAGCCATTCCTCAGTACAAGTTCATCCACCGAGCTCTAGTGAGCATATCCAGAGTCCATTGCTCAAAAAAGGCCAGTTATTCCTCACCCAAGAGTAATGAGCTGCCAATATTTCTTTAGCTAGGATTGGATTCTGCTACCCATTTCTGCAGTTCCATGCTGGGCTTTTAAATCTGGTTAAGCTTACATGGGTCTTTTGTATGCTGACACCAAAGCAGTAGGTTCATATGACCAGGGTTCCAGAAGTTTATAGGATTCTATTTCCACATCCATCTTGTACCACCTCCCTGGCTCTTACAATCTTTCCACTCCCTCGTCAACAACGTTCCCTGAGCCTGGGGTGAGTGAACCTAAATACAGGCAACCTGTCCATGGACCCACATTTTGTAGATTCCTAATCTCCACGGTTTGGCATTCATGACCTTTTGAGCTCCTGGCCCCCTGTTGCATGAAGGTGCTTTCTTAATGAGAGTTAAGAGGTTAATTTGTGTCTTCTTGGACCATTGTTCTATGTTGCATGAGCATGAGATGTTGAGGTTGCATTGTAGATGTGTTGCTTAGTCTTGGGCAATTTGCATGTGTGTGTGTCCAGTTGTGGGAATCTTAATATTCTTCATCTGGTGCAAAAGACGCTTCTTTATTGAGTGTGTCTGGAATGTTTATCTGTGATCTAAATGGGAGGGGAGGAAGGGTTATGGAGGGAAATTTGGGGATAAAGGGAAATAAGGAGCTCAAGAGAAGAGGAACCATAAGAGACTGGTATTATCAAGGGAGAAATAGGAAAATGGGGATACTTAAAATGAAGAAGACATGGGGGGCTAGAGTGGGAGGGGGGTAGAAGAGAGATAAATGGTGTAAAAAAGCCTGAGGGAATCATATTAGTCTAACAATCTAAAGACAAATTACACATATAATATCTGTACATGAGTCCATGTGCATAGCTGAAGGCTACATAACAAGGAACAGTGCCAGACAGGAGAAACCTTTCTTTGAATTTTTGGCCAGGGTAGTCCAAGAGACTCCCCAAATTACACAAGCTATTGCCACAGCTCTTGATTACCTCCAAGAACCTGAAGGTAAGATCCTACCACTGAACACAGAACATACTTCAGAGTTGGGAATTGGAGCAATGGAGCTGGAACTGACCTGGAGGCCACCTCCCCTGAAGGCTAGCTCTCACGGATTTGGAGAGCACTGTGCAATCTGATAAGGGAGAACATCAATCAATGGTCCCAACACCAGCTTAAAGACCAAATATCCCCATCAATGTCTGGCACAGCATACAACATCGGTGAAGTAGTGGCACTTTTATCTTGGGGGCAATCACTGGCTAACTAATGGGACTTAAAGCCCACACATTGGAAGGAAGCTCATGTGTGGTTCTGTAAACATATCCAGATACACATGGCTGGAGAGGCCATAGACCTTAGAGAAATTCCCAAGATCGTCACATCTCTAGGATATGGTAACCATTTGTTCTTAATGCTACAGAAAAAGGGAACTTGAATACACATGTTTTCCCAGTAACACTCGGGTTCTCACAATACCATGGGCTCAAAATCCCAGATAGCTATGTGGAAATCCAAGAACATTAGTAGTGCCACCAGATAATGGTAAATAATATGTGCCACTTTAGAAATTGGTAGTGACAAATAGTAGTCATTGAATTGGGGAAAACATTTAATAAATTGAATCAGGGATACTATAAAAGGGTAGAATGGGTTATCTTCTTCAGCTAGCCCATTTCCTTGATCTCGAGCAGAATTTGATCAAAGAAAATATTGTTAGATTTCTTTGCACACTTGCACCATAACATGTGACACCAACCTGGTTCAAGGGCCCAATATCCTTCTATCTGTAAGACACACCCTCTCCTTTCTGCCCAAATGCTCCTTCTGTACCCCAAACGGATTGATTATTGATTATCCTCCAGAACCCACAGAAAAATTTCCTGGCCCCATATTCAATGGGTTCCCCTTATCCTCTCTAAACACACTCTACATGCCTTTTACAGTACTTATTGTAAGTAGAATTATACAATAAACCATCTAAGACATTCTTTAATGTGTGTCTCCTCTGGCATACAAGCTCCAAAGCAAGATAGCCCCTGTCATGTCCACTGCTATATCCCAAGGCAGTGCATTGCCAAGTACATAATAAGTGCTCAGCAATCACATGCTGGATCTTTATATTTTGCAATTATAGCCTAGATTATTTTTTTCCCTTTCATTATCTGCTTTCCATTACATATGCTGCTCTGTTGCCTCAAAGGAGATATGTGGCAGTACAGGAAGTTTGAAAAGGCTCCAGATCTTTCTGGATTTTGCTTCTACATTTCAAAAGAAGATTTATAGGTATATGAGTTTAGAGGCTTTTTTCAGGAGCTGTGGGCTGAACCCAGGGCCTCGCACTTGCTAGCCAAGTCCTCTACCACTGAGCTAAATCCCCAATCTCAAGCTTAAACCCCACACAGTACCTATATATTAGGTAAGATCATAGTATGAGCAACAGGTTTTAGGGAAGGAAAATCCAAAAATGACTGAAGTGACATTTTAGAGAAATGCAAAGGTCATTTCTTACACCCATGAGTTTGTGGGTGAAGATTCCTTAATGGTGTATTTGCTTTGTCAAAGATGTATTCACAGACAGTTTCACTTCCATGTCATATGTAAGCTACTCTAACCTAGTGTTTTAAACTTGAACCCCTACAAGTTGTTTAGGGGGAAAACAGCCCGTACAGTTGGACACAAGCACACACACACACACACACACACACACACACACACACACACACACAAAACAAGAAAACAAATAAATGCACATTTTATTTTAAAATATCAAAAAACTTACAGTATACAATCGCATTTGTTCCTTGCAATAATCCTGTGAGAAAGGAAGAATATATACTACCCTCTTCCTCATGACAATGTTGAGGTGAAAAATAATTCATAGGGGGCTGGAGAGATGGCCTAGCGGTTAAGAGCGCCAACTGCTCTTGCAGAGGACCGGGGTTTGATTCCCAGTACCCACATGGTGGCTGAGAACTGTCTTTAACTCCAGTTCCAGGGGAATCCGATGCCCTCTTCTGACCTCCGTGGCATTGCATGACACGGGTGCACCAACCTACATGCAGACAGTACATTCATACACATAAAAAATAAATAAATAAAAATTAAAAAAAGAAAAGAAAAATAATTCTTAGAAGGAATAGACAAACTTGCATACCAAGACTAAAAAGCAGAATTTATCTCCTGACATATAATTGTATAAAATTTTATGTAATTCTGCGATACCTTTGTTGATCAAAATTTTGATATAAAGGAATATTTAACTTCCTAAGCATTTTACACAATTCTGAGTTTCCTGTCTTTTGAATCATTTTCTTTTCTTTTGAAAAATATTTTATTTGTTATTTTTATTTTACATGTATAAATGTATTGCCTGCATGCCCATGAAGATCAGAAGATGATGTCAGAACCCTTGCAACTAGAGTTACAGATGGTTGTTAGCTACCATGGGGGGGCAGGGATTCAGACCCAGGTCCTTTGCAAGACCACTGAGCCATCTCTCCAGCCCCTCGAATTGTTTTATTTTCAAGCAAAGTTAATCTGCATTTTTTTCAAATTTAGTTAAAATTTTCAAATCGTCTTTGTAGAAACCTATGCCACATTGTTAATTGTTGCATAATAGTTGAATTTTACTTGTCTGTTGATACAACTATTTTTTTGATATGACATATTCTGCTAAAGTTACCTGCTTCTGTTTGCAATTCTGGTGGTAATGCTACCAGCTGGAGAAGGAGGTAGGCGCCTGCATGAAGTTCTCATGTTTGATATCTTCAAAGTGGGGCCAGCAATTACTCCTCTCCCTTTTAAATTTTATGACACACTAGGGCTACAACGTGATCCTAAGGTGTATAATATTATAAAATAATATTATAAATAAGTCTTAGCTGGAGAAATATCTCTCACATGAGCCCTTCACCCTAAAATTGTGTGTTATTTTAACAGCATTCCAGAGCCATTTGTCAAAAACAATGATAGATGATCATTTCATTTCTTTCTAATAGCTTCACATAGAGGGTTAAAAGGGAGGGACAAAGTACTAAACAGAAATGATTTTGTAAATATATTGACCAGAGACTCTTTAAGCAATATGATGAAAATGGGATGATTAAGGACCTCGTTTGTCTAGTTTTCCATTTTCATCCCCAAGGCAAGCATGTGATGCGTAATGAATACCAGGTTTGCAGAGAGTATGGCTGTAAAGGCAGAAGCATGTTGGTGCGGAGCAGGGAATACTGGACTGGGAGAGCAGCCATGAGGGCTGCCAGGCCAGTTTGGCTGTTGGCTTGTCAGCAAATCATTAACCTCTTTCTGTATATGAGTCTTATTTGTGAAATGAAGATACCACCACCTGTTCTTAATCAAGTGTAATCAGATGCCAGGAGGATTAATTGCACAATCCCTTGAGTTCCAAAGAGAAAAGTGTGGTATGTAAGTCTCACTTGTAGAAGTCTATTAACTAAATATAAACTGACTACTTTAAGGGACAGGTTACCTGTGTGTTGACACTTTTATTCCTTTACACAGGAAAGCTAAATCATCAAAAACCAATTGGTGACAGGGGAGGGTTGAAGAGATAGTTCAGTGGTTAAGAACACTTACTACTCTTTTAGAGGACCAGGGTTCGATTTCCAGCATCCACATGGTGGCTAATGGTCACCTGTAACTCTAATTCCAGGAGCTCCAACGCCATCTTCTGGCCTCTGTAGGCATTACTTATGTACATGCATGCAAAACACTCATACACATAAAATAAAAATAAATAATTTTAAGGCTATTTTTTGGCCAGGCATGGTGGCACATACCTGCAATTCTAGCTCTCAAGAGGCTAAAGCAGGAGGATCACAAGTTCCATACCAGACTGACCTACACATAGTGAGCCTCTTAAATACCACCAACACACACACACACACACACACACACACACACACGATCATTCAAGCAAAAAATATTCTTTTGAACAAAATGCAAGTAACAAGCATTATTGATCACCACCAGATATAACATATCTGTATTAGATGCTCCTACTCAGTTAATCCATGAGTTAATAACTATAAATAGAAGCACCATCAAGAAAGTTGTTTTCTCCAACCCTCTTTTTAAGCTCTTTTTTTTAAACTCATATATGTTGTCCAATGTACAGGCTCCTATGTTACCATGTAGAGCCAGAAGACAAAATAATAAATATAAAATTTCAAGTAAGGGCTGGAGAGATGGCCTAGCGGTTAAGAGCGCCGACTGCTCTTGCAGAGGACTCAGGTTCGATCCCCAGCAACCACATGGTGGCCGAGAGCCATCTGAAACTCCAATTCCAGGAGAACTCCAGTTCCAGGGGAGTCCGACACCCTCTTCCTACCTCCGCAGCATTGCACGTCATGGGTGCACAGACTTGCATGCAGACAGTACATTCATACACATGTGGAAATAAATAAAATAAAATAAAATTTCAAGTAAATATTGTACCCTAAAAAGTCATTGATTTTGCCGGGCGTGGTAGTGCACACCTTTAATCCTAGCACTTGGGAGGCAGAGGCAGGCGTATCTTTGTGAGTTCAAGGCCAGCCTGGTCTACAGAGTGAGTTCCAGGACAGCTGGGACTACAGGGAGACCCTGTCTCGAAAAGACCAAAAAAAGTCATTGATTTTTAAATTAAACAACTCTAATTATTATATTTCTCCTATTAAATGTATTTTAATGCACAATAATTGTTTTAATTTTCAGGGTTTTTAAAAAACAAGACTAAAATGGTAATTTGAAAAGAAGTCTTAGCCAGCACGCTTAAAACATTTATAGGATCTATCAGTTTTATCTCTTGGATAATTGTTACTGTATAATAGCTCATTTTATACCCCTCATAAACTTTCAAATTAAACTTCTACATGCTCTCCTGATTCATAATTTTGTTCTTATGGGTATTGCTGATATTAGTTAGTGTCAAGTTACCTAATGGCTTTCTCTTTAGAAAACTCATGACTAACTCCTCATCTTACTTAGAATCAACAATTATCTTTATCGGAGATTAAGAGTACACTAAACACGTGCAATGTGAGTGGACACTAAGGAACCATATCAGAGCATGGAACTCTCAATATGCTCCTCACTTGAGAGTTACTTCCACTATTTCTGAGTAATAGAATACAGCATCAAAAATCAGATCAGTGCTTTTAAAGCCATATTTTGCCATTCAAAGCATAATTCAGTTAATTACTCTCAAATTAATCAAAAATTGCTTTAAGAAAAATAAAATAAAAAAGTTATGCTCTTAGAAGCAAGCAATGGGGCTAGGAATGCTGATTCACAGTTGTAAGTCTAGCACTTAGGAAGCTAAGACAGAAGGATGTAAAAGCCAAGGCCAGGCTCTGCTATATAGCAAGACCCCATATTGAAATAATAATAATAATAATAATAATAATAATAATAATAATAAACAATGGACATGTAATGAATGTAATATCCTAACATGTAAGAGGACTATTAAAGTGCCCTGTGCTTGAGAAAACTGAGTACAAGAAGGAAGGTAAGCATCGAATCAATGAATACATAATTTAAATGATGTTAGGGTTGTGTTCAAAGACAGTAAATACTTGGAGAAGAATTTTCATCAACATTCTTGCTCAGCTGTGAACCCTGTGACCAACACCACCAACCCATCAAGCAAGATGAGCCCACTGGTGCAGTAATGGCGAGCCTATTATTGGGGTAAACAATTGCTTTCTTATTAGATTTGAGGTTCACTCCATGGGAGGGAATTCATATATGGTATTGTAAACCCAGTCCAGAGCCTGTGGCTGGGCAGGTCATAGGCCCTAGTTGGGAAGCTGCATTGATGTTTTGCTAAATAGACATAATGTGACCATCCACTGCCTTCTGAATGACTATTTTTATGAACATAGAATAGTGCTGCTTTCAGCTTTAGTCAGAGAAACTTCTTCTTTCAGTGGTGAGTGGTAACTGCAGAGACTTGTAACTTGTCAAACTACAGAGAATGAATGATGATTGAATTCCCAGTCATAAACAGGAAATCTGTCCTTCTCCATATCAAATGGTACATCATCCCTCTAAAGCATAGGAAACGTCATAGACAAATGGGCAGAAAAAAATATAAGCACCAGAGGAAAGGGGCATGGACCAGTGTAGAAATTTGACCTCTAGTCATGACATGGTTATTAACTATTGAACACCCAGCAGCTATGATTTCCTACACAAGACCTCCACAAGACTGGGCCTGTCAGGAAATGGGAAGAGGCTCATAGGGCCCTATTCTCCCGTGTGGATTTGTTTGCAGTTAATATTTGATGGGGAAAGGACAGACATTCTCTTCAGTGGTACACCCACTGCTAAGGTACATACGCTTTTGTAAACAACCCTAATGAAACTCATTGGGTTAAAAAGGAAGAAATAAATGAAAGTAAAATAAGAGGACTGATGGGAGTGGGAAAGGGACAAAGCAGGATAATGGGGAGTAAACATGTTCAAAATATGTTACAGACATTTATGAAAATATAATCCAATTCATTATGTATAATGTTCAAAATATGTTAGACATTTATGAAAATATAATCCAATTCATTATGTATAATTAATAATTGATAATTAAAGCATTTTTAAAAGAAAAAGAGAACAATAATTTTTGTTTTCTTTGGACTCTATTCAATCTCATTACTTGTTTATCTCATAAACATGGGGTCCATGTTGGCTTTTTAGTGCTGTATCACACATTACCACAAACACACTGGCTTATAAACAGCAGATATTGATTATCTCATAATTCTGCACATTCAATACTGAAAATAGCATGCTTGGAATTTTCTTCCCAATATCTAACCAGTGTTGGTTGGCTGGGGCTGTGATTTTCTTCTGGACCTCAAGGTCCTCTTCCAGAATTACTGACTGTTAGCAAGATTTGTTTCCTTATTGTAAATCTAAGACCCTCATTTCCCAATAGATGTTGACTAAGGACCATGTGTCAACTTTTGGAGACTTCCCAAAGACAGTTACCATGGATATTTGCTTTCTTCTGAGCCAAGCAGTGTGTCACTCTACCTTCCTCTTCTATGCAGCCGGGGAACAATTTTGGCTATTTTAATGAGTTCACTGGATCAGGACAGCCCCACTGAGGATAGTCACCCTTTCTTTTTTTTTTGGACTTAAAAAAAGTTTTATTGATTCAAGAATTTCATACAATGTATTTTGATCATATTCAAATCCATCATCTGATTCTACCCCCCACCATACTTAACACCCCTAAATTCATGCCTTCTATTATTATTTGTCTTTTTTTATTTTTTTGATGTAATATTTTTTGTTGTCGTTGTTTATTTTTAAGGGATTCCACAATATAATGACACAGTTGTTTGCAGATAACATTGATGTTACTCAGTATGTCATACAATTAGGTAATTGGTGCATTTTGCAAGTATCTATGTCCAAATTTTGAACAACCCAAGGTTCCCATAGTCCAGTTGGAGAAGCTTGTATGCACAGACATGTTGATCAATTAGGAGTCCAGACTATATTCCTGTAGTCTCATGATTCACCCCTATCTCTCCGCAGCCTTTACAATCTACCACGCCTCCGCTTCCACAGTTTGTTCCCTGGGCTTTGGGAAAGGGGCACAAGTGGGTGAGAAGAAAACAGTCTAATTTCTTTGGAGTTGTCATTTTGGACTGCAGTCTGTTCAGGTTGTTTCCCTTCATGGGTTGACAGCTTTTCCAGGGATACCCTTTTTAGTCATACTAACAAAGCACAAGCTATTGGATGTACAGGCATTTAAGCAGTACTAATTATTATGGCAAGCTAAGCTGTGAACATAGACACAGATGCTTGGATGGTATGCTAATCCACAAACTGGTTTCTCTATAAAGGGTGACAAGTTGTTATTGTGGCTTATAACATCTCCCAACCACTAGAGGACACAAGCTTGTGGCATCCACTGTGAGTTATTCCTCGAAGGAGAGAGCTAATAGCCAATTAGATTTGGGATATATATAGACACTTGACTGCCACTGTTGCACAGTATCTCCAAGCAGTTGAGGTGTAGCTGATATTGACAGAGGAGTCTTGCTTGTCTCAGGGAGACCAATATTTTGCTGTATTGCTTTAGTGGCCTTTGGTAACGCTCTCTGGCATTTCAGAGGCCAGTTGTACGCTAGAAAGTGACGTCTCATAACATTTTTTTCATGCTCACACCAGGTCTTCGACAAAAGAATGAAAAGATTCTTTATGCATTAAAAGGCGATTATTTCATAATTTTAAGTGGAAAAATGAAACTGCAGAGTAGTATGCATGGCATATTACCATTTTTTGTAAAAATGGGTGAAGGAAAAATATATAGTGTATAAATATGTGTATAACCTGTATGTTCATAAAATGTCTCTGGAAACATACACACACACACACACACACACACACACTGGTATCATGTCCACATCCAGGCAGGGTAATTGAGTGGGTAAGAATAGAATTAACTAAGAATTAAAAAAAAAAGAATTAACTAGGAATTTTTCGCTATGTAAGCAAGCGCATCTATTTGACTATTTAATACAATATATTATTTATTTTTATAATTTCATACATATATACAATATTTTTATCATATCCACCCCAGTCCCCCTTCCAACACCCCTAGGATCCCCCAACACAGCCCCTTCCCAACTCTATTTGGCTTTTGATCCATGTGAATATGCATATGTGTGTGTGAGACTTGCATGACAAAAAGTATTAAGGAAGCAGAAGGGCAAGAGATATGGGAAATATTTGTGTGCAATAATATGTTTATTTGGTGAGGGACACACTTATTTCTGAGATTTTTTGTTTAAGGTAGCAATATTCAACTGTATAGGGCCACCGAGATGGTTCAGCAGGGAAAGGCACTTGCTGAGGACCTGAGTTTGGTCCCTGGGATGCATGTAGCAGGAGAGAGCTGACCCCTGCAAGTTGTCCTCTGACTTCTACACACACACTGTGGCATGCACACACATATTAAATAAACAAATGTAAAAAAAACTGTTAAATTTATATCACTGTACATAAAGTCCAAAATGTAATAATGAAGAAATAAGAAAGGCAAGTAGAAACCACTAAGAGAAGTACGAGGAACAAAACATTTAGAATTTAAACACTGGAAGAATGATGCAATGTAGGAAATCAGGATCAGGAGAGGAAACATCCCAAATTGGCTAAAACAAGTTGCTGCTTTTGGTTTATGCCTAGTACATAGATTTAGTTTACTATTTTCTATACAATTTACATATCTATACCTTTAACTAGAACACAGCAAATCATCCTTCTCTATTTTCTTTAACCAACTACATTTTTAGAAGCTGAACTGAGTGTGGAGACTGTCACTGAGTTAACAGATCATGGGACAGAGAATGAATTTCAGTATTAATTCACCATGCCCTACGTGAGCTGTCTAATACCAAGAGAACCAAGTTTATCTTCAAACCTTCAGCAAAAAGGATTTCAAAAAACAAGGCTTCTAGACAGCATCTGCATGAAAGGCTTCCAGGATTTATACACAGAAACTTTTGCACATCACAGTCTCTTTGATCCCGTTCTCCTCAGAGGCTGCCTAGTAGTATTTAATGCTACAGGGGGAGAGCCAGATGGGGGAGAAACTAAGCACAGGAAAAGGAGCAGCCCAGAGGGTCAGATAAGATGCTTTCTTGTCCGTCTGTTTGCTCTGTCCTTGAAGGCATCCCTGCTTCCTTTTAGAGCCAAGCAACTGTGAGATTTAACTATAGCTGGTGAGTGTCTAGCATGCAAAATGATTCATTCTCTTAGACTTATGCTGTTCCCCACAAATTTGACCTTCTGTTTTGTACTAGAACAAAGCATATAACAGATCTGCATGGACCATCAGTGGTTTGGGGCCTTATTAGATGGTCAATCTGCTCCTGGCACCTTCTTCCAGGATTTTCCCTGAGAAGCTCTCCCTCTTTATTTTTCCTTTGCAAATAAAAACTTCACCTGTAGGTACTAGGCCAACAGTGTTCTGTTTGCCCTCGAAATTTTACATAACTTTTCCATTCACACTATTTCTAAATAATCCAGTTTCTGAAATATGCCCTATGTATTCTTTGGCCCTTCCTTTGCATCACAACCTGCAGAGGGTAAAATTTTAAGTAAGTAAGATCTGATTGTAACCTGGCGAAGATCCTGTGGCTGAGGAGGTCATAGGCCCTAGGTAGAAATCTACTGTTTTGCTAAATGGTCATGGTGTCAAACTGTCTTCTAAAATTCATGTTTATACACATAAATTAGTGCTGTACCCAGCCTTAATGAGAGGAAGCTTCTTACTACAGCTGGCAGGTGGAAGTTAATGTAGAAATCCATGACTGGCCAAAGTGCCAAGAATAAATGATGGCAGAGTGCTCAGTCCTGAATTGGACCAGCTATATCACCTTCTCCAAGGTTCAGTGAGGACAGAGAAATGTGGCAGCAAAAAGATGTCAACTGGACATGGAGTAGCTGTTGTACTAATGAACTCACTGCAGCTGTGGTTATCTGTGCAAGATCTGCCCAAAATTAGATCCTGGCAATATTTCATCATGGATGGGGAGGGACTCATAACAGACTATTGGTAGTTAACAGTTCTTGGGAAAGGGGTGTCATTTTTTTCAGTAGTCTAGCTACTGATAAGTTGCCCTTGCTGCAGTAAACAATCTCCCACCCAAACTTGGGTAATGGACTCTAATTAACTCAGCAGGTCACACATAAAAAGAAGATATGACAGGAGGAGGGAGCTGGTTAAGAAGGAGAGTTCCAGCAGGAGACAGAGGAGGATTTGAGAGGGGAATGGTAAGGGTGAAAATGGCTAAAATCAGTCACATAAATCAACAAAATTGTCAAATAATAAAATATTTTTAGCCTGACAAAATTCCAGTTTGGATGCTGGGTTTCAAATGGAATTATTTTGCTCCGGAAAGTGTCACTGCACTACATCTGAAAGTCACTACCTATAATGGAACCTACAAAGTTTTGTTGAAACAAATTAACTCGATGTATTGTAGCCTCACAGTTCAGGAGACTGTGATAGCTTTATGGAATTCCATGCTTAATCAATCCACTGGGGACAAAGAAATCTTTTCAGTTTGTTCACTGACTGCTTATTGGACAGATTTAAGTTTGAAGAATCCAATGAACCCTAAATATTTGCACTCGCATTGCTTGAGTTGAGTACAGCAAAAGAAAAGCGACCATCAGGGCATTTAAACACGGAAATCCACTAGGAGGACAGAGGTTGTAAAGATATAGAACTGTAGTCTATGTGTGACAATTATTGCATATTAAAAAGTCCCAGGGAACAAAGGGCACGTGTATCTGTCACATCTAGGATGTGAAAGGGAAAAAGCACGACATTCAAATGAGAACAATAACCTTTACACTTCAAGGGAAGATTATTTTTAAGCTATGAGAGAATAAATATCACTGTGACTGTTTGCCAAGTTTCTTTTAATAATTTAAAGCTAAAACTTCACTGCTTATTATCAACTCTATGAATTTCAGGGATATTTAGAAAAAATCATAGCCGTTTACTATCGTTTTGTGGGTAGTAATTTACCCAGATTGCAAAAGCTACACAGGTGTAAGGATTACTTATAAGATAATTCATCCAAAAAACATCTGACACAAGTTAGGTTAGTGGAGCATGGTGATGCACACCTATAATCCCAGGGCTCAGGAGGCTGAAGCAAAAGAATCTCAAGTTCAAGGTCATATTGAGTTATATAGTGAGACTCTATGTCAACAATAAAATGTACATTAGGCCTTATGTCTGGACACCCTCAAAACTAGATCCTGAGACAAGAGAGTTCACATTGTTTATCTGGAAGGTAAATGAAACAGTAGCAAAGTGGAGAAATGAGGCGGGAAAGGGAAAGGACCCAACAAAACCATCTATTTTCACTATGGCCCACTTGAATTCGCCCCCCCCCCACACACACACTGAGGAATTTGGAGAAGCCATAGGGCACATACCCCTTAGAATTCTTTCTCACAAGGGGTCAGAGAGCTGAGATACACCATTGATTCATATCAGTTATTGACTAAGTCATACTCCCAGGAAAGCATTCATTTCTTTGTACTTCTAGCCTGCTCATGAATGATAAAGCAAGCCCTGGAGGGCAGTGAAAACTTTTGAAGCACTATCACTTTGAATGGCAAGAGTGAGGGGATTTAGATAGGGCACCGTGAACAACTGCTACCAATTCTCATTGAGCACTGCCA
>VZQC01005643.1:329478-334437 GCA_009823505.1 Rhizomys pruinosus
CGCGCGCGCGCACACACACACATGCATGCACTGATGTATAAATAATAAATAAGTAAACAAATAAATATTTAAAAATTTCTGCACGAAATCTTCACCTAAGAAGCCATTGACAAAATGCTTATCTCAGGTCTTCTTAGGCTATAACATCATTGTTAAGTTAAGAGACTGAGACTCTACATTTTGGAGTAATGCAAACCACAATATGTTAAGATGAAATCACCCACTTTTGTAAGTCAAAAATGATTGAATATCGCCAATTTCAAATGCTTGAAGCCAATAGTATACATTACAGAAGATATTTGAATCTAGATTGAGAACAAACTTGTGGGGTCAAAAGTTGTAATAAATGTAGCTCAGGGTTACATACATTTTACATACTGGTTACAAGTACTGGTTTTGGATAGAGTTAGATCTGGATTTAAATCCAGACAATCTTGTGCCTCTTTTTTGGTCCTTTTGAGACAAGGTCTCCCTGTAGCCCCAGCTGGCCTGGAACTCACTATGCAGAGTAGGCTGGACTGGAACTCTCAGAGATCTGTCTGCCTCTGCCTCCCAAGTACTAAGATTAAAGGTGTGCATCACCACACCTGGCAACCTTGTGCTTCTTATTAGGGGGCAGTATTGAGCAACTTCCCTATTATTTAGGTAGACCCCATTTCATCACATATACAAAGTAACTCCCTCACTAATTCCCTATGAAAATCACGTGAGATATTATTCACCAAGTACCTGCCACATAAATACTCATAAAATTACTTTCTCAAAATGGAAAAAAAAAATCTTTTGACTGTAACAGATAGAAACTAATTCAAATAAGCTGAAGCATTGTTGGGGCTACAGGACCAAACAATAAACAGAGAGTGACCTCAGGAGACTGGGTGCTGGGATTCTGTTCACCTTTTTTCTGCCCATCTTTCCTGTTTTTCTCTGCTTCATTCTTTAAACTACTCATCGAATGTTCCGAGCAAGGGATTATAGGCAGAATACTGATGGAAAAAGTACTGTCTTTCCCAACTCTAGTTTAGAAAAATCCCAGGATGGTCCTCTAAGGCATTCAGTTTACACTTGTGAGGTCTGGACAAATTCCTATGACAAAAAAAAAATAGTCCAAGCTGGGATCCTTTGCTCCTGTAATGCTATGGGAGCAGTGAACCGGCTACTAACAGAAGTGCAGGAAAGGAAACTCCTGACAAACTATAATAAAATTTGTTTATTTACATTTTAGCACCATTCACATTGACATAAATGGAATTGATTTGTTTTTAAATGAATGGATTTTAGTTTTATTACAGTTTTTAAAGTTTCATTTGCATGCATGTATGCATGCCACATATCTGAGGGTGCCCATTGAGGCCAGATCCCCTGGAGCTGGAGTTATAGGCAGTTGTGAGCTGGGTGCTAGGAACTCAGGTCCTCTGCAAGAGCACCAAGTGCTCATAATGGCTGAGCCATCTCTTCAGACCCAGCATTTTTACATTCATAGGAAAATTGAGCAATATGAACTAAAAATTCCTATATACTCTCTTTCCCCTCCTATTTTTCCTATTAACATCTAACATTAGTATATGGTACATTTCTTGCTACTGATGAGCCAATATCACCACATTATTAATCACTAAAGTCTGTAATTTATGTTAGTGTTGTACTACTTGGTGCCATACATTCTATAGATTTTACCAGGCATGTGATATCATGCGATCACCATTATTGTATCATGCACAGTGTTTTCACTAGCTTCGGCATCTGTTGTGTGACACTATTCCTGGGGAGATGTGAACAAATATCTACTCATCCCAGCTAGGGAATCAAAGACAGACCAAAGTAAAGACACTACCAATACAATGTGGTGAATCAACAAGTTCTGTTGAGGTTACTTACAGGGTATGAATGGTGGGTTACTAATAGGTTCAGAAATGACTCAAAGACAGCTGCATCACCAAAAGCCTAGACAGCTCTCAAAAGCTGGAAACCCGGAGTGTATTGTATATCCTTGACAGGTTGGAGAGTGTCCTTTCCAGTTAGCCATGTTGAGTCTCTTCCACGTAGCTCTGCTGCTGTCTGCCTCTTCCGGGAAGCCTGGCCCGTCTGACAGTCTCTCAGCAGTCCTTTCTTCTTATATACCTTTAAGGAGGGAGGAGCCTAGTGAATCTGGTCCATTTCAGGGACTTCCTAAAGCTATCAAGTAGCTTACTTCCTTTTAGAACATCCTGGTTTTGTCTCCTTTAGAACAGCCTCAGAGGAAATTGCTACACAGCAGTATCCCCTGAGCTCCACAGATGCATCCTAACCCAACTTCAACTCTGGAACCATTGATCTTTTTAGTCTCCATAGTTTGGGTTGAAATATTGTTTTGTATAAACAGTTCTGAAAAGTTTGAAAATTATAGTATTTACTTTTATCAAAATTTCCAACATTTTCAAAAATATATTATTTTGAAAACTGATAAATTTGCTTTTGTAAGTAGGTATTCACCCTCTCAGATCCTTGGTCTCACCTCAATTTGCCTCTTCTCACCCTCCTGCACTTGAATGCCCCTCTCTTGTCTACAGCTATACCGCCCTGAATGCATCCAATCTCATTTGAACACCCCCTCTTCCTTGGATTCTGACATCTTTTGAGCTTCAAAATCCATTGCATTTAGGTTAATATATTGCCTGTGAATTTGAAATCAAAGCTTCTGTACTTGGTATGATTATTACATAGGTATTTGTTCATGGCTTGGGGAGAGGTGTCCTCTGGAAGGTATTGGTAGGGATGGTTTGTGGCACTCATTTTGCGTTCTTTTGATTTTTCTTTCAATTTTCTTCCCAATCCTAATTGCAGTGGGGACTGATTTTTGCAGTGTCATATCACTCAAGGCCTCTTGACATTGCTAGCGGCTTATTTCTTCTCTCCATTGCTTCCTTCAGTCCCACCCCCCCGCCCCACCCAGGCTGATTTCTATTATAAAACAGCTTGTTCAAAAACAAACAAAAATGAATTTTTAGTAAAACTCATAATGAACAATTCATGCTGTATTTTTCATATTAAAAAGCACTTTGGGGATTGCCTTCATTTCTACCAACAATAAACATTTTGGGAGCTTAACAAAGGTTCTGCTTTAACAGTATATAAAGAGACTTGCAAAATCTAATATTGTATTAAAATGCTGATATTATCATGTCTATATTGTACAAATAAGGCATAAAGATTGTATTGGCTGAATAACTTGCTTAAAGATAGTTCAGTACCATTTTATTGCATTTTTCTTTATTGGTTGTCTAACAACATTAAAAAGCATCACAAGGATTTTCATCATACAATTGTGACAGGGAGAGAAAAAAATGAGAACAATACTGTGTGTTTTCAAAGCAAAATGCACTTCTCAGTTCAACGAGCATTTATTTAGTGTGTACTCAGGCCTGAGCAAGGTGATAAGGGTCATGAATTCAAAGACAAATGAAACAGGGAACTCAGAATTTGTGGTGTAGACTGGATTATCTAAAAGCAGACAATAAGATGAAGTTCAGAATCAGCATTTGTGAAAGAAGTGTGGAGGGGAGAGGGATTGGAACAAAAAGAAAAGCTGACCGAAACCTGATTCTAAGAGTCTCATCCAACTCTTCAGAGAGCTCTGGAGCAAGAATTATCCATCTGAGTTGTTACAAATCTGGCCATGGTGGCTGAGGCTGGATATTCCCAGTTCGATCAGTCACAGACTATGGACTGCTAAGAAGGGGCCTGAAGCAAGGAGGAGGGCTCTCCCTCTGGCAGAAGTAGCCCTTGAAGGGACTGATTGCCCTTCTTGCAGTTGAGCAGGAAGGAGGTCTTCCACTGAAGTTGAATAGGAGCAACACATCTCGGTTTCTGCCATAGTCTAGTGGGAAGAATATAACTTTATCACGATGTAGGAAAAGCTATAATAGATATATGATCAGGTTGCTGCAGAAACACAGGGCAGGTATTGGGCCAGATAGAAGAACTAAAGAGGCTACCAGTATGCTATTGCAGAGTAGGGTCACCATAGATAACAATAACGTACTCTTTCATTTTTAGTCTGGTAAAAGAACATGATTATTATTATTACTATTACTATTATTTGTGCAAGTGCACTATGTGCGGGGATAGATGTGGATGTCAGACTGCAACTTCTCTTCTTCCACCTTTATGTTGGTTCCAGGAGTTGGAACTCACATTGCCAAGTTTACATGGCAAGAATCTTTACCAGAGCCATCTCATCAGTGCAGAAAAAGGGATTTTGAATACTTTTCACCATTAAAAATGATAAATGTGTCTTGTTGGTATATTCCCAGAACACATTTATCATTTCCTGGGTATATACCCACAAGACTCATCCTACCATGAAGATACATGCACATCCATGTTTATTGCAGCTCTCTTCACAATAGCAAAGAGCTGGAACCAACCCAAATGCCCCTCAACTGACGAGTGGATGACAAAAATGTGGTACATCTACACAATGGAGTACTATTCAGCTGTAAAGAAAGATGACATCATGAACTTTTCAGGTAAATGGATGGAACTCAAAGCCATTATGCTAAGCGAAGTAACACAGTCCTAGAAAAACAAGCAGTGAATGGTCTCCCTCATTTGTGGATGCCAACACCAAATCCCCAGATGAAAGGCAAGCTGAACAACATTGTTGTTATATTTCTGTTTATCTGAAAGCAACTATGTTGTTATAATGTAAATCTTTTAACAGGCTCTAGAATCGATCCACCACTTTCTTTCAGACTCTGTAATTACTGTATATGAGTGGAAAGTATGTATTCATATTTTAGAGTAATATAAAATTAAAGGAGGAAAATCTGAATGCTTTTTTTTTTTTGGTCTTTTTTCGAGACAGGGTCTCCCTGTAGCCCCAGCTGTCCTGGAACTCACTCTGTAGACCAGGCTGGCTTTGAACTCACAAAGATCCGCCTGCCTCTGCCTCCCGAGTGCTAGGATTAAAGGCGTGCG
>VZQC01005643.1:336188-352084 GCA_009823505.1 Rhizomys pruinosus
CTCCCCCCCCCCCAAAAAAAAAACCCTGAGAGACCCCTGAGGAACAGATCCTCAACTGACCTTGAGAAAACAAAATCCTTGGTTAATCTGGGATAACTGTGTGGCCTTAAGCATCCAAAGGAAAGTGCAATCAGAAATAAATAATCAGTAAGACCAGAGAAACTGTACTGCAGACATAAAACTTGAGATCTTAGAAAAAAGACAAAAAGAAAAAAGAGAGAGTTCTGTGGTTTGGCCTGTCTCCAATTCTTACTGGCAAGTGCATCTACTCTGTGGCTGCCACCACTTTTGGCACTCCTCAAAGACACGAGACACAGCTTTTTAACCTGCCAATATGGACTGAAGACTCATGTCTCTCCAAGAATCCTCCAAACCTTCAATGTCAGATGGGGACTACTGAGATACTTAGCTTGTGGACTAAACAGCTAAGGGGATTTCAGCCTCATCAGAATGCAGACTGCCATTGTTGGACTACCTGGAGGCCAGTACAGGGGTATCAAGACAGGATGCATGCTTACTGGATTTCATTTGGGGGACCATGGAAGGGAAAAACCCCAATGTGGAGCAAAAGTGCAGGATTGATGGTTGTTTGGGATTGCCAAGGAGGAACTTTCAAGCACTTCCTTAAGGAAAACATGACATCTTTTAGGAAAAAAAATCCTACAATTCAAGTGATATGTTTATGTATGTATGTATGTATGTATGTATACATGCATAAGTTATATGTATGTATATAACATACATAGTTATATATACACACATATATATACATATATATACACATATATGTGTGTATATATATATATAACTATGTATATATACATATATATACTGTAGCAATGCAAATTTGAGAGAACAACAAGAAAAGAACTGAAAAAAAACTCTGGAAAGACTCAGAAAAAGATTCAGGACATGTATGGCAGAATGCAGGGACTCGGGTGGGGAGGGGGGCATGGAAAGGGAAGCAACTCTAGATTCGATTGAGAAATGATATATGACTTATGGAAAAAGTTTAACAACAATAAAAAATTTACACTATTAAAAAAATAAAATATTATCAGTAAAAAATAAAAAAAATAATTTTAAAAGATTTATAAGGGAAGGTGATCTTTCAGCTAAATAGGAGCTACAGCTAAAGATGGGGTATGGTGGGAAAGAATTTCAATTTTCTGCTTTTTTTTTTTTTTGGTCTTTTCAAGACAGGGTTTTCCTGTAGCTCCAGCTGTCCTGGAGCTCACTCTGTAGACCAGGCTGGCCTTGAACTCACAAAGATCCGCCTGCCTCTGCCTCCCAAGTGCTAGGATTAAAGGCATGCACCACCACACTCAGCTAAGATTTTCAATTTTCAAAGTATACTTTAATCAGAGGATCCCCAAGCACTGACTTCAATTGTTATCTCTCTGGATTGAGACTTTGAATAAGTTAATTATTTTCTTTCATAGAAGGACACAATAAGCTATTCAAAATAACTTAAACATGGTGCCAGGAAGAAATGCCTCTTTTTCCCAGTTGAGTTAACTATTGCAACTTATGGAGGCAAGGAAGAAGAAAACATCAAAATGTGGCAAAGGCAGTTATTCACACATGTTAAGTTTGTCTCTCATCACTAAAATTCGGAAAATCAACTTCAACTCTGATTTTTGACTAAGAGTAGGCAAAGGCCACTGTATTTCCATGTGGCTATAATTATCACCAGGGCTGATTTATGGGCAGAAGACCTGTGCAGTCAGTCACATGAGACTCTGCAGTCACAAAGGCCTGACACTTCAGTTGACGCCTGCTCTACTATTGCACTGCTGGAATTTTTAATAACATTTGAACATGTACCCATGTTTGCATTTTACACAGGGCATACCACTTATGCAGCCAATTCTAATTTCCAAAAATTGCTTAAATTATAAAATAATTTTGTGTTCTGGGTCCATGATAAATCAAATGATAAGTGCTATCATGGTATCTTAAAACTTGGAAACTAGAAATGCTTTCTTTTTTTAATCTTATATTTAATTAGAAAACTACATATACCCAGGCATGGTGATGCACGCCTTTAAACCTAGCACTTGGGAGGCAGAGGCAGGTGGATTTCTGTGAGTTCAAAGCAAGTCTGGTCTACAGAGTGAGTTCCAGGCCAGCTGGGGAGACCATGTCTCAAAAAGACCAAAAAAAAAAAAAGAAAAGAAATAAAACTGCATGTTCATTATAGGATATTTGATAAATACATAGTCTAATAAAATAATCCAGAAAGATTACTTCGTCATACCCCCTATTATTAATAAAGTTTTTAAGTATATCTTATAATATCTTTTTTTTTAAAGAGGCTCTTTTGCCAGATAAGGTGGCACAGACCTTTAACTCCAGCACTCTGGAGGCAGAGGCAAGTGCATGTCTGTGAGTTCAACCCAGTCTAGTCTACATAATGAGATCAAGGCCTGACAAGGCTTCATAGTGAAACCCTGTCTCAAAAAGGGGGATTCCTTTTAAATTTTTTACACTTTATTGATTTACTTTGTGTACTTGTGTAGTGTGTGTGTGTACATACATGCCATGATGTGGATGGAGGTCAGAGGACAACCTAAATAATCCAAGATTATCTTCCATTTGAAGACCTTTAACTTTATCACATCTACAAAATCCCCTTTGCAATGTCCTGGACAGCTTGTGGTGGGTTGGGGGTAAAGATCATTCTGCCTAGCATAGTTTAATTCCTATTGATCTATTCCAAGCACAATTTGTCTTCCCCAAATTAATCCTGTTTGTTTCAATTGCCTAAGTATTCCATTACTATCCTGCTACATAACAAAACATTTCTCCAATTAAATGCCAATTGAGAAAATATTTTATGGGTTAGTGCTAGATTCTGAAAAGTAATGATGAGAAAGCCACTGTTAATAGGTCTATTCTTTCTGAACTCTCCCCCTCTACACTTATACTGGGTGGGGAACCCCCACCGGAAGTGAGTTGAGCTCTGAGTTTTACTAACTGTGTGGATCTGTGTGGAGAACATACACGTCATCTTCAAGTTATTACTCCCCTAATTGTTTCCCACTTTAAAAATAACATTTTTAGCATCCTTGTGGTGTCTGTATCCTTTATGCATAGTCGTTAGTTTTGGAAGTGGGAATGATAATCATTTTGTGCTAGAATTTAGGATACAAGATAGAGGATGTCCATGGCATCTATTTTATTTGTGATAAAATTCTATAACTTTAACATTTTTATGTCAAGAAGCAATGCTTTTTATCATCAACCATCATTCTAACTTAACCTCCAAACTCAATTTCTAATCTATTTATTCTCATTCATAGCCTACCACCTATATCAGTGAAGGTACCCACAGGAAACATGACAGAGTCAAGCTAGAATAATTAGAGAAATAATTATTTACACATGAGTAAGTGCAGAGAAATCACACCAAGTAGAAATAATAGAAAGCTTTGGGAATAAGAGCAAAGCTACCAAGACCCCCAGGCCTGAAGGTACCAGGCAAGGGGAAGGAGTTAACAAAAATCTGGAGAGTCAAGTAGTGAGAGGTGCAGCTCAATGCTATAGTGCTTACTTAGCACGCGTAAGGCTCTGGGTTCCATCCCTAGAATCCAGAGAGAAAGAGACAGATAGACATATGCAGAAGCCAGCTTTGAGGGTTTTAGGAACTTCTATTGAAAGACACAGCCAGCCAAGGAAAAATCCACAAAGAATGGAACTAGGCCAAAATAAATACCACGCTCACATTCTGCTCCAAACTCTAGTCTTCTACAAAGGCTTCCCATTGGTCAAACTAAATCAGAAGCTGGAGAGCAAGATGTGGTGTTCTACAGTTCATACAGTTCAGGTTTGAGGACACAGAAAAGAGAGGAGGTGAACAAAAAATGAGAAAGGCAGATGGAATGTACCCCACAAAGTTGATCCTCATCTTTCTGTCACACCAAAGCTGGAATAGTTTCACCTATCCAATGTTGCTCTCCTCCAAGGTATCATTCAAATTTTTTAATATGAAAATCCTATTGTGGTAAATCAGTATTTAAAGCTCATACCAAAATCTTTACCATGCCCCCAATCTCAGTTAAGTTTTCTCCCTTTGTTCTTGCCTTCTTTCAGTTTCTACAACAGATCTTTAGCTTTCTAGTTCTGATCATAATCTCCCGAAGCACAATCCCAAGTACTGAAACCCACAAATACCTAATTTCCAAAAGTCTAAGTACCCCTATATATAATATAACATGATATAATACAATATAATATAGAGTGTGTGTATATATATATATATATATATATATATATTCATCATATTAGAAGGTTAAAATTCAAAATGCCAAAATCCCGTAAACAAAGACTGTAAAAGAGAAAAAGAAAAGTAGTTAATGCTGGGGAAAGGACTGACCATATAGTACATCAATGATGAAAACTTTAGATTGAAAATCCATAAATTGTCTGCATTGACATTCCTTCTAGCTGTTGAAATTCCAGGGGCTCTTAATGAATTAAACTCACTTTGTCTAAGAGATACCAGTGAAACTACTGACTGATTCCACCATAGGATAAGAAGTTGCTTAAAGAACTGTGTTCCTATTTGATCATCAGTATTACTATTTAATTTTTTGGTCTTTTTGAGACAGGGTCTCCCTGTAGTCCCAGCTGTCCTGGAACTCGCTATGTAGACCAGGCTGGCTTTGAGCTCACAGAGATCCGCCTGCCTCTGCCTCCCAAGTGCTGGAATTAAAGGCGTGTGCCACCATGCTCAGCTTACTATTTAATTTTTAATGTGTGTGTGTGTGTGTGTGTGTGTGTGTGTGTGTGTGTGTGTTAATGCACAGTGAACAGAGGACAACTTTCAGGAGCCAGTTCTCTTCTTGTAACATGTGTGTCTCAGGGATCAAACTTGGATCATCAAGCTTAGCAGCAAGCACCTTTATCCACTGAGGCATCTTACTGGCCCCATCAGTACTATTTTTGCAAAATCTATGGCCTGTATATGGATGCATGTGGAATGGATTTCCATGTGCCTGAAACAACATAGAAACGTGGTATAGATGATGGGAAAATTTCATAGGAAATGTTCATGGGTATATCAAATCATATAAGAATTTCAAAAAGAGCAGTGCCCAGTAGAAAGTGAATGTGAGTGGATAATATTCTTCAAGAAGCTATGCCCTCAAAGAAAAAGCAGCTATTTATGTGATAAAATATTTCAGAATATAGTTGATAACCTTGTATGAACTCTCACTGTATAATTGTTCATATTCTATCCTTGCCATACTCTTTTTCCATATGTCAGGACAACTAATTTGGAGGTTTCCCTTCCTTCTTTTGTTTCTCCTGCTAGTTTTAATTCTCATCGTCACCATTATTAGTATCATTAGCTTCAAACATGTAATCCTCTTCCTCCCTCCACCTCCTGAGTGCTCAGATTCCATGAGCGTGTCACCATGCCTGGCATCACTATGGTTTATAATTTCCTTGTTATGTAGTTCATTTACACATCACTTCTTTTTTTGTCTTTTTGAGATAGGGTCTCCCTTTAGTCCCAGCTGGCCTGGAGCTCACTATGTAGACCAGGCAGGCCTTGAAGTCATAAAGTTCCACCTGTCTCTGCCTCCCAAGTGCTAGGATTAAAGGCGTGTGCCACCATGCCCCACGTACATACCACTTCTAATTCTTACAAGTTATATAGAGTGTTTTGGAGAGTTCTAATTTATTTCGTACAACTTTTGGTGAATTTAGCTCTCAAAAGAGCATTATCGCTGGGCGTGGTGGTGCATGCCTTTAATCCTAGCACTTGGGAGGCAGAGGCAGGCGGATCGTTGTTAGTTCAAGGCCAGCCTGGTCTACAGAGTGACTTCCAGGACAGCTGGGACTAAAAGAAGATCCTGTCTCGAAAAGACCAAAAAGAAAATAAAAAGAGCATTATCATTGCATTGTCTTTGTGTATAAGCATTGGGGGCTTGTATTCGAATGTTGAACTCCTTCAATAAAAGAAGAGATATGTTCATGAATTACAACCCATTATTTTTAATGTTTTACTTATTTTATATGTATGAGTGCTTTGCCTTATTTTATGTGTATGTAAGTGCACCTGTGCCCTTCAGTACATGCCAGGAGAGGCTAGATCTATGCTGGGTCCCGTGGAACTGGAGTTACAGACTGTTATTAGCTTCCATGTGGGTGCTGGGAATGGAATCCAGGTCCTCCACAAGAGCAGTCAGTGTTCTTAACCACAAGAGCAGTCTGTGCTCTTAACTGCTGAGCTATTGCTCCAGCCCCTATTATATTTTTTTATCATTATTATCAGTATTCTTAGGTTAAAAACTAAGAATGTATAAAAATACCCTTATGGAAACTCACTACTTTGTAATCTAATTTTAAATTATAATATTTTAATATTTTAAAATTATTTTAAATTAAAATAATTAAAATAAATTAAAAATTAAAATAAATTTTAATGTTTAATGTATGAGTGCATTTTCTGCATGTATGTATTACATCCATGTCATGCAATGTCCATGGATGTCAGAAGGCATGAGATGCCCCTTGAAACTGGAGTTATAGATGGTTGTTAGCTACCATGTAGGTTCTAGGAATCCAACTCAGTTCCTCTAAAAGAGCTGCCAGTGCCCTCAATCACTGAGTCATCTTTCCAGGCTTTTAAAATATATTTTTCAAAAGGGTTTGTACACAGGTACATGGCAGAGGTAAACAATGCTTTCCCCCAAAGTCATGGATAATTAAATGAAAATCTTAGTGCCAGGCATGGGATATTTCCCTATGAGTTATTGGTCAGAGATGCCCCAGATGTCCCAAAACAACACAAGCTATTGTCACTGTTCTTGGTCATGTACAATAACTAAATTGTAAGACCCTATTACTGAAAACACATATACTTTGGATGCAGGCCACAGAGAAATCAGACTGGAACTGACCTGGAAACTTCCTCTTTGCTGACTAGCTTTCTTTTTTGTTTGTTTGTTTGGTTTTTTTTTTTAGAGTAAATATCCTTTATTGACGGTAAAGCCCTCAAAGCTGGAACAAGTCAGAAAACATTTCCCAGCATTGCATTCTGTGTTTTAGGAAGGAGTCGATATCTGTTCTAAAATCACTTGCCAAACCTTCTTGTATGCCTACATGTTCTATTCTGTGGAGGCTTGGTGTAGAAGAAAAAGTAGCATGTCGAAGACTGGCTTGACTCTTGTTTACTTCATTTCACTTACATGGTATAGTGAATTCAGGCAAAGGAATCTTGATTAATTCAACGGTTTCCAATAATGAAGCCATTACTGACTAGCTTTCATAGTGCTGGATGATACTATGCAGGTCACTTGGAGAGAAAAGTCATGAATGGTATTAACCAGAAGTGAACCATGAATAGCACAGCACAGACCTGCCAGGCAAAATGGGCTCACTGGTGCAATAGTGGCATGAAGGTTTTGGAAGCAACCAACCACTCTCTGATTGGATTTGAGGCTTGCTCTACATGAGGGGATTCATTCCTGGTACTGTAAACCAGGTCAAAAGTCCTGAGACCATGAGGAGGGGGCGTACTACTGTTGTTCTGCTAAATAGACATGTTGTCAAACTGCCTTCTGTATATTTATGGTTATACCCATACATTAGTGCTGCTCCTAACCTTAGCCAGAGAACCTTCTGCAATGGCAGCAGTTAATGCAGCAACTCGTAACTGCTCAAATGCTGAGAATAAACGACTGTTGAGTGCTCACCCCTAAATGAAACTTTTTCATCAACCCCTCAGGGCTCAGAGAACATTGGAGAAGAAGGGGAAGAAAGAATGTAAGAGCAATAGGATGGGGAAGAGTGCTGTGAAATACTGTCTTCTGGACATGACATGGTCATTACACTTATGAACTCACTGTGGTTATCACTGCCTATTCAAGATTTGCACAAGAACAAGCCAACACGAGCAGTCAGTATTTCAGCAGGCAGCACTTATTGGTGTGTTGCAACAAAAACAGGATATGAAGGTTGGAAGAGGAAATGTTGAGGGGTGTCCAGGGAAGGGGCATTGAAGGTATATAGGCACAAGATACATCCTGTATGAAATTATCATAGACTAAATAAAAGATTTTTTAAAAGATATTTTTAAACAGTTAAAAGAAATGAAGAGAGCATGGCATGGAAGCACATTCCTTTAATCACAGCACTCTGTAGGCAGAGGTAGGGGGATGGATCTCCGTGAGATTGAGGCCAGCTTGATCTACATAGTGAGTTCCAGGACAGCTGGGGCTGTAGGGAGACCCTGTCTCAAAACACCAAAAAAGAAAGAAGAGATATATTATTGATCTCACAGACATAAAAAGATTTAAACAACTCTATTAACAAATTAGACAACCTAGATGAAACCTAGAAAGACACAAGTTCAAAATTCACAAATAAAAACAATGAGTATATTGTGTAAAGAGATGGAGTCGGAACGGTTGTGCTCTCAGTCTCCTGTGACTTTGGCATCTCTGCACAGAACCTGGGAGGAGGAGAGACATCTGCACTCTCTCCTCACTCTTGTGAGATTTTTTTTCTTCAGCTACATTTTCTAGCTTTGTAAGAAGCCTTACCATCAAATGAAAATGGCGAGCAATATTACCAACAACACTGATCCTTGCTCCATGACTTTCTGTGTATTCATAGGAAATCTCAACACTCTTGTCAAGAAGTCTGTTGTGGGGGGCAATCTTCTCAAAGTATGGCAAAATTGTTGGTTGCTCTGTGCATAATGTATTTGCCTTCATGCAGTATGTTAATGAGAGAAATGCCCGGGCTGCTATAGCAGGAGAGAATGGCAGAATGATTGCTCACCAGGTTTTAGGTATTGATCTGGCTGCAGAGCCAAAAATGTGAAAAAATCTGCAGCGGGGATGTATGTATGGGTCAGTACCAGAACAGCCTTCTCTGTCCCCTCTACTCAGGTCCTCATTTGACTTGGACTGCAATTTTCAATGAGAGTATTATGACAGGATGTACAGTTAGTTACCCAGCACATGTTCCTCCTCCTCCTATCACTTGTGCTGTGCTTTCCTCCAAACGCTAGCATGTATCGGGAAACATCTCATCCGAGGGGCAAGACTGGCTTCAATTCTAAGAGTGGAAAATGTGTTCCAAGTCTGGAAAGTTGAAAGGCGATGACCTTCAGGCCATTAAGAAGGAGCTGACTCAGACAAAACAAAAAGTGGATTCTCCACTGGAAGGCCTGGAAAAAATGAAAAGGAGCAAAGCAAACAAGCAGATGTGTCCTTCTCATCCCCAGTGGAGGTAACAAATAAGAAGGAGGCTCTTTACTCCATCTTTTGATTGAGCCATTTGTTTTCTTGCTCCTTTGTTTTTTGAGTAATTTATATATTCTGGCTGTTAAGCCTCTGTCGGATGTATCACTGGTGAAGGTTTCTCTTCACTTCTTTGATTGTTTCTTTTGTTGTACCAAAAAAATGAATTCCTGAACCTGTTTTGGAATTAACATATAGTTTATTTTCAGACATCCTAATTTTGGTATATGTGTGAATATATATATTATATATATCTATATATTTACTATATTTGAGCAATACAAATTGGAGAAACAACAAAAAAAGGCATGGTTCAAACTGACTGAAACAGTAAATTTCTGGCCAAAACAGTAAACCTCTGCATAGGAAAACTTTTTAAAAGACTGAGAAAAAGATGCAAGACATGTACGGCAGAACGCATGAGCTCAGGTGGGGTGGGGGCATGGAAAGGTGAATGAGTCTAAATTGAACTGAGAATTGATGTACGAAATGCACAAAACTTCAATAAAAATACTTTAAAAATAAAGAAATACTTCAAATCTTAAAAAAAATTAAGAAGGCGGAAGAAGAGCAGAGTGGCACCTTTGTTGAAAGATGAGACTAACGTGAAGATGGAGTCTGAGGCAGGTACAGATGACTACTCTGCTGGGGAAGGGGACCTGCTGGATGAGGATGATAATGAAGATCAAGGGCATGACAGCACCAATGGGAAGGATGACTTGGGCACATAGTGGCACATGTCCCATTATTTCTTTACACAGGCACTTGTCAGAAATCAAAATTACAGCAGCTCCCCCTTCCTTAGTGTCTTCAGCGCATTCCCACTGTTCTTCTTGTCCTTCCTGTGTTCATAATTCATAATTGTCTTGCGCCTAGTTCCATTTTCACTTCCTTTGATGCTCCTTGAGTAGTTTTCTGAAGTCTCATCCCTGTCATTTTTGCTTTTTAATTCTGATACCTCTTTATGCCTTAACAATAAAAAGTTGTATTTTTTAAAATGATTAATCCCAGCATGTTGCTGTATAACTGTAATACCAGCAGTCTGAAGGCAAAAGCAGGCAGATCTCTGAGGAACTGAGGCCACCCTGGTCTACATATTGAATTCTAGGCCAGCTGGAGCTACAGGGAGATCCTGCCTCAAAACAAACAAACAAAAATCTGAGTGGACGTAAAGACACCAGCCTTGTTTTCTTTAAAAAGTCAGAGGCTAACTCCAGGTGGCATAGGCATATAATCTCAGCACTCAGGAAGCAAGGAGGAAGACTGTGAATATGAAACCAGCTTGGGCTAAATAGTAAATTTCCAGCTACTGCTACTTAGAGAGACGCTACCTCAAAAAAGGAGGAATATGGGGAGTGACTCTTGCAGAGGACCCAAGTGCTGTTCCCAGCACCCACATGGTAAGCACAATTGAAACTCTAGTTTTAGGGGATCCAATGCCTTCTTCTGGTCTCCATGGGCACCAGACACACACATAATGCACTTACATACATGCAGAGAAACACTCATACTTATAAAATAAAATTAGAATCTTTAAAAAAAGGGCTTTACTCTCCACTGCTGCTCTGCACGCAGTCACACTGGAAGAAGAAATCGCCGCGCTCGTCATTGACAATGGCTCTGGCATGTGCAAAGCTGGCTTTGCTGGCGACGATGACCCCAGGGCCGTGTACCCATCCATCCTTGGGTGCCCCTGGCACCAGGGCTTGATGGTGGGCATGGGCCAGAAGGACTTGCATGTGGGGGACGAGGCCCAGAGCAAGCGAGGCATCCTAACCCTAAAGTGCCCCATCAAGCACGGCATCATCACCAGTTGGGATGACATGGAAAAGATCTAGCACCATACCTTCTGCAATGAACTGTGCATGGCCTCTAAGGGGCACCCTGTGTTTCTGACCGAGGCCCCTCTGAATCCCAAGGCTAACAGAGAGAAGATGACAGAGATGATGTTTGAGACCTTCAACACTCCAGCCATGTATGTGGCCATTCAGGCGGTGCTGTCCCTGTACGCCTCTGGGCGCACCACTGGCATTGTCATGGACTCTGGTGATGGGGTCACACATACAGTGCCTATCTACAACAGCTATGCCCTTCCTCAGGCCATCTTGCATCTGGACTTGGCTGGCTGGGACCTGACAGACTACCTCATGAAGATCCTGACAGAGCGAAGCTGCAGCTTCACCACCACAGCCAAGCGTGGGATTGTGCATGACATCAAGGAGAAGCTGGGCTAGGCTGCCCTGGAATTTGATCAGGAAATGGCAACTGCTGCATCCTCCTCCTTCTTGGAGAAGAGCTATGAGCTGCCTGATGGCCAGGTGACCATCACCATTGGCAATGAGTGATTCCGGTGTCCACAGTCACTCTTCCAGCCCCCCTTCCTGGGTATGGAGTCCAGTGACATCCATGAGACCACCTTCAACTCCAACATGAAGTGTGTATGCCAACACAGTGTTGTTTGGTGGCACCACCATGTACCCGGGCATCGATGAGAGGATACAGAAGGAGATCACAGCCCTAGCACCAAACACAATGAAGATCAAGAATCAAGATCATTGTTCCCCCCTGAGCAAAAGTACTCCATCTGGATTGGTGGCTCCATCCTGCCCTCGCCGTCCACCTTCCAGCAAATGTGGATCAGCAAGGAGTATGATGAGCCAGGCCCCTCCGTCGTCCACCACAAATGGTTCTAGATGGACTGAGCAGGTGCCAGGCATCTGCTTCATGAGCTGATTCTGAAGTTCAATTTGCCCTGGCAAACGTCCACCTCATGCAAGCCTCATGAAACTGGAATAAGCCTCTGAAAAGAAATTTGCTCTTGAGGCTTGTATCTGGTATCAGCACTGGATCTTAGAACTTGTTGCTGATTTTTAGCCATGTATTCAAGTTAACGGTTCCTTCAGTATATGTTTAATACCCTGTCCATATCTTGATTTAAGTCCATGTAGTTCAGTCACCTGGTAGCTGACGGTAGCACACCGTTGAAGAGAAATTCTCCAGCCTGGTGGATCTGTGAACACAGTGCAGTGATCTGTGCAGGGTATTAACGACAGAGCCGATTGATTGTTCAGGATTTCTCGAGACTGGCAAGGTTCCGAAACCAGTTATCACTTTTCAGTCTACTGGGGTAGGAAACTCTGAGCCTGAGGACCCAGTTTCCATTCTGGTGTTTCCCTCCTGACCCGTGGATAGTAACCTGCCTTGAGTTGGGAACATTTGCGTTTATACCTATAAATGTATTCCTCCTTTTAATTTATGTAAGGGTTGTTTTTTACTCAATTTTTGAAGAAATGACAAATTTTGGTTTTCTACTGTTCACTGAGAACATTAGACCCCAGCAACACATCATTGTGTAAAGAAAAATAAAGCACTACAGTACAAAAAAATTCTTTTTAAAATATTTTAAGTTGTCTTTTACAGTACTTCAGATGGTAGTACTTACAATGCTGGGTGCACTCACTTAACAACCACAGTGATATGCATTTATGCATTTTACTTCTTGGTCTATTTATATTTGAATATGGTTTGTCTACTCATAGCTGCTACACCCATGCAACCTTCTTTTGTCTTGTACTTTCAATTTGGTTGCCTTAAATGAACTATTCACAAAGCAATGTGCATTTTTCTGTTTGCTCTGAAAGCCTCCATTTATATGGTCTATGTGGTCTTTCATATGATAAATCTACTCAAAGGATATTCCTTTTTCCTTTAAAATATTCATTTCAGAACATCATTATGCCCACACTCATTTTAATGTTTATTATATTGCTTTCATCTGCAACACCTGAGTGTTTATGCTTGCAAAATTATTTATGGTTTTGTTCCATATTTTGCCATGCAAAGCAACGTGTAAAGGTGATCTACCATGTTTTATATGCTTCTCAAATTGATGTTCTTTGAAACTATAAATAAATGTCCTTAAAGACTTTTCAATCATTTGTTCCAGAATTTATTTTGGGAATATTGTTTGGGGGTGGGGATTTTGTAATCTTTCAAGATTTCAAAATTGGAGATTATAGTGTTCAGGATTTATCTTTTGGGATTATGGCCCCAAACATAGGCCATTTGTACATGCTATTCCTTTTTTGGTCTGAGCTTTTCGACCTCCAACCCAACCTTTGGCCTAGTTCATGCCTCTTCTAGGGAAGATCTAATTGGCTTCCTATTAGCACACTCCCAGCATTGTTACAGATTTATACAGGATAGGATGGTGTCATCCCTAGGAATATTTATCTTAGTTTGCAATTCTGTGTGCATTGTGTATGACATTTTGATGAAGCCAGTTTCCCCTTAGTAGGCACTAGAAGAATGAACAATTTATCCTAACAATTACTTTGAGATTAAGTTAATTTCTTTTAATCCAAACAGGGGCTAAAGTAGATGTGGGAAATAAAATTATCTCTAAACCCCAGCTATAGAAAAATCACCTAAAGAAAGCAAACTTTTTTTGCAAAAAAAAAAAAAATGTCCTCAGTCTCTTTGTTTCTGAGAGCAATGGTGCCTTCCATCATTCTGTAAACATTTGTTCCAGCACAGCTTCAGAGATGGGTCTCCCAGAGGAGGCGAAGCTTCCCACAAGTTCCCGGTAAGAGACAATAAAATTGTCTCAGTGTTCTAGACATAAATGATGACTTAAATGGCAGCCTCTCCCCCCATTCTCCTCAGCATTTGTCCCACCTCCTGGGTCACCAAGGATAAGAATTTATGACTCAGAATATTTCAGCTGCTAGGCTAACTGCATTGCTTACTCCTCATCTAAAGTCAGCTCTTAGCCATGCATGGTGGCATATATTTGTGTTTCCAGCAATTGGAAGGGTAAGGTAAGAAGATCACAAATATGAAGCCAATCTGGGCCACAAAGTGACACTTTGTCTTAAAAAAATAAAATTCTGGGGATGGAGAAATGATTCAGCAGTTAACACTTGCTGCTCTTCCAAAAACCTGTAGTTTAGTTCCCAGCACCCAAGTCTAGCAGCTCACAAATTGCTCGTAAGTACAGCTCCAAAGGATCTGACTCCCTCTTCAGGCCCCTTCAGGGTACATGCATTCACATGGCATTCATTCATACAGACATACACATAGGCATAAATTTAAAATGTTGTAAAAGTCTGCTATGAAAGAGATCATAGCAACAGCACTTGGGAAGTGAATCAAATCAGGAACCTAAGGCCAGCCTTGATTACAAGAGATCCTGTCTCAAAAAGCCAAAACAAAGAAACAAAAGAGACCTCAGTGTACTAGGTGATATAATTATTTCTGTGCATTACTATTTTGATGTGTTCTGAACTTACATCTCAAAGGGTTGCTAAGGAATGTAAATGATATCATAACACAGTTTCTGATATGTACTGGATAGGATTACAGTTGATCCAGTAAAATCCTAGATGACAAGGGTTGTAGGAGGGAGTTAAGAGTTTTTACTATAAACAAAGTTAGAGTCTTGTTTGTGAGATTCCCAGAAAATTTCAGGTTTAAACCTAGGAAAGGAGTAAGACCATACTCAAAGTCATACACGTTTGGGCCTTGGGCATGGCTCATTGAAATTTTAACATTCTTACTTGAAAATATTTCCCCATAAAAGGAATATCATCTCTATGTAAGCAATCTTCACAGCAAATGTTAATTGTACTGGAATTCTTGACACTCAGCTAGCAACAAAAGACTTCAAGTAAACACCTTTCCCTTTTTGTGTCCCTGTAATTTTCTTTGTCTTTCTATCCTCTCTCATTTCCAGAAAAATTAATTATAGAACTGGATATGGTGATACACATCTGCACTCTAGCATTTGGGAAGGTAAATTACAATGACTGTGAATTGAAGGCCAGCCTGAGACATACAGTGACACTCTTTTTTTCAAAAAGGAAAAATTAAGGTTGGAGCAATAATTGAGTGGTTAGAGCACTTACAGTTCTTCCAAAGGACCGAGGTTCTAACAACCATCTGTAACTCCAGGTTCAGGGGATCTGATGCCCTCTTCTGGCCTCTGCATGTACCAGGCATGGAAGTTGTGTTTTTACATGCATGCAGGCAAAACACACATACACATAAGATAAAAATAAAATGTTTAAAAGTTTTTTTTAAGTAAAAGATAATTATAAGGATTACATCTCATGGGCTAAAGGGGGAGACTGACCAGTCTTTGTTGCCCAGTCTTTGTTCTTGTTGAAAAGTATCACATTTGGGCTAGAGAGACTGCGAAGTTCAACTCCCAGCATCCATATTGGGTGGATGACCTGTAACTCCAGCTTCTAAAGGATCTAACATCTCTGGCCTCTGCTGGCACCTGCATTCCTATGTACATACTCATGCACAAACACACACATATACACATTGTGCTAGATAGCTTCACTTGTCAATTTGACACACTTGGGTAGAGGGAGCTTCAACTGAGGAATTTTCTTGTCGTGGCCACTCTCGGTACCAAATAACTGTATTAGTCACTTTTCTGTTGCTGTGATAAAGCACCATGACCAAGGAACTTATAAAAGGAAGAGTTTATTTGAGCTTACAATTGACGGTTCCAGGGAATTAGAGCCCATTGTGGCGGGAGGCGTGGCGGCTGGATCTGGAGCAGCAAACCGAGGGTCACAACTCGCAAAGAGCACAGGAAGCAGAAAGAGGGCAACTGTAGAC
>VZQC01005647.1:0-19833 GCA_009823505.1 Rhizomys pruinosus
GCCCAAACCCACACAGCTCATGGGTCCCACCATCCAGCAGGGGTGGCTTGTATGTTCAATCAAGTTGATCAAATGAGTGTCCAGTCTATATTGTTGTAGTTTCACCATTAACCTCAATCTCAGCCCTTACATTCTACCATGCCCCCTCTTCCGCAGATTGTTCCCTAGGCTTAGAAAAGGGGCACAGGTTAAATACCTAAATATCTAATTGCATGGGCTTCATTAGTAGGATCGAAAGGTTATGCCTGGACAAGCTGGCAGCCCATGAAAGAAAACAGCCAGAACTGATTAGAGACCAAGACATCAGTTCCAGAGAAAGTAGAGTGTTTTGCTTCTCATCCACCTGTGCCCCTTTTCTAAGCCTAGGGATAATTATTGATTTATGTATGTTGAATCATCCCTGCATCTCTGGTATGAATCCAACATGGTCATGATGGATGATCTTTTTGATGTAGGTCTGTATGTGATTTGCAAGTATTTTGTTGAGAATTTTTGCATCCGTGTTTATTAATGATATGGGTCTATAGTTTTCTTTCTTGTCTGTGTCTTTGCCTGGTTTTAGGATTAGAGTGATGCTGGTTCATATAAGGAATTTGGGATATTTCCCTCTGTTTGTATCCTTCTGAAAAGTTTGATTAGTAATGGTTGTAAGACCTCTTTATATGTTTTATGGAATTCTGCTGTGAAACCATCTGGGCCTGGGCTCGTTTTAGTTGGGAGGCTTTTTATTACACCTTCAATTTCCTCAAATATTATGGGTCTGTTTAAAGTGTCAGTCTCTTCTTGGTTAAGCTTTGTTGGTTCCCAGGATTTCAGATATTCATTCGTTTTTCTTAAGTTCTCAAATTTAGTAGAGTAGAGGTTTTTAAAGTATTCTTATATGATTGTCTGGATCTTTTCTTTATGTGTTGTGATGTTTCCCATTTCATAATGAATGCTATTGATTTGGAATTGCTCTTTCTTTCTTTTGGTTAACTGGGCTAGAGGTCTGTGTATTTTGTTTATCTTTTCAAAGAACCAGCTTTTGGATTCATTGATTTTTTTGTATTGTTTTCTTTGTTTCTATTTCATTGATTTCTACTCTGATTTTTGTTATTTCTTCTTCTCTGTTGGGTTTAGGGTTCATTTGTTGTAGTCTCTCAAGTGTTTTTATCTGCAATGTTATATTGTTTATTTGTTCTTTTTTTTTAATATGGGTACTTAAGGCTATAAATTTCCCTCTTAGGACTGATTTTAATGTATCTCACAGGTTATGTTGTGTTGTATTTACTCTGTTATGCTTTTGTTAATTTCTCTCTTGAGTTGCTTCTTTCCTCTGTTCTTTGAAATTGCTTTGAGTATTTTCCAAAGTGTTGGTTTTTCTGACATGTGTTCTTTCATATTGTTTATGTCATGAAAGATTTTTCTTTCTCCTTTAACTAGAATTGACATTTTTTTCTGGGTATAGTAATCTGGGTTGGCATCTAAAATCATTTAGCACCTGGAATACTTTGATCCATGTTCTTCTTGCTTTCTTCATTTGCATTGAGAAATCAGCTGTAATTCTGTTGGGTTTCCCCTTATATGTAGCTTGTTTTTATCTGTGGCTTTCAGTATTTTGTCTTTGTTTTGAGCATCTAGTGTTTTAAATATGATATGGTGCCAGACATGGTGGCACATGCCTTTAATCCTAGCACTTGGGAGGCAGAAGCAGGCAGATCTTTGTGAGTTCAAGGCCAGCCTGGTCTACAGAGTGAGTTCCAGGACAGCTGTGCTATAGGGAGGCCCTGTCTCAAAAAGACCAAAAAAATATGATATGGCATGGGGAACTTCTTTTCTGATCCTGTCTATTTGGTGTTCTATGTGCTTCTTATATTTGTATGGGTTTGTCTTTTTTCAGTTTGTGGAAATTTTCTTCTATTATTCTGCCGAAGATCTGATCCACACCATTATGTTGGGATTCTTCTTCTCCTTCCTCTATCCCTATGATGCAGGGGTTTGGTCTTTTCATGGTGACTCACATTACTTGTTGTTCCACTCTTGGGTTTTTTTGTTTTTGTTTTTGTTTTTTTTTAAATTTTTATTTATTTATTTATTTTTATGTGTATGAATGTATTGTCTGCATGCAGGTCTGCGCACCCGTGTCGTGCGATGCCGCGGAGGTCAGATGACGGTCTCGGATTCCCCTGGAACTGGAGTTCTCCTGGAACTGGAGTCACAGACGGTTCTCAGCCGCCATGTGGGTGCTGGGGATCGAACCCGGGTCCTCTGCAAGAGCGGTCGTCGCTCTTAACCGCTAGGCCATCCCTCCAGCCCCCACTCTTGGGTTTTTAAAAAACATTTTCATAATCTTTATTTGGGGTTTCTAGCTGCACTGTGTTATCCTGCAGGTCCAATTTTCTTTCTTTCTTTTTCTTTTATTTCATCCATTCTGCTTCTGAGACTTTTCCCCATCCTTTCCTGTTGATTGGATGAATGTTCAATTTCCTTTTTCATTTCATCCTGAGATTTCTTCAGTATTTCTACTTCCTTTTGAACCTTTTCATTCTTTCTTGTAGCTCCTTGCTTCTCTGGTCAGTTTCTTTTTTCCTTTCAGCCTGAGATCTTTTCAGTGTTTCCACTTCCTTCCAGAGTTCATCATTCTCTCCCTCTAGTTCTTTTCAGAGTTTGGATTGCTCTTCCTCTAGTTCTTTTCAGAGTTTGTCATTCTCTCCCTCTAGTTCTTTCCAGAGTCTATCACTCTTTCCTTCTAGTTCCTTCATGAGTTTTTCATTCTCTCCCTTTAGTTCTCTGATTTGTTCTTTATATTCTTTGATTTCTTTGAATATGTCTACAATTGTTCTTCTAAGTTCAGTGTCTTGGTTTCCTTCCAGGGAGATCTTGTTGTTGGGATCTTCCACAGGACTAGTTGAGTTTTGTGGGGATTTATTATGAGCTTTTCTCATATTGCTGTTTTTCCTTTGTGTCTTTGGCATGTTGAGTTTGTTTGTTTGTTTGTTTGTATTCTAGTGCTAATCTCAAATGTTAATATGGAGGACTGGTTGGTCACTCACTCTGCTTCCTGTCAGTTTCTTCCTCACTGACACTGCACCTACTGGATTGTCCCAACCACAGCATACCACAGCACCAGCAGCTTATCATCACCTCCAGAGTACCAGTAGCTTGAGTGTGTATGTGTGTGGGGGGGCAGGGTTTACTTTGTCCCTCTCGCCTGACCCCTTGGCCACCAAATCTGCACGGAGCTGTCTGTCTCTCTATCCACACACATGGTTCTTCTCTATGGTTCTAGAGGTGGGATGTTGGGCCCCTGGCTGGGTAACAAGGCAGTACACTAGATCCCATCTGGCTGGCGAATCTGGATGCATCTCTCTGTTTCTCTGTCTATGCACACAGTTCTTCTCTATCATCATTTGTTTTCTTGATAGCCATTCTGACCGGGTAAGATTTCAAAGTACCTTTCATTTGCCTTTAGTTGATGGCTAATGATGTTGAACACATTTTAAAATGTTCATTAGTTGTTTGCATTTCTTTTGAGAACTTTCTCCTCCATGTTTAGTTTCTTGAATTCTTTGTATATTATAGAAAGTAATCCTCTATTGGATGGTTAGCTGCTAAATTGTGCTGCATTCTGCAGGCTGTCTTCTCACTCAATAGACAGTTCCTTCCTTCCTTCCTTCCTTCCTTCCTTCCTTCCTTCCTTCCTTTCTTTCTTTCTTTCTTTCTTTCTTTCTTTCTTTCTTTCTTTCTTTCTTTCTTTCTTTCTTCTCTTTTTTGAGAAGGGTCTCTCTGAAACTACAGCTGTCCTGGAATTCAATATGGAGACCAGGCTAGCCTCAGTCTGTGTGCTTCTGCCACTCAAGTGCTAGGATTAGAGGCATGTGCCTCCATGCCCAGCAATAGTTTCTTTCATGGTACAGAAGTTTCATAGTTCCATGAGGTCTCTTTTGTTGCTTCCTCGTCTTATTCCCCAGTGATCAGAGACCTGAGGCTAGTTCTTGATGTCTAGTCTAATTTTTTTCCTCTTATACTTTTAGTTTCAGATCTTAGGTTCCTTGATTCATTCAGAGTTTAGGTTTTTCACATAATGAGTGATAAGGATATAGTTTCATTCTTCTATAAGCAAATATCCAGTTTTCAGCACCATTTGTTGAAGATGCAGTCTTTTCTCCAATGTGTATTTTTTGTGTCTTTTTCAAAGGCAGGTGGCTGTAGTTTCATTGCTTTGTACTGGATCCTCTATTGTAATTCATTGACCTCTTTTGTGCTAGTACCAAGCTTTATTTCTTTATTACTACGGCTCTGTAGTGTAATTTATAATTAGATATGATACTGCTAGCAGTATTCTTTTGCTCAGGATTGTTTGGATAATCAGAGGACTTTTGTTTATATAAATTTAAAATTTTTCTATTTCTATGAACATTGTCACTGGAATTTTGATTGGATTTGCATTGAATTTGTAGATTGCTTTTGGTAGAATGGCCATTTTCATAAGGCTAAGTCTCCTAATCCATGACAATGGGAGGTTTTTTTCATCTTCTAGTGTCTCCCTTGATTTCTTTCTTTAGTGTTTTAGAATTTTTATTGTAGAGGTCTTTCACATCTTTACTTAGGTTTATTCCAAGATATTTTATGTTCTCAAGGCTATTGTGAATGGAGTTTTCGTGATTTCTTTCTCAGTATGCTTGTTATTGGGAAGACTTAATTTTATATGTTGATTTTATAACCTGCCACTATGTTGAAAATGTTAAACAATTCTAAAAGGCTATTTATTTTGTGCTTAGGGTCTCTTTGGTAAAGAATTACATCTTATGCAAATGGAGATACTTTTACTTCTTTCTTTCCTATTTGTATCCTTTTTATTTGCTTTTTGTATTACTCTAGCTAAGACTTCCAGGACTAACTATATTGATTAAGGGTTTAGAAAGTGGATTCTAGGCTGGGCATGGTGGCACACGCCTTTAATCCTAGCACTCAGGAGGCAGAGTAAGGCGGATCTTTGTGAGTTCAAGGCCAGCCTGTTCTACAGAGTGAGTTCCAGGATAGCTGGGGCTACAGGGAGACCCTGTCCTCGAAAAAGACCCCCCCCTCCAAAAAACCCAGATGGCATTATGAACTTTGCAGGTAAAATGGAGGAACTTGAAGCCATTTGCTGAGTGTAGTAACACAGTCCAGAGAACGACAAATGGAAAATCATTTCTCTCATTTGTGGATGCTAACACCAAAATCCCACCAGATGAAAGGCAACTGAACAACATTATTGTCAATTTCTTTTTATCTGAAAGCAAAACTATGTTGTCATAAATGTTGAATCCTGCTCAAAGGGCCTCTAGAATCCACGCCAATTATTTTCAAGATCTGTAATTACTGGTAAATATATAGGTTGAAGATATGTTTTCATATTTATAGTAATATAAATTTAATGGAGAAAATGTGAATTCCCTAAAACATAAAAAAAGACTAAGAGAAAAATGCAAAGGAAAGTTAATGGCAGAATGCATGATCTAGGATGGGGTGGGGTGGGGTTGGGGGTAAGGGAAAGGGAAATGTGCCTGAACTGAATTGAAAAATGATGTATGAAGTACACAAAACATCAATCAATCAATCAATCAATAATAAAAGAAAAAACAAATTGGTTAATTGTTGTCCTCTCATTTGTGGATCCTAACACAAAGTCCTTTTATGTAATTCAAAGTGGGTAGTTGGTTAGAAAGATATAGGACTTACTGATATCACTATAGATATAGCTTCAAGTATATGTATGTCTCTAACTTCCTCAGTCCTAAGACTTAGGAGAAAGAATAAATCTTTTTTTAATGAACATTAAAAATCATACCATCAAAGAACAACAGAAGACTGCATCAGAAAATTGGACTGAAATGGTGAATTGGAAAGGGGGGATGGGTGGGAGAGGACCACGGGTTGTATATATTCGATTAAGGCATATTTAATTGAGTATTATTAGTGAGCTCAGCAAGTACCCATTTTTGCCTAGACACTGTCTACATGACACATGGTGTTTTAGGACTTAGTAAAAGTAAAGTGTATTTATTAAAACAACATGTTGTTTACAGAATCTGATAAATGGTAATGCTCTGAATAAAATGGAGATATAATTCGCTGTTGCCACATTTGCTTTACATAAAATCTGTAGAGCAAGAACTTTGGGATTGACACAATCAAATATTCTCTATAATTTCTCTGTTGTACAGTATCACCTTGTAGCATTCTCTTTAAGATGATTTAACGTAAAAAATTAAGTTTGCTTCCCAAAAGTTAATCAATATAGTCACCCAAAAACATGGGTGAATTTGAGAAATCTGTGCCTTGACTCCACCTATAGTCATGTGTATAATACAACTGTCTTCTGGAGACTCATACGCTAAAAAAAGGGGGGGGATACAGAAAGACAATGAAACCTTTCATCAAAACCCTTGCAATCAAATCTTAAAACTAACTATGGGAAAAGATTTGTTTGTTCCAACAGGACAATACGTCACCAACTTAACGGCTGAGAAAGAAAAGAATCAGTTTTGCATTAGTAGGATGTACCAAAAAGTGGCAACGGAAAGGCTTGACCCTCTGAACATCAAAGGAAGAAAGCCTCAGATTGCCATAAACATCGACCCCCTCTGTGATCCTACATGTAACAACTAGTTATAATGAGCATAATGAAATTTACCTTCTAGGTGCCACAAAGGTTCTGATATGAGAGACCTTCTTGCCTTCCCCCCCATAAAAAAGGAGAAATATGACGATGATGAGGTCGTTCCCAAACTGTAAATTGGAACCAACAGTTGTAATGGTAATCTCGCTTAATAAAACCTCGGTAAACTTGCTTTCTTTAATTGACATACTAGACATGGGAACTGTGGAAGGGATTACTCTCTTTCAGAACCAAATATAATACTAAAGTCCTAGGGCTATGCTCAGGCAAAATTATATTAATACAGGAGCTCTGACATCAGCAATGGATTGTTCTACAGGTGGATGTTGGCAGGGATCCAAGGCCCCACAAAAAGATAAGGGCTCCTTGCCTCTAAGTTGGGATACCTACAGGAGGAGAGGCATAAGAGCCCTGTGTCGAAAAACCTGACGTTAACATGGGAGGGGTATTGAGACCACACATGCAAGTGTACAGATGGCCTCTGGAATGCCAGAAGTGTTACTACAAAAGGCCACTAAACCATAAAGCAAATATTGGCTCTATCCACTGTGCGTACTCCCCTGTAAATAGAGACACCATGGCTGATACCAATGGTCTGATCCAGCTTCACAACTTACATCCTCTAAAGGTTAGGAGATGTTATAGCCACAGTAAGACCCTGTCATTTTTAACAGGGGGGAAAAATTGTAATTCATGGATTAACATATCCAAACATGTGTCTATGCTAAAGTAACCTACCATAACTATTAGTGCTGCTTAAAATACCTATATATCTAATTGGTGCTTCATTAGTAGGATGAAAGGTTATTCTCGGAAAACTCTGTCAGCCCATGAAAGGAAACAGGCCAAGAATTGAACCAGAGTCCAAGTCAACAGCTCCAGAGAGAGTGGACTGTTTTACCTCTCATCACCGTGCCCCTTTTCTAAGCCTAGGGAACAACCTGCGGAAGAGGGGGCGTGGTAGAATGTAAGGCTGCAATTGGGGTGAATGGTGAATACCACAATTGTAGTTCTGGAACTCATTTGAATTCAACTTGATTGAACAAAACAACCTGTCACCCCCTCCCACTGGATGTGGGGCTGTAGGTGTTTGGGCACTACAGCCTGCAGATAGGTTTTTGCATGAAGGATGCTTTTTTTTTTTTTTTTTTAAAGCAAAACTTTCATTCATACACGTAAAAAATGAAAAAAAAAACTGAGAGAAAGATGCAGGACAGTTATGGCAGAATGCATGATCTGGGAATGGGGTGAGGGTGGGGGGGGAGGGAAAGGGAAATAAGCGCTGACTGAATTGGAAAAAAATGTAAAATGCACAAAGCATCAAAGCATGCAATAAAAACTAATTAGATAAAAATAAAAATAAAATAAAATGTATATTATTTTTCTTTGCCAACCAAATAAAAACAAAAACAAAAAAAAAACTACATCAACTTGCTATTTAATTTAGGAAGGTAAAGTAATATATTTTTTTTACCTTACAAGCAAGTATACAGTTAAAACCGTGAAATCTCTAAAATGTGTTTTTTGAAATTAACCTATAGTATTTATTTCAAAGCCTTTGTAAATTTGTATAAAATGCATGAGTGTAATAAAAGTAAAGAAATGAAATAAATGGGACAAATAAATAAAATTATACTTAGAAATATTCAGAATGACACAGCTCACTTGAGGAGACAACCAATAATATGCCCAGATATAATCCATTTTGTTATTAATTGCCAGGGAGTATGACACTGGAAAGGCAGTATGTAAGGCAATACTCAAAGGAAAAAGTGTTTCAAGGTGAAGAGGAGGGGAAGGATTTGCACAGATTAATGTGCAGCAGCATATCTACTTCTAGGAACAAGAGCTATGGCCTTCACAGTCTCCAGCTGTGCATATTTTACAAACCTATAATATATTTGAGAGTTTAAAACACCTAATTTTGAAAAACTAATTGTAAGTCCAGATTCGCTAAGAAATCTAGGGAACACTGTCCTACAGAGGAATTAACATAGTGCTTCCTTCATTGAGAATGTGGTATCTATCATTTAGATCCTTGAAAAAGTTTCAAATGTTGCTTTTTTTTAGTCCTTTTTTTTTTTTTTTTTTTTTTTTTTTTTTTTACTTTTTGAGACAGGATCTCCCTTTAGTCCCAGCTGTCTTGGAGATCACTATGAAGACCAGCCAGGCCTTGAACTCATAGAGATCCACCTGCCTCTGCCTCCTGAGTGCTAGGATTAAAGGCCTGCTGCACCACCATGCCTGGCAAAACATTTTTATTTCAGCAAGGGTTCTTAAATATCAGTACCTATTAGAATCACTTGGTAACTTTTTTCTGAATTTTCTGGTTCATTTCATATTTGGTGGAAATGACAGTATTTGGGCTTAAAGAGAAACATTTTAGTATTGCTTATTAACTGTACAAAGAGTAAGTTTCCTCCTGGCATATAAATACATGCATTTATTTTACTTTCATTAAATTCTTTTCTTTTTTCCCCCTGCCTTAATTCTTACTTAGCAGCCATTCTCTTGTCAAAAAGTCCCCTTTATACTGTCATGACTCTGTTTCTTTAAACCTTAATTCTACATATATTTCCTTTAACACAATTCATCTTCTTGCAAATGGCATGGTCTTGTTCTTCTTTATGCCTGAATAATAAACAGAAATGATAATGGTGGTGTCCCAGGAACCACACTGGGAAGAAAATTGCTGTCTAGATAATTTGGTATATTCTCTTTAAAGTCTATTCAATGTGCTGTCCTTCATTAAATACTGAGCCTTTAGAAAGTGGAAATTTTATAATGTTTTTTTTTTAAAGCTGTCTTTTTAACCTTTCTACTAACTTGAATTGATGTGAATATTTTAGTATTATCACCTTTAATAAGAAATTTTCATATTACAGAAAGAGAGAGAGAGATTGTAGTATAATGGGTATACATTTATAGTAAGAAATGTAAATGAGACTTTTAAATGAAATATTTGCCTTGCTATTGTCAACATGTTACAGGGTATACAACACTTTTGAGAAGATATTAATTAAACAAAAATATTAAAGGATTCCTTCTCATCAACTCATATCTTTAAATAATAGTTGTTCATGCCAGTGCATGGGTGGTTCTGTGGTAGAATTTTCGCATGGCCAGGGATTGATTCCCAACCCAGGCAGTGTCCAGTCCCCTTTTCCAAGCTTGTGTTGCAAGCCTTTAATTCCAGCACTACTGAGGGAGGCAGAGGCAGGCAGATCTCTGTGAGTTAGCCTGGTCTACAAAGTGAGTTCCAGGCCAGCTGGGGCTACAGGGAGACCCTGTCTCAAAGGCACCAAAATAATAATAACAATAACAGCAACAACAATAATAGTTGCTCACTGAAAGAAGCTCAAATCTTTCAGGTATATATGCAGATGTAAAAATGCCATTACCTCCTTAGAAGTCAAGCAAGACTCCTCCGTCAGCACCAGCTACACCACCTCTGCCTGGAAATACTGTGCAGCAAGTGGCAGCCATATGTCCCCTGTATATCCCAAATCTATTGGCTTATTGCTCTCTCCCTTGGAAGAATAACCACCGTGATGGTCACAAGCTTACATCCTCTAATGGTTAGGAGATGTTATAAACCCACTATAACGAAGACGCCTGCCGATACTTGACGTAAGAAAATTGTAGAATTCATGAATTGACGGATATCCATCCAAACATCTATTCTGTGTCTATTCCAAAGTAAACTCTACCATTTAATTTAAACAATTAGTACTGTTTGGTATTTAATAAGGCCAGTCATGAGGTAATTAGCTATTGATGCTGTGTATCTTCATTGCTAGGTAGGTATGTATTGGTCCTTGGTCCTCCATGATGATGCAGTTCAAGGCGGTGCCTTTTACCTAATATTTATAATAGTGGGCTGACGTTATAGACATATCCTGTCTAAATACAGTCTATATTGCAAGAATGTGCTTCTATTAGTAGTGGCTTAACCTTTTCGATCATACTATGAAGCAGCATGCAATTAATCGGATATAGGTTAAGGGTTACTGGACAATGCTAGAGCAAGCACCAGTAGATAAATGATATTAACTAGCCCAGGAACTGTGTCTAGAGTATCAAGCATAAACTAAGCTTCGCTAGAGAGAAGTCACGACACAGTGCATATATTTAATATCTATATGGTCACCTACTCTGTGCCTCACATTACAGTCTACAGCCCTAGGGTGATACAATCTCGGAAGAAGGGGAGCGTGGTAGAATTATGGTAAAGTGCTTCGGTTTGGGGTGTTAATGGTTTCGGTTAATACTGACAACAGAATTATTTAGATCTGGTTCATACTCATTTGATCATGTTCTTGATTGAATCTATTATCAACCCCCCTGCTTGGAATGTGGTGACGCATGAGCTGTGTGTGGGTTTTTGAGTGACATTACTGCTGTGTCGATTAAATTGGGTTAGTTGTGTATCATGGATAATGGTGAATGTTCTTTGTTTTATTTATATTTAGATTTGGTTTTGTGAACGTCATAATTATGGTATGTTGGGTATTGTTTTTTATTTTGTGGTCAATTTTGGAGAAAGGTTTGTGGGGTGGTATGTGTACGGTCTATTGTTCAAAGAAGAATTGATGAGATCAGTTGTAGTGGATAGAGCATTGAAGAGTACAGAAAGCAGAGAGATTGGAGAGTGACAAGAAAGATGGCTTACGGCGAGGATGAGGTGTGGCTTAGGGCGAGTACTCTGGAATTGGGGGGGTGGGGGAGAAGGTAGGGGGGGAATGGAGGGAAAGCGGGATATATCCTGAACTGAGTTGGAAAATGAGTGGGTAGGAATACAACAAAGCATCAGTAGTAGATAAAAGAATTGAATGAAAAAAAAAAAATCCAATATCCTTGAGCCAGATGTGTGTTTGGAGCATGCCGTTCAATCTTACTAAACCGTTGTGAGGTGCCAGATGGGCACAGAGCAGATCTCTTTGTTCAAGTTCGAAGGGCCATAGCTTGTCTACACTAGAGGATGCTCTAGTGCATGGGCTCAGGGGACTAACAGTTGAGACCGACTCGTGCTCGAAAAATACCAAGAAAAAAAAAAAAACCAAATCCCTTATCACGCTCTATGACAACTGAGTACGGACTAGAGATATGAGTTAAGATATACACTAACAACAGAAGACAAGTCATCATAATGAAATCTGACTCATAATGGAACCTGAACAGATTGATGACAAAAGAGCTGAGAATGGTCTCTTAACGGAGGTGTCGAGAACAGAAAGGACAGTATGGGGAATGACTGATCGATAGATACTACTAAGGAATAGATAGTCATCTAAACCATTGAAATATAATGTGTTTAATGTAAAACATGATTCTAGAAGCTCAGAAAACAATTTTAAAATTTTCTCCAGAAAATAATAAATATTTGTAAACTTAGCATGTCTACCCTGATTTAAACACTGAACAATATGTAATTGCGCATAAATATCAATATTCAGCCACATATGCGTTGAAAATGCATGACTCTAGATTGGATCAGTCTAAAAATAATATGTTATAAAAAAAAACAAATTCTAACTTCAAGGTTTCAAGGATTATACTGAGATAAAATCTGAATGATTAAACTGTAATAATATTCTCTGTAAATTTGCAAGAGTAGAGCAGCCATTTTACTTCATTACTCAATTCATAACTATTCTTTGACAAGAGTACTCCTCACCTAACTCATTGTGGTGTATTTTCTTTTCCCTTACATTTATATATTTCACACAGATATGAGGAGTGTAAGATTGTGGATACCAGAGAGTCTCTTAGCCCTCACTGACTGTATTACCTCACTCTGCTAATGTCCTTTAAACTCATAATCTTAAATCATCTCATATCTTGTGGATAAAATTGGTTGCTGCTCCATATAACTAATTTTCCTTGTAGGTCATTCAGAAACTACAGAAATCCCCATAGGAATCACCAAATTAAGAGTAACTGATGAACTTTGCAAGTAACTTGCAGGAATTTGATCTCTAATTTTTAGAATATTATTTAAAATTATTTTCTGACTTCCTCTTCATATTTTCACATGCAGAATAAATAACATATGATACAATTGTATATCCAACATGCTTATGTGCAAAACATGAGTTGACTAATGGTGTCTTATTTCTGATTTCCATGTTTTATTACATTGTGATGATATGTGATCACTTATATGTTCTGTAATGCTTTGCTGGTTATTCACATAAAAAGGTATTGCAAAAACCCTGAGAAGTGGTAATATGAACACTGATGTAAAGGAAACCATCTCTGGAGAGGAAATACTACACTGTGAATAGTATATATTTGACATAAACACCAACAGCCAGAGTCTCTCTACCTGGGCACATGATCAGGGCATGTACTGCTGTGGGTTAAAATGACTGTGACTTTCTCTGACCCATGAGATTTCAACATATAACATCAATCTATTCCATTGTTCTGGTACTTTAATGGATAAAAATGATCAGTAACCATAACATCAAATATCTTTTCAGATTACCAAAATCAACAACATGCTGGCATAAAAATAAACTCGGTCATGTAAAGTCATCAGTATTGTAGATGTATTATTTTGGCTCTTTATTTTCTAGTAGTATAATATTCAACTTCATGTTGGATGCATTTTGATCCTGGGAAAATTTATGGAAAACTTTGTTTGTATATAAATGGGACCTTAGGAGTGAAGGTTTACTTTCCCCCTCCTGCAGAAAATATTCTTCTCATTTCCAACTTGGAGATGTATTCATTAAATTTTCTCAAAACAAAGTAATGAAGTGCTGAAAAGAAAACATGCTGTCGAGTGTGATTACCATAATGAGAATACTTCATCTAAAGACTTCTCAGGACTCCTTCCAGAGGCTGCATGCCTATATTGCCTATCAACATTGTTGTAGCTAACTTCTCTGCATGCTACTTGAAGCTTTCATAGAACACAAATATCCATTGTAACCTCTGGAAGCTTTTAAATGAAATAGTCACAATCACTGAATTTTAATGTAACTTGGCACCACTATTTTGCAGATTAGAAAAATGGACCATAACCAGTTTAGCTAAAATATTACTCTCAGGTAGCTCTTTGGCTCTAAGAAATCTCTATTAGTTTATTAGAATTATATATTTGCTTGCTAAAAATTCTGACTTTGAAGCATTTATTCTTTACATTTATGTAAAATTTCTTTTTTTTTTACACTGCCAATTATACTTTTATTCCACTCACAAAAAGATTAACAACATAAAATTTCATTTAAATTATGGATCCATAATTTCCACATTGCCATTGAACTTTCATATTAGTATTTAAATCTTATCAATAAATAAGTGGTTTTGTGTATTTAGAGTATCACCATGGGATCTTGGTGTATATTTGATTCCTCGTAAATAGATAATTACCTACAATAGACATGGTAATTTTGAAAAAATATCAATGTAAAAGCCGTGAAAAATATTGACCAAACAAGATAATGTAGTTGCTAAAAGGATGTATCTTTAACTGATAATTTTCTTTCTTTCTTTTTTTTGTATTTTTGAGACAGGGTCTCCCTGTAGTTCCAGCTGGCTTGGAGCTTTCTCTGTAAACCAAGCTGGCCTTGAACAAACAGAGATCCACCTGCCTCTGCCTCCCGAGTGCTGGGATTACAGGCGTGCTTCACCACTAAACGAAGTTAATGATTTTTTTGCCTCTTAAATCCTCAAGTCTATTAATTTCTTTGGTTATCACATTACTCTGTTTGTTGGGTTTTAATTTCAATTTTAACAATACTCATTAAATTTTGGATACAGGACATATTAAAATAAATACGTTACTCAAGTAGTAACGTTCAAACTAATTCAAACTGAGCATCATAAAATGACCTGCCAGTTGTTAGTACTAATAGCTTTCTACTCACATCTGTGAAAAAAAAAAAAAAAAAAAAACCTTACCAATCTTATATAATATTTGCAGTAATCAGTAATTCGGATAATATTGTTGCATGCAGCTGCTTCAATTGTAACTTGTGTTTCTAACATTATGACTATGTCATTTCCATACTTCAAAAATTATTCTACATTCCATTTGGTTGGTAAAAGTAAAATGTCTGCCAGGCGTGGTGGCGCAGGCTGTTAACCCCAGCAATTGGGAGGCAAAGGCAGGCAGATCTCTATGAGTTCAAGGCCAGCCTGGTCTACATAGTGAGTTCCAGGCCATCTGGGACTGAAGGGAGATCCTGTCTCAAAAAGAAAAAAAAAAGAAGTAAAATGTCCCTTATGGACTGGATGACCAGAACTCTGTACCAAGAGTTTTAATGGTGATAAACACTGAGTGATAGGCAGAGGAGAGATCCACTGTCTTTCACTGTCCTGTCCCAAGGTACAGGGAACTTACTTTAAAAAAAAAATAAAACTTTACAGGTACTTTTGAACATAGCTATAGATTTAACAATAGTAATGTATAAAAATCATATTACAGAAGAAAGACATAATTCCTAATATGGCATTTGTAAAATGTTTACATGTACAAGTTTTGGAAGCAGCTATTTATGGCTAGCACATTTTGATAAAAGCTGACAAACTCAGGATAACTAGTGAAGGCAAGTAGCTTGATTCCAACAGCTGCCTATCCCAGAAAAACACTTAGAGGTGATTGCAGCTTCAGCCATTTCATTCTATCATTGAAGCAAACAAGATGAGGTGGACTTATTGGCAGCTAACAACAGTCCAGTCTCATGAGGATTTGACACCCTTTTCTGACTTCCAGGGGCATTGCAAAACACATGCAGTGCACACATGCAGATACAACATTCACACACATAAAAAAAATGTTTTTAAAATTTTAATTTGGTTTGTGATTAATTGTGTCCATTTCTGGATTTACAAATATATTAATTTAACAAGGTTATGAAATTAATGATAATTTTATTTTATAAAAGAATTTTTAATTATTTTCAAATTTTAAGGAAAATACGGGGGATTTTAATAACATCATTAATTCCTAAAGTAATTTAGTTAGTGCTATATATTATATACAATTACACATATAATTATATTCTCTAATGCTTATACCAGTGAATAGTACTATACATATATTGTCACTACTATATGATGATGCAGCGTGATAATCAGGCATTAGCAAAAGTTTTATGTAAAATATACATATAAACATGCTCTGAACTCGTAAGTTTTTAGGTTGAAAAAATTCCATAAATGAGTCACAATTCCAGGGCTTTTTCTAATTAAGCTTCAAAGAATAGTATAATATATTTTATAAATATTAAATCAACTGGAGTGCACAGAGCTTAGATCAGGGATTTCCCAGGACCACCTGAAGCACAGGTAGGAGCCGGACACTTCAGCCAGGTGGATTCTTGGATAAATCTATCACAGAGTTGTTGGACTGTCTGTTGGGTAATTCAGTCATTGTCTTGCAGGGATGGAGTCTCCCTGCTAGCTGGTATAAGAGGTAGGCCTATTGCCACCATGAGACTTGAGTACACAGAACTTAGATCAGGGATTTCCGAGACCTGAAGCACTGAGCACAGGGGCACGGGCTAAACAGGCATACACCCCCCAAAACTGGAATTACTGAGGGAGTGTCCAAGTGGATTCTTTGGAGTATCTTCAGAACAGAAAGAGAAGAGTGAGTTAGGCTTCCAATAGAAAGCCTAAAACTTAGACAAGTCAACACTCCATAAGCAAGGAGAAAAACAAAACAAAACAAACAAAGAAACAAAACAACGAAGGCACCTGAAGGAGGCAAGCAAAGCAACCTTCAACACAGTGAAGAGGCATTTGGGATTCACATTGGAATACAGGCAAAGAGAAACCCACATGCCAGGGACACAAGGAAGGACAACATGGGAAAGGTGCAAGATAATTCCACATCAAGCTCTACCAACCCTGTGGGAGATTCCTACAGTGGGATCTCCCTGGGGATGGCCCAGGACACAGATCTTAGAGGAACAATTGCAGACATGTTCAAAGAAATCAAAGAGTATAAAGAACAAGTCAGAGAACGAAGGAGAGAGAGAAACTCAAGAAGGACTTAGAGAGAGAGATTGACAAACGCCAGAAAGAACTAGAGGAAGAAAATGACAAACTGGGAGGAAGTGGAAACACTGAAAAGATCCCATGTTGAAACAGAAAAGGAAACCGACCAGAGAAGCAAAGAGCTACAGGAAGAGATTGAGAAGCTCCAAAAGGAAGTGGAAATACTAAAGAAATCACAAGATGAAATGAAAAAGGAAATCAAATAAATATTAAATCAACTATCCCATTCGTTATTTTGTCATATTATAATTATATGGATTTGGTAATTATTGATTAGAATACATACTTCAAGAAGCATAGATATAAATGAATTAATATAAAATTATGTAATTAATCTAAATCTCTAAAAATTCACAAAGTAAAAACATGTTTTTTAAATATTTGTAATGATAGAAATAAATATATTTGTTCATAAATGGAGAATAGGTACATTTTCAATAATATGAATGCAATATTAGTTTTATTAAAGGTGAATTATTTTAAGAAACAGAACAATGATGTTTAATATTCCATCCTTACCAATTAAATTCATGAACATCAAATCTATGAATATCAGTAGGTTCTAGCAAAAGTCCTAGACTGACAGCTCATCTATTAGCATGTATCTAATAATCGTGACTTTGTGGAGCCTGACTATAAATTTCACAACAATCAGAATGGTACATAAAATAAGCTTACATGTAAACAATTTGACATATAGAATATATACCTTCATGAAGCCACAAATTTTTAACTTCTGATGCCATTCCCTAGGTATATATAGATATTGTTGAAGAAAAGAAAAAGATTAATAAAAACAAATATAAAACCACTGAAGGAATCTTAAAGGAGCACTTAATGGTCCCAGTATTTACTAATACATGAAATGCTTGTGAGAAAAGTTACATAACAAAAGAAATGACATGTGAAAAATGGAAAATTATTGTAGCTTTGAAAATTTCTAGAAGATTTCATAAAATAGAAATAACATTAGAATAATAATGACTTCATGAGAAATTGATAGTCCATGATATGTTAAATGAGGACAAATAAGAACATTTCCATTAAAATCAGTGCAAGAGAAGAGTGTCTCTTTTACTCTAGTGCTTGAAATCTTACCCAGAGAAATAAGACAAGAGAAGGAAATAAAAGGGGATATTAACAAGAAAGGAAGAAGCAAGAATATCCTTATTTCTAGATGGTATAATTCTATACATAAGAAATGATAGTCTTCAAGAATTTCTTAGATATGTTAAATGCTTTCCTCAAAGTAAGATGATAAAAATTAACATATAATTATAATGGCTAATCTTCGTTGTCATCATGATACAGCTTGAAAAGGAGAAACTTCGTTGAGGAATTTCCTCTATCTGATTGGACTTTGTTCATATCTGTGGGCCCTTTTCTTAATTTTTAATTAATGTAATAGGGTCCAGGTCAGTGAGTTTTGTCACCCTTACATAGGTAGACCTTGGCTATATAAGATAGCTAGCTGAACAATCAGAAGATGAAAAGAACACCAGTAGATTGGTATAAGCAGTACTGTGAAAATGGCTACCGTTCATCAAAACAATCTACAGAATTGATGCAATATCCATCAAAATCTCAAAGCAATTCTTAACATAAATATAAAATTACCTTAAAAGCCAAAGGGAAAGGCAAAATATGCCAGATAGCCAAAGCAACCCTGAGCGAAAAGATAATGGTATATAAGTATTACCATATCAGATTTCAAGTTATGCTGAAGAGCAATAGTAAAACAATACACAAAACCACAAAACAAAAACAAATCTTCAGGTCACTGGCACAAAAACAAAGATGGAGATCAGTGTGATAGAACAGAGGGTTCATATGACCACAAGCAGCTAAAGAAACATGATTTTTTAATAAAGACGCCAAAGTTATGATTAGAAAAGATAGTTACTTCACCCTCTTCTGACCTCCATGGCATTGCATGTGTGCACAAACCTACATGCAGACAGTACATTCATACACATAAAAAAATAATTAATTAATTAAAAAAGTGAACTCCAAATGGATCAAATATCTTAATATATATTTGAACATTTAAAACAGGAAAATATTTAAATATTTCATTCATTATTTTTATTTTATGTACTTGAGGATATCCTCTACATGGATGTAAGTGAACCTGAGCCATCTCTACAGAGCTTTGAGAAAACAATTAAAATATGTTCATTGTCAAAGACTTTAAACAGGGCTTAGTTATTCAGGAAATGCCAAAAAGCAACAAATGGATTTTCAGAATTATTTTTTAATTTTCTAAGAATTACTTGTTTATCTACCAATATATCTGCATGTATGTGTCCATGAGTATATTTATCTTAGCTTGTGTATGACATCACTGCAGATCCCAGAAGAAGACGTCTGTCCCCTAAACCTGGAGGTGTAGGCAGTTGTGAGCCATCCACTGTGAGTAATAAGAAATAAATCAGTGTCATTTAGAAGAACAGCAAGTATACATAGCTGCTGAGCCATCTCTCCAGCCCCTCCTTGTGAAATTTAAAAAGCATCTGTATAGAAATGGTAACAATTTTTCTGAGGAATATAGCCTAGAAAATGGAAGAAAATATTTGCAAGCTGTATATCTAATAGTAAATTCATTCTAGACTCTACACAAATCTATATAATTAAATAACAACAAAGCAGTTATGCCAATAAATACATGGAGTAATAAATAGACAACTCTCAAGATAGGAAATAAAATGGACAATAAATAAAAAAGTATTCAATTTCAATAACCATGAGAGAAATACAAATTAAAACTGTATTGAAATCCATCTTATCCCAGTTAAAATGACAGTCAAAAGGAAAAATTTTAACAACAAATGCTGGGAAAGACCTGGACTGAAGGCCTTATACAGTTGCTAGAAAAGACCTGAACTGGAAGCCTAATCCCCTACACTGTTAGTAAAAATAAAATCTAGTCAGCTATTGTGAAATCCAGTGTGGAGGTTTCTCAAAACACTAGAATTAAGTATTCTGGGTTAACATGTGGTCATTTAAAGCAGGGCATACTTAGGTCCAGGCTCTCTGGCTTTCATAGTTTCCATTTAAAAGGCAGAGGCAGGTGGATCTTTGTGAGTTCAAGGCCAGCCTGGTCTACAGAATGAGTTCCAGGACAGCTGGAGCTACAGGGAGACCCTGTCTCGAAAAGACCAAAAAAAAAAAAAAAA
>VZQC01005647.1:21099-86923 GCA_009823505.1 Rhizomys pruinosus
CAAAAAAAAAAAAGTTTTTAAATATATCAAGAAAAAAGGAAAAACAATGAAAGAAACATTAGGCAAAGATCATATCAAATCATGCATTAGTGAATCTCAGTTCTGAAAATTTACTAGGTTGAATAGGTCCCAATTATAATAGGTTTAGAAACTACTGAGTTAAAAAAATGTTTGTTCATATATGCCCAATATCTAATTAAAATGTAATTAGTAGGATGGTGAGGTCTTAAGCATATGTTTTTAACTGTAAAATACATTAAGAATAATAAAAATGCTTTGCAATGTTTTATGCTTCCCTTGTGTACTTGAGACAAATAAAAATGTATTACGGTAGGTCACCAGTTTTAATATTTGAGTAATTTATTGAAATTTCCTGCTTAAATTTGTATTTCATATCTTCATATACTAGTGAAATTAAATAATTTTGAGAGATAAATTTAATTAACATATAAAAGCTGAATTTTAAACATTATCCTTTCTACAAATTATAGCCTTTCATCATAATTTAGCCTTGAGTTGTTTTTTTATACAACTTTACACACAAATGGCATTACAAGTAATAACACTTATAGGCTGGACAAAGTGATGCACAACTTTAATCCCAAAGCCCAAGAGGCCAGACTGGCAGATCCCTGAGAGTTGGAGAACAGCCTGGTGTACATGGTGAATTCCAGGCCCGCCACAGCTCTACAGTGTGAAGCTGTCTCAAAAACACAAAAAGCAAACACAAACCTCTTATAATTTCACCTTTCCCTTAGTTTGTCACCTATGGATTATAAATTGAAATTTTCTATAAATTAATAGTCACTTTATCCCACGGTTATTTTTTCATTTTTTAATTAATTAATTAATTAATTAATTTTTGTGTGTATGAATGTACTTCTGCATGCAGGTTTGTGCACCCGTGTCGTGCAATGCCATGGAGGTCAGAAGAGGGAGTTGGGTTCCCCTGAAACTGGAGCCATATAAAATAAATTACTTAAGTATAATTATACAAACTTCAAAACTCCATCATAAACTGGATGTGCTGTGCTTTTGGCTGATGAATACCTATCTACAGAGAATCTCATTTTTGTTTGCACATTTGAACATTAGGTATTGTCTTGTTATATTTATTTGAGTGGATGCTTGATTCATATCTTCTTTTTCATCATAAAATAAGTTGTATGTAACTGTGGAATGTTTCTTCTATTTGTGATTGTTTTGTCCTTAAAATTCAGATATGTGACACAGAGTTGACACTCATAACAGAATCTGAGTCAACAATTAATTGTTCTTGTCTGAGTTTAAGTAAGCTCATAAGTAAGAAATAAATGAGAATTAACTTCTTAGCATTCACCTTGACTAAAACTTATAAGAAATGCAGTTCAGTGGAAGAACTCATTTCTCAATTATCCTCTTTGTATGTTTAGGCAACAGGGGGACATTAGAGGGTAACTATAGCTAAAACTGAAAATTACCTAATTGCATTAATATCTTTTTGTGAATGCACACACACACACACACACACACACACACACAGAGAGAAACACACACACACACACACACACACACACACACATATATTTTTCACAAATCTTCTGCCCTTTCATGATAATACAAAGGAATGCCCAGTATTGTAGTTTCATCAGACAGTTAATGTATCTTGTTGATAATGATTATGTTCCTCTACTTGTAAGATTTTCAAATGTGTCATATATGTGTCTGCCATATTGCAAGAAGGACACTGATTTATACAAATTCAATTTTTGTCTTAGTAAAGGAGATACATATATATTATTGTTATTTTCCTAAATGTTTAAGAATATTTTCCCAGTAGCTATCAAAATCTTTAAAGTTTTGTGATAAGAAGAATACATTTTATTTAAATGGCAAGTAAAAAACTAGAAAATTGTTTTTGTTCAAACTTGGAGTCTTAAGTTATTGTTTGATTTGTGTATAATTTGGTTATACATTAATGCACCTATGATGTTGAAACTATCCCATAACTATCCCATAGCGAAGAAGGTGTTTCTTTTGATAAATGATATAATTTGCTTACAAATAGTTATTCAAGTTTATATACCCAATATGGGTTTGAATCTGGGAATTTTCATCCAACACAAATACCCTAAAATTATTTTTTATTTATTTATTTCGGTATGTGTATCAATGTACTTGTCTGCATGCAGGTTTGTGCACCCGTGTCGTGCAATGCCGCGGAGGTCAGAAGAGGGTCTCAGATTCCCCTGGAACTGGAGTTCTCCTGGAATTGGAGTTTCAGACGGCTCTCGGCCGCCATGTGGGTGCTGGGGATCGAACCCGGGTTCTCTGTAAGAGCGGTCGGTGCTCTTAACCGCTAGGCCATCTCTCCAGCCTCCTAAAATTATTTGTAACTTTAAAACAGTATTGCTTGAACACTGAACAGAGATAGTGTCTGATATCTATAAAGATGCACATGTGTAAGCAGGAAACAGGAATGATTTGAGGGAGAAACAGAAATATAAAAATAAAACCACAAAAGAAATAGCAGAATAACATCAAATGACAAAAAATGTGAAAAATGTTTATATGAATCAATTTGAATTTTTAAATGTTGGCTATAAATTAACCATACTCTTCTGACTAAATAGTCTTGTTGAAAATATAAATCTGTAATTGACCAAAAGATTGAAGTACCTTCAGTCCTAAGTCACATCTTTTTTACAACAGGGATACAAGGAACTGAATGGATTATGAAGATTGTTGTTAATTACTGTTAGAGGTGATGAGGTAGAATTCAAATATCAAGCTTGTTAGTCAGAGACTCAAAGTCCAACAGAAGACAGATGGAGAGAAACAAAAACAGATTCATAGATGGGATCAGCCAAAAATGTGGAGAATATCTCTCATTGAAGTTGTGAGGACGCTGGGAAAATATTTTCTGTTAAATGAAAGTTTGCATGGTTTTAGTGCATTATACAGATTCTGGAGAGTGATAAAGACCCACATATAAATACACTGAGAATTCTGGGTTCCACCATAAAACTGTCTATGAACATAAAAATGTAACCACCTTAGTTAAAAACTGTATTATTTTTAAATAGCAGGTATATCAACTAGTTTCTGTTGCTGTGATAAAAGATCATGCACAAAAACAAACTAAAGAAGGAAGTTATTTTGGCTTGCGTTTCCAGAGAGCTAGGCCTCCATAACAGGAAGTAAAGCATAGAGGCAGATGTCGGAGGCTGAATGTCCACATCTCAACTGCACACAGGAAGCAGAGAAAACAAGTGGGCTGTCGGGGAGGCTGTAGGACCTCAGTTCTTACTTTTACATAGTTTCTACAGCAAAGCACCACCTGCTAAAAGTTCATCCTTGAGACATATAGGCTAACAAATGTATGATAGTACAAAATGTATTTAGTTTAGATTAAAATGTCTTCCTATTCTTTAATAGACTCAGCATTGCTGAAAATCAAAGCAACCTTTTAATTGTGAAGAGCTATAAAATAAAAATAAGAGAGAAATGGATAAAATGTGGATACATAAAGAGAAGAAGGGAGGGTTATGCAAGGAAATTTTGGGACAGAGGGAAAGAGGACCTCAAAGAAGTGGGACCATAGAAGACTAGTGCTGTCAAGGGTGAAATGATGAATATGAGGACACTTTAAATGGTGAAGGCATGGAGGAGCATTAGATAGGGAGAAAGAGGTTAGATAAACAATACCTAGCCAATGTTAAAAAAAGTAATCTTACTAGTCTAACAACCTAATGACAAATTACACGTACAATATCTCTACAGGAGTCCATGTTATAGCTGAAGGCTGCATAACAAGAAAGAGTTCCTTTTAGAAGAAATCTTTCTTTGACCAGAGTAGTCCAAGAGATTCCCCAAATTACAGAGGCTATTGAAACAACTCTCCAAAAACTGGAATGTAAGACCCTGTTGCTGAAGACAGGACTTAATTTGGAGACTGGATTTGGAAGTAATGGAGCTGCAATTGATCTGGAAACCACTTCTTCTGAAGGCTAGCTCATAGCTTTAGAGGGGGAAATAGCTGTCGATGGTCCAAAGCCAGCTTTAAGACCAAATAGCCACATTAATGACCAACACAATATATGACATTGGGGCAATAGTGGCACATTTATCTTGGTGCTAATCAGTGGTTACCTAATAGTACTTAAAGCCCACTCAATGGGAGGAAACTCATGTGTGGTACTGTAAATATAGCCAAATATGCATGGATGGAGAGATCACAGATCTTAGAGAAAACCCCAAGGCTGTCACATACCTAGACCAATGTAACTTCTTCGTAAGTGCAAAATATGTATCTTTATAATTATAGTTAAGTATTTCAATCACCACTCATCAAATAAGCTTATTTTGTACCAGATGGAGTCTATTGGAGTATCCCACAACTGGTCCCATACAGACATTGTGAATGGCCCAGGCACAATTGGTACATCTACAATGTAACCTCTACACCTAAGGCTCAAGCAACATAGAACAAGAGACAAAAAGGTCACTAATGAGATTCGTTAGTGTTCCTCCCTCCTGCCGCAAAGGGTCAGGAACATAAAGGTCACAAATGGTCAAAATGGGGAGATTAAGGAGTCTGCAATGTGTGTGGGTCCTCAGACAGGATATTATGTTGAGATTCACTCACCCAAGGGCTCAGGGACCATTGTGGAAGAAGAGTCAGAGAAGAGGTAGATGAACATATATTAATGGAATCATACAAGATCGCAGGACCCTGTTTATATAATCCAACAGTGGTGGTGTCAGCATGCACAAGACCCATGTAAACTTAAGCAGACAAAACCCAATATAGAATTGTGGAAATGCCCAGTGGGTCCCAATCTTAGAAGTACCATTGGTAGCTATTTACTGCTGGGTGAGGAAAGGCTGATCTTAAAGTGAGTGACTCTGGATGGACTGACTAGACCTCAGTGGATGAGCTTTTACTGAGGAATGTCAAGGGATGCTAACTTGACACAATGGCCTTTGGCACAAGAGGCAGAGTGTATGAATTCCAGTGGAGGGGTGTGGAAGTCTACCAACGAGGAACGAGTTTAAAGGAAATTATGACATTGAGATATTTTGGAGAGAGAGAGAGAGAGAGAGAGAGATTACATACTTCCTATATACAATGACACAAAAAGGGAGGAATGGGCATAGTGAGGAAATACTGTACCAAGGCAAGGCTGAAATGTAGAAAAGCAAACACACACACTCACAATGTTCTGGTTAGACTTCAAATTTAGATTTTTTTTTAATTTCTACACCATCTCCATCCCAGACTTCTTTTTTACTTTTTATTTTTTTATACTCTATTTTTTTATTAATGTTTTATGTATTTCAGAAAGACAGAGAATGGTTTCCCTCATTCATGGATGTTAACACCAGATTGTTTTTAAAGCAAGGAAACATTTAAAGGCCACAGTATATGTTTTTCACCAGTTGATAATGCAAACAAATATTTATGTAAAAGTTTTTTTTTCTCTGAAACTCCCTTACTATCTTTTGTTCTTGAACTTTCAATTTCACAATCAGAATATCTCAATACCAACTGTAAGGCTAATTTAAATTAAGTACTTCTTTTTACCCTTGGCGACACCTCATACTGTTCCCAACTTTCCTAGCAGTAAGTTACTTTCTTGCCAGATCCTTAAGGGACATTTTTGGCTTGCAAAATGCTTCTGCTGATTAGCAATGATTCATAACTTATTTAAATGAGGCTAATATCCTAAGGCTTTTAATTTAACATCTATACACTTGTGATGATAGTAACTGGACATACTTTACAGGGTACTCTGAGTTTTCAAAGAGAAAATATGTTTAAAGTTCTGATTGATTACAATTAGAACAGTTACATAGGGCATCAGCTAACTATTGAAGTAAAAAAGCAATACAAATTCTTAATGAAGGAAGTGCATATGGTATAATTCTATGGAGAATTTAACCAACCTATGTTTTTACATACAAACTAATAGAAGAGTCACATACTATCTTCGCAATAATTTGCTCAATCTTGAGGCATTTTCCTCTACAGGTCACATAAACTATGAATTATGAAATATTTTAATTTTAAGTATAGCTGTTTGGTTTTATACCAAAGAATGTTGAGAATCTAAGAGATAAAATGATTTGTTCAGGATGGTAAAACCAATTTGGGGCAGGATTACATGAATATGGAACTATCATCATATTTCTAGTTTTAAACCACAAAGCAGTTATTTTCCATAATAGACAGTGTTTCATCCAAGAGGATGAATATGTGCTGGCTTTACATGAAATGCTACTTGAATTAGTGGCTCATGAAAAATGAAATTATCTATGATATCCTTTGATTGCTGATTTATTATTACAAAGTCAGTTGCTTTTAAAATACATAGAGTGGAAAGGAAGATGCTTATTTTAGCTGAGTCTGTAATTAGAAGTGAGTCATCTTCCATTGAGAAGGCAAATTACCGGCAATTTTCCCATTTGCCAGATTTTCACATATATCACATGAATAATTGAATAATGGGAATGAGCCAAATCTAAGGTAGTTAATTTTAGTTGGGTAAATTCAGTGCCATCTGGACTTCTGGCTTTCCTGTCTTTTAATTAACCTAGTTCTTTCAGAACAGTCCTAACATCTAATTGGTAAAATAGCTATTCAAAGCTCAAACCAGAATGAGTAAGGCCACTTGTTATAATACTTAATTGTTGTTTATTCAAAACACCACTATTTAAATAAGTAACTAATATTTGTGTTAAAAAGTTCATTTTAAGATTCAGTATAATGATTGTGTAGTAAGGTGTTTTGAGTTCTCAGTTTTAATTTTAGTTTCATATTACTTCATTCTTTCATAATGTATTAATCATTGCTTTTGTGTTGATGTATTAGTTAATCACCTGTTGCTGTGATGAAATATCATGACCAAGTAACTTATAGAAGGGTTTATTTGGCTTAGAGCTCCAGAAGGATAAGTCCATCATACCTGGGAAAGCTGAACAAAGATAGGAAGAGCAAAACACTTTCAAGCACATAGGAGACAGTGAGAAAACTGCAATTGAGAATGAGGCTTATGGACTCTCAAAGACCATCACCAGTGACACGCTTCCTCCAGCAAGGCTGCCCGTCCTAAACCTAAACAAACAGCTCCACAAACCGGGCTAAGAATTCAAATACTTGGAACCTATGGGGGATACAAATTAACTATTTTTAGACAATTTATTAAAATATATAGGTGGTGCACGCTTTTAATCCTAGCACTTGGGAGGCAGAGGCAGGCGGATCTTGGTGAGTTCAAGGCCAGCCTGGTCTACAGAGTGAGTTCCAGGACAACTGGGGCTGCAGGGAAACCCTGTTCCAAAGACAAAAAAAAAAAAAAAAAAAAAAATATATAATATAATAATATATATATATATATGTTTCTATAAACATAACTACCCTCAATTTCAGAGACACCTAACTCCTATCAGAATGAGCTGCTTTCTGTGAAACATGAAATACTATCATTAAAGCCATACTATATAACTTATGTTTATATGGATAGTGAAATATTAATGCCTCTAAAAAGTTTAATTTAATTATTCTTTGGAGATTATCTTGGCATGAGCTTATTAAATGAAAAGTTAATTTCCATCTGCTGCTATATGCTCAAACTTGGAAAATTAAAATATGTTATCTAATTATAAGAGTTATCATTATGTCCTCTACAAGTATAAAGTAATGCCTTGGGATTCTCTTTCCGATTTTGATGATGGTATGCCAATCTGTTTTATATGATAAATTTAAATTATCATTTCTCCCTGGTCGTTCCCTTAAAAACACTGATAAAACTCTATATTGAAAACATTTTGTGATCATGAATAATTATATTTTTAATAAACACAGCTGAATGTAGAGATAGAAACTGAGTAATTATTTTCTAATTTCTGGAAAATAATTTTTGTTAGATGAGGATACAGACAAAAATCTATGAACAAAACTATTCTGTAAAGGAATTCTGTGATCCTGTGACCCTTGCCTAATTTTTACATTCACACCTCGAACAGTTAGCAAAAGGTAATCTAATGGATAAGGGTTGTTGTCATATGAAAATAACTTAGCATGAATAGCAAAGGGCATTATAAAATATATCTTAGGAGATAGTTTAGGAAGAATTGAACAACTAAGTTGAAAAGTTAGATCAAAATGAATAGACCTGCCTTGTTGAAGGTTTTTAGCACTCCACAGCCATTTCTTTCTTTTTTGTTCTTTTATGTGTAATATGTTTGTGTCAGCTTGTTTCTTTGCCATGGAGACACTTTTGGTTTTGTTGTTGTTGTCCACTTTTAAAATTTGTTTTGTTAATATGTGGTAGGTTCTCTCTGTAGCCAACCTGGTCTGGATCTGAAAACCAGGATGGCCATTATTTCACAGATACCCAAAGCCTCTGCTCTGGATCCTTGAATTAAAATTTTGCACCACAACAATGAGCTCTCTGAACTTACATTTTAATCACAATATTTTTTCTGTTGTTAACATATGTTTGACAGGTATTTTATGATGCAAGTATTAAAAGTAAAGAAAAAAGTAACAATCACTTGTCCAAATTCATAACATAACACCACCAATAAGAAGCATGTTTGATGAAGGGTTGAAGGTGCACTTATCTGTGAAAATGAATAGTCATATTTATAATGATGTGTGAATTTACATTGTTCCAGGTATGTGCCAAAATGGGTTTTTGTCCAGTTACGTGGGGGTACATATAAACAGCACCACCAATAAGTTGTTTCCCATTGAGCAATCCTTAATTCCAATTAGATAGCTGTTGATGACTCCCAAGATAAAACTGCCATTACTGCACAATATTTTGCTGGGCCAGTCATTATTTTTATGTTTCTCTGCTGAGTAAGGTCATTTATTATTTTTCTCCCTTGGCAGCCTACAGAGTATCCATTAATTTTTTTAGAGCCAGTTCTCAGGGAGGAGCCTTCCAGGTCAGCTCTAGTTCAACTGCTCCAAGTCCTGTGTCTGAAATATAGCTGGTTTTCAGTAATAGGGTCTTACCTTCAAGTTCTGGGAGGCAAAGAGGGATATGGCCAAAGAGGCCTGTGGTATTTTGGGAGTTTCTTGGACTACCTTCTTCAGCAGCTTGAATGGAGGTCTCTACTGCCTGGCAGTGAGATTTTTGTTATATAGTCTTCAGCTATACACAAGCATAACCATAAATGACACATCTTCAATGAAAAATCTACACATAAGATGAATGCATCTCTAAACACTCACTGGAGAATTACCCTTTTGCAACAGATGGTGTGTAACAGAGGTATTTACAGTTGGTCAATCTACATAAAACAAAGGGCAAAGATGGCTTATTCCTGAATAGAACATCTATTTTCTTTTCTTTTTTTTTTTTTTGGTCTTTTCAACCCTTGTTTCTCAAGTCTCAGGGATAATTGCAGAAGAAGGAGAAAGATTGTAAGAATCAGAGAAGAAGAATGACAATAAGAAAAAGCCTTCCAGACTGCTCATCAGTTACTCAAATGAACTACAGCAATTGTTGACATTATATCCAAGTTGTGTGCAAGCTCAAAGCAGACAAGAATCTAAGCATAGACATGTAGAAGTAGGTAAGCAACTCCAACTAAAGGATTTCTTTAAGGAGATCTTGGCAACTAATGACCACTGGGAGAGTAGACACCTTCTTTACAGGGGGGAGACTCTTGGTTTGCCCAGTGGATGGACCCACACTGAAGGACATTTGGTGACATAAATCAGACTCTGTATAAAAGATTAAATTCAATCGGGTAAGGGTCAGTGGAGGAAGGTGCAGATAGGGGAGGGGATGGAAATACAGTCAAACTATATTATATGAGAAATGCAAAAATGCAATGAAGATAACACCACCAACAAAAATCCTTAAGGTAACTATTTATTATTATTTTTTTTGCTGATGATACTATGTGAATTTTGGTATCCAAATTATAAGATATGGATGACTGCAGTGACAGAACTTGGAATCGTCGGGGCTGTACCAATATGGGGAGAGAGGATACAGACTAGGCAAAAACTGGGAGAAGGAGGACAAATCTTCTTCAAGGGAGTGATACTAGACAGGCTGAACAGGCTCCAGTGAATGAACTTACACTGGGGAACAACTGGGTACACAAACTTTACTCCATTGTCCTTAACATGTATGACAAAATGTATGTGTGGCTTCCTTAGAAACAATTGTTTAAATATTGTATAAGTTTTGATGATTTTTAAAACTTACTTATTCTATTATTTTAGTAGTATGTATGGTACATTTTGACTTTGAGCTTAGTTTCTTATTGTTGGTGATCTTTGGTTGGTTTGCTTGCTTATTTATAAACTATATTTCAAATTTTCCTGTGATTAAAGCATTTGGGCAGTCAAAGACAGTGACTGCTCTTGCAGAGGACCCTGATTCAGTTTGAAGCTGCCACATAGCAGCTAAAAATTGTCTGAACTCCTGTTCCAAGGGATCTGAAACAGCTCTGATGGACAACTCAGGCACTGCCAGACATGGGTGCACTTACGCACATGCAAGGAAAACAGTCATACAAATAAAATAAAACTAAATGATAAAATATTTTAAAATCATAAGAGAAAGTAGATTCCAGTGCAAATACGTTTATCAGATATTTTCATAATATAATCATAAAGATTTATTTATATCATAAATAGAGTAAGGGAACAACAGAAGAAAAATAGGACAGTTGAAAGAATTATAAAAATAATCATAACTCCAGGTGAATATTTCAGTAACCCCCAACCCTTATCAGTTGCTGAAACAATTAAATCATATTTTGGCAAGAAAGTAAACTTCAACACCAACAAACCAACAACATCTAGGTGACATTTGTATAGTAACACAAACAATAAAAACCCATTACAATATAGTTTCTAATGCACACTAGGCATATATGAACAGAATGGCCAGAAAATGTGTCACTCCTCAGAAGGTAGAGGCACCTGATTTTCAGCAAATTATGGCTATAGACTAATACTCAGAGTAGTAGTTAAAATATACTTTTCACTGAATGTAAATGGAATCAATAAATATTAAAAATAGTGGTTTAAGTAGTGCTGAGAGGGACATTTACAATTCAAAGTAATTATATTTAGAAAATAGAAAATATTGTACTAGAGAGATTGCTTAGCAGTTAAAGGCACTGGCTACTTTTGCAGTGGACTTGGCTTGAATTCCCAGCCTCCACATAGCAGCTAACAATTGTCTTAACTCCAGTTCCAGGGGAATCTGATGCCCTCTTCTGACAACCTCAGGCATTACATGGCACAGTGCACTTACACACATGCAGGCAATAAACTCATACACATGAAGTAAAATATATATATATATATATATATATATATACACAGACACACACACACACATATATATACATTATACACATAAATACACACACTGCCTTTAATAATCTCTAAGAAAGACATTGGTTTAGAAATTGAAGCCAATCAGACTGGTCTACAGAGTGAGTTCCAGGACAGCCAGCCAGAGCTACAGGGAGACCCTGTCTCAAAAAAAAAAAAANAGTTTTAAATAATTTAATTATTCTTTGGAGATTATCTTGGCATGAGCTTATTAAATAAAAAGTTAATTTCCATCTGCTGCTATATGCTCAAACTTGGAAAATTAAAATATGTTATCTAATTTATAAGAGTTATCATTATGTCCTCTACAAGTATAAAGTAATGCCTTGGGATTCTCTTTCCGATTTTGATGATGGTATGCCAATCTGTTTTATATTGATAAATTTAAATTTCATTTCTCCCTGGTTTCGTCCCTTAAAAACACTGATTAAACTCTATATTGAAAACATTTTGTGATCATGAATAATTATATTTTTAATAAACACAGCTGAATGTAGAGATAGAAACTGAGTAATTATTTTCTAATTTCTGGAAAATAATTTTTGTTAGATGAGGATACAGACAAAAATCTATGAACAAAACTATTCTGTAAAGGAATTCTGTGATCCTGTGACCCTTGCCTAATTTTTACATTCACACCTCGAACAGTTAGCAAAAGGTAATCTAATGGATAAGGGTTGTTGTCATATGAAAATAACTTAGCATGAATAGCAAAGGGCATTATAAAATATATCTTAGGAGATAGTTTAGGAAGAATTGAACAACTAAGTTGAAAAGTTAGATCAAAATGAATAGACCTGCCTTGTTGAAGGTTTTTAGCACTCCACAGCCATTTCTTTCTTTTTTGTTCTTTTATGTGTAATATGTTTGTGTCAGCTTGTTTCTTTGCCATGGAGACACTTTTGGTTTTGTTGTTGTTGTCCACTTTTAAAATTTGTTTTGTTAATATGTGTAGGTTCTCTCTGTAGCCAACCTGGTCTGGATCTGAAAACCAGGATGGCCATTATTTCACAGATACCCAAAGCCTCTGCTCTGGATCCTTGAATTAAAATTTTGCACCACAACAATGAGCTCTCTGAACTTACATTTTAATCACAATATTTTTCTGTTGTTAACATATGTTTGACAGGTATTTTATGATGCAAGTATTAAAAGTAAAGAAAAAAGTAAACAATCACTTGTCCAAATTCATAACATAACACCACCAATAAGAAGCATTGTTGATGAAGGGTGAAGGTGCACTTATCTGTGAAAATGAATAGTCATATTTATAATGATGTGTGAATTTACATTGTTCCAGGTATGTGCCAAAATGGGTTTTTGTCCAGTTACGTGGGGGTACATATAAACAGCACCACCAATAAGTTGTTTCCCATTGAGCAATCCTTAATTCCAATTAGATAGCTGTTGATTACCCAAGATAAAACTGCCATTACTGCACAATATTTTGCTGGGCCAGTCATTATTTTTAGTTTCTCTGCTGAGTAAGGTCATTTATTATTTTTCTCCCTTGGCAGCCTACAGAGTATCCATTAATTTTTTTAGAGCCAGTTCTCAAGGAGGAGCCTTCCAGGTTAGCTCTAGTTCAACTGCTCCAAGTCCTGTGTCTGAAATATAGCTGGTTTTCAGTAAATGGGTTTACCTTCAAGTTCTGGGAGGCAAAGAGGGATATGGCCAAAGAGGCCTGTGGTATTTTGGGAGTTTCTTGACTACCTTCTTTCAGCAGCTTGAATGGAGGTCTCTACTGCCTGGCAGTGAGATTTTTGTATATAGTCTTCAGCTATACACAAGCATAACCATAAATGACACATCTTCAAATAAACTCTACATAAGATGAATGCGATCTCTAAACACTCACTGGAGAATTACCCTTTTGCAACAGATGGTGTGTAACAGAGGTATTTACAGTTGGTCAATCTGCATAAAACAAAGGGCAAAGATGGCTTATTCCTGAATTAAGAACATCTATTTTCTTTTCTTTTTTTTTTTTTTTTGGTCTTTTCAACCCTTGTTTCTCAAGTCTCAGGGATAATTGCAGAAGAAGGAGAAAGATTGTGAGAATCAGAGAAGAAGAATGACAATAGAGAAAAGCGCTTCCAGACTGCTCATCAGTTACTCAAATGAACTACAGCAATTGTTGACATTATATCCAAGTTGTGTGCAAGCTCAAAGCAGACAAGAATCTAAGCATAGACATGTAGAAGTAGGTAAGCAACCCCAACTAAAGGATTTCTTTAAGGAGATCTTGGCAACTAATGACCACTGGGAGAGTAGACACCTTCTTTACAGGGGGGAGACTCTTGGTTTGCCCAGTGGATGGACCCACACGAAGGACATTTGGTGACATAAATCAGACTCTGTATAAAAGATTAAATTCAATCGGGTAAGGGTCAGTGGAGGAAGGTGCAGATAGGGAGGGGATGGAAATACAGTCAAACTATATTAATGAGAAATGCAAAAATGCAATAAAGATAACACCACCAACAAAAATCCTTAAGGTAACTATTTATTATTATTTTTTTGCTGATGATACTATGTGAATTTTGGTATCCAAATTATAAGATATGGATGACTGCAGTGACAGAACTTGGAATCATCGGGGCTGTACCAATATGGGGAGAGAGGATACAGACTAGGCAAAAACTGGGAGAAGGAGGACAAATCTTCTTCAAGGGAGTGATACACAGACAGTGCTGAACAGGCTCCAGTGAATGAACTTACACTGGGGAACAACTGGGTACACAAACTTTACTCCATTGTCCTTAACATGTATGACAAAATGTATGTGTGGGCTTCCTTAGAAACAATTGTTTAAATATTGTATAAGTTTTGATGATTTTTAAAACTTACTTATTCTATTATTTTAGTAGTATGTATGGTACATTTTGACTTTGAGCTTATTTCTTATTGTTGGTGATCTTTGGTTGGTTTGCTTGCTTATTTATAAACTATATTCAAATTTTCCTGTGATTAAAGCATTTGGGCAGTCAAAGACAGTGACTGCTCTTGCAGAGGACCCTGGTTCAGTTTGAAGCTGCCACGTAGCAGCTAAAAATTGTCTGAACTCCTGTTCCAAAGGGATCTGAAACAGCTCTGATGGACAACTCAGGCACTGCCAGACATGGGTGCACTTACGCACATGCAAGGAAACAGTCATACAAATAAATAAAACTAAATAATAAATATTTAAAATCATTAAGAAAGTAGATTCCAGTGCAAATACGTTTATCAGATATTTTCATAATATAATCATAAAGTATTTATATCATAAATAGAGTAAGGGAACAACAGAAGAAAAATAGGACAGTTGAAAGAATTATAAAAATAATCATAACTCCAGGTGAATATTTCAGTAACCCCCAACCCTTATCAGTTGCTGAAACAATTAAATCATATTTTGCAAGAAAGTAACTTCAACACCAACAAACCACAAAATCTAGGTGACATTTGTATAGTAACACAAACAATAAAAACCCATTACAATATAGTTTCTAATGCACACTAGGCATATATGAACAGAATGGCCAGAAAATGTGTCACTCCTCAGAAGGTAGAGGCACCTGATTTTCAGCAAATTATGGCTATAGACAATACTCAGAGTAGTAGTTAAAATATACTTTTCACTGAATGTAAATGGAATCAATAAATATTAAAAATAGTGGTTAAATAGTGCTGAGAGGGACATTTATAATTCAAAGTAATTATATTTAGAAAAATAGAAAATATGTACTAGAGAGATTGCTTAGCAGTTAAAGGCACTGGCTACTTTTGCAGTGGACTTGGCTTGAATTCCCAGCCTCCACATAGCAAGCTAACAATTGTCTTAACTCCAGTTCCAGGGGAATCTGATGCCCTCTTCTGACAACCTCAGGCATTACATGGCACAGTGCACTTACACACATGCAGGCAATAAACTCATACACATGAAGAAAAAAAATAAAAAAAAAAAAATATATATATATATATATATGATAGATAGATATGGATATAGATATAGATATAGATTTAAAGACAATAAAATATTTCAAAGCTGGACATGGTGGCAAACGCTTTTAATCCCAGCACTCAGGAGGCACAGGCAAGCAGATCTCTGTGAGTTCAATGCCAGCCTGGTCTACAGAGGGAGTTCCAGGACAGCTGGGTCTATAAGGGGACCCTGTCTCAAAAAGACAAAAAAAAAAATTCAAATTATTACCATAAATTCCTTCTTTAAGGGTCAGAAAAGAGTCAATTAAAAACTAAAAAAGAAAATTAATAAAAGCAGAAATATACACTATGAAAGGGGAAAAATGAAAGGAGAAAGAGAGAGAAGACAAATTACTAATACCATGAGTGAAACAATAGCCCATTTAGCTAGGAATTCTTTGATGGATCAGTACATTGATGAACTGAAAGCTCTCATGATTCAACAACCTTTCAGAGCACTAACTAGAAACAGCACTAGTACTTTGGGTAACCAAGCTATTGACACAAGATAGTATGTGGTGACAATATAGGCCTCCCAGATTATTAGTGATTCAGGAGTTTGTCAATAGATATATTTCATTTTTTATTACACATGTATTTATATAACACACATAATTCTCTTTTAATACTATTTTGTCTGCTTCATATTTATGGTTTATGGTCAGAAATGTTTGCTTTTTAAAAAAATCAACTTGTCCTCAGGATATGTTTTTGTTGTTTTTTTAACTGTTGGACAGTTTTTAGTTGGACAAAGCTTTTGTTTTGTATGTTATTTAGTTACCTCATTTGATAGGTTATTTTTGCTCTGATTAATTTTTCCATACATTTCAATTATTTGGATACATTTTTATCAAATATGAATCCTCTGATTCATCTAATCATCTGACCTTGAAGACTAAATTTACAACAAAAATACATACATAGAACAAATTCATTAAAAGTATCTATTAATTATTTAAAAACGTGATATCTTATTTATTTTTATTGTAAGCTGTTCAGGTACAATGGGCAGAATGCAGTGTGTTTGTGGAATATCCCCTTGAGATTCTTTTGAGATTATTTTAAGACTCTATGAGAGTTGGTGCTGTTTAAGGGGAGGTTATAGTATTTTTATGGGGTGGACAGAAGATAGTACTTCACCGAGGGTGAGTTTTGAGATTTTTGCAGTGTCTGCCTTTGTAAATTTTCTCCCTTTACTTCCTGTGTGCAGTTGGTATGTGATCTCCGGGGGCTTCCTGCTCATACCACCAACTTTCTTTGCCATTATGGACAACTAACCCTCCAAAAACATGAACACAAATAACTTTTGCTTCTGTAAGTTGCTTTTGGTGGCTGGAGATATGGCTCCGCATTTTAGAAAACTTTTGAGTCTTCCAGTAGACCCAGATTCAGTTTCCAGCACCCACAATATGACTAATAATTGTCAGTAACTTCCATTGCAAAAGATCCAATGTCCTCTTCAGTTGTCCATGGGTCTGCACATAAGTGGGGCAGTTAAATACATGAAGAAAAGACATGTACATAAAATATTTAAAAAGTGCTGCAATGGGATAATGAGAATGGCGCCCTTGGAATAAGATCCCACCTAGCACAGAAAAACATGGGTGCACTTACATACATGCAGGCAATAGAGTCATACAAGAACATAAAATAGGATCAAGGGAGGATGGTAGGGATACTAAGTAAGGTGGGACACAGGGTAATGGGGAGCATACAATAGATAAGAAAGCAGAAAGGTGGACTTAAAGGGGGAAGGAATGAAACAATGAAACAGCTGTAGTGGAGACAGGAGTTGAGGTGGGTTTTGAAGGAGACCAAGCATGATGACAAATGTGTATGAAGATGCAAGGATGAAATTCATTATTTATAAGATAACAAAAACTTTAGCAAACCATACATATAAACAGGACATTTCAATTGTCTGCCTTCTTGATTTTAATGTAAAAGGGTACATCCATTTGCATTAGCACTACAACAATTTTCCCTTAAATTAAAATAGGATAGCACATTAATATGATGTGGTGGAGCAGGCCTTTAATCCCAGAACAATAGAAGCACAAACTCATGGCAATGAGTTCAAAGCCAGTCCTGGTCTATATGCCATCTAGGACTACAGGGAAAGCTTGTCTCAAAAGGAACAAAAAGAAAAATGAAGATTGTATGTGTAACTATCACATAATTTTCTCAAAGATTTTTTTTTGTATTGCTATATTCATAACAACATGACTTACACTTTTTAAATGATGCATCCAACATAAAAGTGCATCAAGAAATGAACAAATAAATGAAATGTAACATGCACAAACAATGGAATATAAACCAGCCCTCAAAAGTAAGGAGCTTCATTCATATTCCACAGTGTACATGGACCTTGAGAAGATTATGTAAATAGAAATTTACATGTTGCAAAAGAAAAACAGACTATGTGATTCTACTTACATGTAGTACCTGGAGCAGTCACAGCCATAGAGATGGAAAGCAGGATGGAGTTCATAAGGATAAGAATTGGAAATTATGGGAGTCATTATTTAATGAATACAGAGATTTTCTTTATGAGAAAAGACTTGTGGGGAGCTTATGGTGAGGAAGGCTGCACAATGGGTAATGATTGGCACCACTAAGCTTTGCACTTTAACTGGTTAATAAGGTACAACTAATATTATATGTAGCTATTACAATTTATTTTCGAACCAAAATGGTGTAATCTTGAACCATATTTTTAGAGAACTGTGATATATTTTCTACAATTACACAAAAATAATTGAGGAAGAATGTTTCAAAAGACTGATATTATGTCCTTATCTAAGACTATTATCTAATAATTGTCTTATTTTATGTGTATCCCACATTAGAGGGATTGTACAGATTATGAGTTATTATATTTTTTTTATTTTATATGGTGGTTCACAACTTTAAAATCATAGCACTCAGGATGCGAAGGCACAGGTGTATTCCTGTTAAGACTCAGGTCTTCATAATGAGTTCCAGGCCAGCCGTTGTGACAGAAACTCAAGAAAAAAAGTTTTTTGTTTTCATTTCCTCATGCTTTTTATATAAGTAGATGTGACTCTGTTTCACATGGACAATAATTATTATAGGGGTAGCAATTTTAACGTATGTGGAATCATATAAAATATTCCCAATTAATCTTAGTTATACAAGATTTAAATCACAAAATTAATATATCACTAAGGTTCATTTTCACTGTACTTTGTTATCTTAATAAAACAGTTCTGAACTTTTATTTAAATACTCTGTTCATCATTATTGTGTATGAGTAATGTGTGTGCCATAGATCATGTGTGTAATTCAGAGAACAGATTTATAGAGTCAGTTCTCACTTTCCACACTTGCCTGGGTTCCAGGGATCAAATATTCATCATTAGGCTTCTACTACAAGCACCTTCAAATGTGTGTATATCCTTCTTTGCTATGGTTTTTGGAATATACCAAGGTTTATCTTTTCTTGGAAGTTTTATTTTCTTCTAACTGCTATTTGAACTTCTGGAGTCGTTTCTTGTTTAAAAACCAACATCAATAAATAAGTCTACCATGGAAAGTGTTTAATATGAAAAGGGATAATAACTGAATGGAAATATTTTTAATTGATTGCATCGAAATTTTTCCAATTGTCACTTTTCTTTGGATTTATTATGGAAAATATTTTGCAGTTTATTTCATGTTTATATAAAATTTCCCATCAAAAGGCAGACAGGCCTCTTGAAAACATTTTTATATCCCAAACAGTAATTTTTAAAGGCTAGTCAAATCCAAAACAATTAAAATATTTTTTTCTGGTGTGTTCAATGTTGATATGTTCTTCTGTAGTCTAGAAATATGCAAGCATTCCATATTTGCCAACATTCCTTTTGGGAATAAAATACAAATGCATATTATCACACCTAGCCCAGTCCCTGTCATCAAATTATTTGCAAAATGAGCTCCTTCAAAGCCAAGATCACCAGTTGTGGCCAGTTCAATGCAATGGCATGATTTTGTCCTTTCTAATTATCCCAAAACATTCTCCTTTTGAATTTACTTAGTCTTAATCCTGCCCTGGACTTCCATAACTCTGAAATTGAATAATCAAAGAACACCTTCTTTGAATATATAAAACTTTCATCTTGTCACTTAAAACCTTTTATTGCACACTCTCTTAAATCAGTATTTCCTTTCCGTCTCCCCTCTTCATATAATGAAAACGCATTGAGAGAGATGAAATAACAGATTACCCCAAGACAAGTGGAACAGCAATTTATTATTCATCATGATATAAATCAAGTAGAAAAACATTAAGTTAATGCTTGCGACTGTACGTTATTCCTTAATCCTAATGATTACACAGTCCAAGGAATAGAAGGAGAAAAATGAGTCCGGTTCTTGTTCCCACCTCTCCTGCCTCTCTTAGTAAATCCATTTTTAACACTCGAGCTTGACTTGAAATGCTGATAACTTCTGCTTCAAAATTTAAGTATTTTCAGTATCTTGTGCTTCTTCTTGGCTATAGTCAGAATCCCAGTTAGAGTGCCAATGAACTAAAAGGGCAACCACGAAATCCCACCCACAGGAGTCATAAATTCTTGGTGCAAAGATGTGAGATATTTATTTTAATTTTGACTATCAGGACAGGCTTTATAGAAGACTTAGCTTTTAAACTTTGCCTTGAAAAATGACAGGGGTTTTCGTATGTGAGAAATGTGAGGCGTATTCAAGGCTGATAAGGTGGGACACAGACATGGATTAATGAAAGCAGAGCATGCTGACTGAGGGAAGATTGATTCTGGGAGACTGGAGTTACAGTGCAAGGAGGCACGCAAAAATATTTTTTTAATAAAAACCAGTTGTTGGTTTCAGGATATCATCATTAAGAGATACAGGTTAGGAACCAAAATGAAGAGAAACAGAATTTCTTAGAGGAACTGAATGGATTATGTTAATAAGTTTCCTAAAAGTTTATGGAGGTGAAATTAACCAAAACTATAAGTTTATTTGAATTTTGCATTTGGTAGATACAAAATGAAAACGGACTTATTCTTGGAGAAAGTTTACATCATGAAAACTTTATAAAACCAAATATTCTCAATGAAAATTTATTTTCTTGGTAAGAGCAAAATCTTGGTAATGCAGATAGGTAGATGATAGAGAATAGAGAATAGAGTGAGGGAGAATGAGAGCGAGAACAGGAGCAAGAAAGTGAATGAGAGAGAGAATGAAAGCAAGGAAGCAAGGGAGGAAATAAGGAAAGGAGGAAGGAAGGAAGGAAGGAAGGAAGGAAGGAAGGAAGGAAGGAAGGAAGGAAGGAAAGAGGAAGAAGGAAGGAAACTGGCAGGAGACAGAAGGAAGGAATGAAGGGTCAGGAAGTACATAGAATGACTAAGTAGTATGAAGGAATTCATAAATGAAGTAAGAAGGAAGTAGTACGGAACGTAACTGAAGGCCTCATTACTCCTCCTCCGTCCTTCCTTCGTCCTAAGGCCCACGCCCTGACAAAACACTTTACACCCAAAGATCAAAGCCAACTTAGGCATAGGTCAACTCTCTGCATACTCCCAGGAGAATGAATGCTCACAATCTTAGATTTATGTTTTAAATATTTCTGGACTGTAAATTCAAAGCTTATGGACTCTAATTGCACAAAATATTTAAAATAAAGAGTTTCCAGACAAATACACAATGTATTAAAACTGTTTCAAAGGTCACCTGAGATGAAAGTTCTCGATATTTAATGCATTTCTGTGTTCAAAAAAAAAACTAAGTATATTTGAAGTGATGGTGAACTTTAATAGAACGTGATCTTTAAAAATTACATTCTTTTGAACTCAAATATGATAGTTGTAAGAATTTCTATGTAGTTTAAAATTAGCTATAATTTAGAGATATTGTAAAGTGGAATTCATTTCAAAAAGCTAAAATAAAGCTTGGAATGGCAACCATGTGAAAAGAAGTCAAAATATAGAATTTCTAACAATACATTTACTTCATCCCAAGAGATATTTGGAGAAAAAAGATACTTCATGCTTCACAGTGATTTCCTAAATATATCTATTCAACCAGGGAAGTTGGAACGAATAAAGCAGCCTGCCTATGTATTCAGAGTCCTCAGTTGTGGATCTAGTTATATCACAGATTGTCCTCGTTGCCAGAAATAGGAAAGAAATAGACGTCAATGTGCCTGCATTGAACTTCTTTCTTTCACTCTTCAATATTCCTAGGGTTTTTTTCTTGAAAAGATTCAACTGCATATTACTGAGATCTTTCAAAAAGTACAAAGGTTTGGGGAAAAAGAACGAGTTAAAAATGTTCAGATATACGGAACCTAAAAAGAACAAGTTAAAAATGTTCAGGCATATGGAACCTAATTCTTTAATAAAATTTCAGTCTGTCTAAACTTACAATAAGAAAGAGCTTAGGTACTGGCTTTCTACAACCTCCCCTTTCTTAGAAATAACACATCATATAGATGGAGGTATTCCTTTCATATTCTCAAACATTTAATTGAAATCTTTACCAACTTGTTTTAATCTTTTCTGTAAATCTATGCCGTACTGTTTGAATAAGTGTCTATTCAATTGTATTAATTCTATTTAATAGAAATTATTCTAGTCAATCAGAGTTTAAATACACATTTCAAATCCTTTGTAGTAACAGGTAACTTTAATGATATCAGTTTCAACCTCTATCTTTCACAATGAATTTAAGATTATAAATTAGCCAGTGGTGGTGCATATCTTTAATCCCATCATTCTGGAGGCAGAGGCAGGCAGATCTCTGTGAGTTCAAGGCCAGCCTGGTCTACATAGTGAGTTCCAGGCCAGCTGTGGCTACAGAGAAACCCTGCCTCCAGAAACAGATTATAAATTATTTTGAATAACTATTCTCTTTTTAAATGAAGATAGCAGGTTTCATGTCATTTACACATAGTCAGAAACAGGAAAACATTGTAAATGTCATTTTTCTGGCCCATTTGATTATAATGTATACAAATATGATGGAAAATATACGTCTGTCTAAATTTTGATGGTATGGGTTGTAAGTTTACATGTCTTGTAGAGAAACTCACGAAATGCTGCATAAATCAGTTAAACATATCAGGTTATGTTTTATTCTGGTATATTTATGCCAAATCTGGACAAAAATGAAGAAATAGATAGCAAAGTTAAAATAGGATCCAGAGAAGAGATGGGAGAAGAGAAGGGTAATGAGAAAGCGAGAAAATGATAAAACCAGCAAGTCTCCAGCACATGTTCATGTTTTTATTGGTTGGTTTCCTTGTTATGTAACCTGTTGCTGTGCTAAAGACTCTAAGCAAAAGCAGCTTGAGAAGGAAAGGGTTTGTTTTATCTCACACTCCTAGATCACAGTCCATCTTTGAGAGAAGGCAGACAAGTATTGAAGCAAAGACCTCAGAGGAATGTTGTTACTGTTTTGGTCCCTCTGGATTGCTCTATTACCCACCTGCCCAGTGATGGTACCTCCTACATCAATTAGCAAATAAGAAAATTCCTCACAGACATGGACAAAGGCCAGTCTGATCTAGGTAATTTGTCATTTAAAGTTCCTTCCTCTCAGCTGGCTCTGGTTTGTTTTAAGTTAGCAGACGATGTCTATTATGATGGGAGCAGGAATCTTTAAGTATATAGATGTAACAGGGAAATCTACAAAATATGAAACCTATCCTAGAACACAACCACATTTAAATACCTATCCAGTATTTATTATCTATGTGCTATTTTCTTATTCCCATAACTTCACCCATAGATGTATATACATCACATGCAGTTTGTGGAAGTCCTTTCTATGCAATATTTTGTTTTCTCCTCAGACATTTTTTGATGTAGATATTTGAGCTCTTCTTCCCATACAGCAAATTAGGAAAATGTGGTTTAAAGAAATAAATATAATTATAGATACATCAGCTACTATGAAGACATTATTCAAACCCAGATTCCTGTGCCTTCTGTATCCTCACACTGTGCCAGCCTCTGCCTCTGTCATGTAGATACTTGATGAACTAAATAGGCAAAACACTTGTAAACTCTTGTTATGAAAATAAGAGAAAAGTTTAAATATTTAGATATATTAGCTGATATTTAATTCCTGAAATGCAATTTCCTAAGTTAGAAATAACTGGAAGTTGTGCTAGGTACTATAGACAATAAAATAAATGTCTTCAATTTTGAATAATTTTTATTTGTTTTAAACTAAAATGATTGGCTTGTTTATATATGATATTACGGTAGATAGTTTGAGATTTGAAAGGGATATTTTGATTTCTATTAGATGTCCAACTTATGTTAAAAATGTGTTGTTGTTTTACTTAGAGAATAAAAATCTAGAAAATAATTCCACATAGTATGTTATGGAAATGTAAAGAAAATATAGTTGATGGTAAACAAGGAAACTAATTCTTTAAAAGTAAATAACTTCTGCTGGTTGTGGTGGGGCATACCTTTGATCCCAGCACTTGGGAGGCAGAGGCAGGCAGATCTCTGTGAGTTCAAGCCCGCCTGGTGTACATAGTGAGCTCCAGGCCAGCTGGGAGTAAAGGGAGAGCCTGTCTCAAAAAGAACAACAACAACAAAAAAGATGGTTCAAGGCCAGCCTGGTCTACATAGTGAGCTCCAGGCCAGCTGGGACTAAAGGGAGACTCTGTCTCAAAAATGCCAACAACAAAAAAAAAGATGGTTCAAGGCCAGCCTGGTCTGCAGAGTAAGCTCCAGGCCAGCTGGGACTAAAAGGAGACTCTGTCTCAAAAATGCCAAAAAATGTATATAACTTCTTTGAAATAGAGTCACACTATATAGACTGGATCATCCCAGGATTCACAACTTACACCAGGTTGGCCTCTACCTCAAGAGATCTAATTGTCTCTGTCTCCAAAATGTGGATTGCTTGGCCAAAATTAGATAATTTTAAAGTATTAAGAGGTTATTAAAATTTTAAGAAGTAAAAAGTGAGTAGAATTTGTTGATAAGTGGAGAGTTTAGACATTTTAGATTTCAGTACATATGTCTGCTGAATTGTCCTCTGGGAAAAAAAATCTCAGTGGTCTACAAGAAATTGAATTTTTTTCATATTATTGGTATTGTTTTATTTAAAAAGTAAACTTTATTTTTTTACTTTATATTATTCCAAAATATGCATATATACACTCCACACATAAGTCAAAATTTAAAATTCTGAAAATAAACTATAGGTTGATTCCTATACACATTTAGAGATTCACATTTTAACAGTAAATTTGCATGCAGGTATAAAGTCCTGTAACTTTACATTCCTTTTTTAGAATATGACCACATATCCTCCATCTATATATGGTAATTACAATGTGTGAGCATATTTTAAAAGTGCAACAGGCAAAAAGTTGCATGTTTTACTTGCAACAGTGGAAAATATCCACTTACCATTTATACTATTCTTGTTATATAAAGAGAGACATTATAATGACAGTTTGCAGCATCATTTTATCATTGGAAAAATATATTTTATAATAAAATTTAATGTTCTCATTTTTATAGAGAACAACAGAATCCAGTGTGATTTAAAAACCATGTCCAACCTGAAGGAGAGTAGGCTCTGAGATGTAGCTGTGATTATTTTAGGAAGATGAAGGAGCAGCTTAACATAACATTATAGTGTCAATGAGCTTTTCTGGAACAACTGCTGTCTATTGGATTCCAGTAAGGGAGTTAAAAACACCATCCAGGGGATGTCTCCCTACCTCAGGTGCATATGGGGAGGACTCATTGAACTCTGAGTTATTAACAATGAACAAGAGGGAAGAGAAAGAGGGGGGCTAAAGAAGAGAAGAGGAGAAGGAGGTTGTGATAGTGGTCTAGGGAGCAGGAGGAGAAGGAAGAAAAGAATAGGAGATGGAGGTGGTGTTGCTGGTGCTGGAGGAGGAGGAGGAGGAGGAGGAGGAGGAGGAGGAGGGAGATAAGGTGAACCATTTCAAACAATGCGCCAATGAAATGAAATAGTGTAGTAGAGACTAAGAGCTTCACGTTAATGTATGGTTGATGCCTTGAGAAGGAATTAAATGAGGAGAAGGAAGAGGAGGAGGAGGAGGAAGAGGAGGAGGAGGAGGAGGAGGAGGAAAATAATAAGTTGGAAGTAGGTATAAGTTGCAAGAAGAATTCTAGAGGAAGTTGAAAGGGGTGAGTATAATCTAAACACATTATTTTAATGTATGAAATTACTCAAGAATAAATATGATTTTAAGAGCATCAATAAAAGTGGAGGAGGAAATCAAAAGAAGGAATCAAAGAAATGATTGCTTGAGAAGCACTCAATCTGACCCCAGTTCACAAGTGGAGAAATGGAGCCTTAGCAGAGTTGTGGGTAACCCCGAGAAAACAGGGAAAGTATGGACACTAATTTTCTATTTTATCTTTCATGCATAGTTTTTTTTTCAATCTGTCTTATCTTAAGCACTATTACTGACATTTTAATTTGGCCCTATGAGACTCAAGTTGGATTTTAGGCCTCTAGAAATATAAGATAATCAAATTGTGTAATTCTCAACCTTTAGTTTGTGAAAAAAAGGGAAATCTTTAGGTAAAGGAAAAGCAACAAAAAACTAATACAAATACCTACAGTGATATTTTCAATGTTTGAAAAATAGTAATGTTTTATAATGTAGGCATGTGTGGACTTGCATATGCCCTCATGAGCTAAATTAGACACCTGTATGTCCTTTCCTGGGCCCACCCCGATGGCTAGATCAAAGTATGGTGTGAGAGGAGGCTGAGAGGTTGAAATAGCTTATATAAACAGTTTGTTGAATAGTATAAAGAGCTTAAAAATAGCTTTTTAGGGGTCTTTATGAATTGTAGCATCACCAGGGCACCAGTGAGCCTGTCCCTCCATGGCGTGCATAATTGCTGGATTAGCCATTGTGCAGTCAGTTCTCCTGCTGGGTGTGTGCCTTGGAGAGTTAGTCTGTAGCTCCCAGGAAGCTCTAAGAACCATCAGTGCTGAGCAACCCAGTCAGTGCTGTCTTAAGAAGTTACTGTTTTGAGAAGGAATTATATAACCAATATTTAATATTTCAATGTAAAGAAGTGTTAAGTCACTGGGGAATTTCAGGAATGTAACTTAGAAAATGTTTCTCAAATACAATGAATGTCAGATGTCATAAGACATAAAATATTAGTATATGCTCAAGAACTGAGTAAGGACTGGAATGATGGCTTACTGGTGAAGAGCAGAGGCTGCTCTTGCAGAAGACACTGATTCAGTTTGCAGTGCCCAGATGGTTTCTATCAATCCATCACTCCAGTTCCAGGCATCCACCCTCTTCTGGTTCCTACAGGCAGTGCATGAACATGGTGCACTAACATACATGCAAATGAAACACTTATAAACAGAAAAGAAAAATAAATAAAATGTTTTAAAAATAATTTTGAGTAAAGCAGAACCAATAGGCACAATAACATATCTTCAGTAAATAGGAAGTAATTCATAGAGAATAAGATACTCTAGTCAGGGCAGAGCAAAGGGAAGATGCACAGGTGGTAAACCTTCAAACAGGACTTGATGTCTTTCAAAGCTTTCATACACTTTACTCTCCTTCATCATTACTGAGTTCTTACTCAGTAATGATGGAGGAGAATAAAGTATATGAATGAGGATAAGCTTTATCTTCTTGATCTGGGTGTACAGAAAACCTTAAGTCAATTCTAGGAGATAATTGTAAGACTATGGATCAAAGAACATCGAGAGAAGCAGCTTATGATATGGGGCATTTATTGACTATGAAACTGAGGTTCGGGAGGCATAAGAAATTCCACTTAGAGAGGAGATTATGGAACAATGACTACAGGAAAAACAACAGCTCAGAAGTGAGGAGAAAGGGATAACTGTGGTCATATGGGTTTTATGACAATCTAAAGAATTAATAAAAAAATTAATAAACTCAGAAAGTCTGGGAATCAAAACTTTTATTTATTTTTTTTTAAAACACTTTTTTTTTTTATTTCTGTATGTGTATGAATGTACTGTCTGCATGCAAGTGTGTGCATCCGTGTCGTGCAATGCCGCGGAGGTCAGAAGAGGGTCTCGGATTTCCCTGGAACTGGAGTTCTCCTGGAATTGGAGGTTCAGACGGTTCTCAGCCGCCATGTGGGTGCTGGGGATTGAACCCGGGTCCTCTGTAAGAGCGGTCGGCGCTCTTAACCGCTAGGCCATCTCTCCAGCCCCGAATCAGGCTTTTAAAGTCCTCCTTTAGTAGAGCAAGTAAGCAAAACATTGATGGAAGACTATTAATCTAACAAGTGTGCCAACTCTTACCTGGAGGCATAAAAAATACAGGTATCAAAGAAAATTCTAATGCTGCTGTTCTAAGGATTTATAAAGATTATAATGCAAATACAGAGACACCTGCATACATTAAATAAAATTTAAAAGCCGACATTTGATTCATATTCTAAACTTGAGTTGCTAAGATCTTTCCAGAGTGAATATTCAAACAATCTGAAATTGTTTCTGGTACTCAAAGCAAAGTCAGGAACTAATCCACATTCCTAATTAACAACATAGAAACTGTATACAGTGCATAGAAAGCAGTGAAAGCTGGCCGGGTGTGGTGGCACACACCTTTAATCCTAGCACTCAGGAGGCAGAGGCAGGTGGATCTTTGTGAGTTCAAGGCCAGCCTGGTCTACAGAGTGAGTTCCAGGACAGCTGGGGCTACAGGGTCGAAAAGACCAAAGGAAAAAAAAAAAAAAAAAAGAAAAAAGAAAGAAAAAAGTAAGCATGATGAAAGCTGTATGTATATATGGACAACCCACCTCCAAGGTAAAAAAAAAAAAAAAAAAAAAAAAAAAAAAAAAGGACTAAGAAGAAAAACCTATGGAAAAAAAGGAGCATTCTTTATGTGGGATGTAGAGAAGGATTCAGACATCTAGAATGGCAAGTAATGAAATGGAGGAAGAGAACCGAAATAGCATAGAGGTTGGAACACAGGTAGTAACACTGGTCGGACATGACAAAGTAACAAAATTATAGCTGGAAACTAAACACTGTGTTCCATAAATCCTTCCAAGTATGATATAGGTTTAAATCACCATATCTTTGGGGCTTGGTGTTTAAATGGTCATCAAAATGATCTCACTATGGAGAATGGGGATACAGTGCTCTTAATAGGAATGCAGCCTTAAATTTGACTCACAATACTGCAGTAAAGGGATTCTTTTCCCCTCAAGTGCATCATTTTTTCCATCCTTGGAGTGAATGTAGCTGTATAACTGAATTCTAGTTAATAGAATATGGATGCAAATGGTTTTTACGAACTGTAAACCCAGTTTTCTAATGGGTGAAAAGCAAGAAGACAGTTACACAGAATCACATCTCCAGCAAACAACCAGGAGTCTCACTCAGCAGTGGAAGAAAAAAGCACATATAGCAAAGAACAGCTTTAAGTAACTAATTTTGTGAAGGAATCCATAATCCACATCAGAGAAAACAGAAAATTTAGAAAAATGTTTGAATATTTAAAACATATGACTCTTTAACTGTGGGGGTCTGAAACAGTTGGTGTCCAAACTAGAATAAGCCCAGAAGAGACTACAGAATCTGAGGTGTTCCTATGAAGAAACACAAGAAACACTGTCTAATATTCATTACAGACACGATCATGAAGAAACTGGTAAGGAAAACAAAATTCATAGGAAGAAATTAAGGACTGCAGGAACCAGATTAATTAGTACAAATAGCAGAGCCAATGTCTACTCAGAGCCTTCCGTATCTGATCGATACATTACATCATCACTATGGGTCTCAGGACTCTATAATACCTAACGTACAGTATTTTTTGTATGACTTCTTTCTTCTTTATATGAGATAGTTTATAATGATTATCCTAGTTCCAGGATGTAGTACATGTCCCTTTACTTAGTACATTGTTTCCAGACTGGCAGCAATCTAATCAGAACTAATGGAACTATTCTGCAGTATAGAGAAATGTTGGATAAAAGAGACAGATGGAGCTTTGTTTTGTCTGACAAGGAGAGTGTAAATGGATGGTATATTTTTAAAAAGAAACTGATAGAGAATTTTACAGAAATTGCTAAGTAACCATCAATCTCATTTTCCATTTTTTTCTGAACAAATAGTAAAACATTTTCATGTACTAAAACATAAATAAATAATAAATCAACCAAGCAGATGGATCAGGGTGAAAAGCAATTGCCATCCCAATGATCTAAGTACAATTCTTGGATAGTACATGGTAGAAGGAGCGAACTGATTCTCTGACTTCCACTTGCCTACCATGCTGGGGCACAGATACACACACACACACACACACACACACACACACACACTCATATAGAGAAAATAAATAAATAGATAAATGTATGGAATTAAAAATTAAAGGATTTTCAAGTTCCTCATTTTAACAGAACTGACTCATAGAAATAAAAACAACAACAACAACAGCAGCAGCAACAACAAAACACCAGTCCCAGTCATGGTGTGTAAAGACTTTGCAGCATTAATCACTTCCATGATTAACATTTGGTCACAATTGGCTACTGAAACCATTTTGGAGCAACTTGGGCTGTAAGTGACAGAATGGTTAGTTCTGTCACCTGTGCCTCTGCAGGCCAGCAACAATATGAACAGTGGATTATAATGAATACAAAAAAATTGTCACTGGAACTTGTTAACATAGCTAATGTAACTATAGCACAGATATCCTTGCACCCCAATCAGGCAGATTCAGTTCATTTCACCTTAGAGATGAGCAAACCAGGACACTGAGAATCAGGATTCTTGTCCAAGATTCTGCCAGTTTATCTGGATATAGGCAGATTGGCTGTAGATGCTTTTCTCTTAATTGATATTGTGATAAAAAGCCAGTAGATTTGAACAGAAATAAAGCACTGCTGAGCATGGAAAGACTTTTTTGTCAAGGCAGAAATGAGGATGGTTGTGACAGAGTGCAGAAAGTATAAAAATAGTTAATGTAAGCTGCTTCTCTGAAATGCCAATGTAAGATCTATAATTTTTATAAATTCTTACAGTTCCATGATATAAATCTTGGAGTACTCGTGAGACCTCGAAAACCCCAAATCCAACTCATTTCTCACCACAAATATCTATGATAATACTTTCTTTATATGTGAGTTATAAAAGAGTAGTTGAATTTTATACCCAATGATTCTCTATTAAAACATTCTCACATATTCAAAACAAATAAACAAAAAGGGTGGTGTAAGAACTTGTTAGTTTTTGTGAAGTTGTGGTGTCCCTGACATGCTGAAGTTTGTCTACAGGAATCCAAATGGAACTTTTCTCAGCAGAATCTGGTCTGAGGACCATCTGGATGAGCATAACACAAGACCACTGCCAAATCTTAAATACTAAAAAAAAAAAAAAAAAAAAAAAGGTGGCCTTGTTTATAATTGTCCCAGTCTCAATCATTCCCTAGGGAAGCTGTAAAGTTTTTATTATTTGGGCCTCCCCATAGACCTCACACTTGTCCATGGATGTTTCTTATTTCCTATGCATAATATAAAGCAACTTGGTGGAAAGTCAGGCTCATTAATCTCTTGCTCAGTTTGTCTTCAGAGAATCAATAATAATACTTAGTGAATCAATAAAAATACTACTCATACAAAAGGTGCAAAGAATATACACATTTCCTCCTTTTTGTCCTGGTAGCATGTTGAGTGATGGAAATTATTCATAAACTGATTCCTTTAAGCTTTAAAAACACAATGAAATGACCATACCACTCCGGTTTCCAGTGAGTTCAGCAATATTGGGCTTTTTATCATTTCCTAAGAACCTCCCATCATCATTGTCTACTCTATTCTAATTTTTGCATTAATTTTATTTCACATTATGAGATATTATCAGTACTTTATCACATAATGAGGATTCTAATTTTTCTGCTTTGCTTCCTTCATTACTACAAAAAGCCTTGGATAGGGTCAATATTTTGATTATTTCTTATCTCCCCCCTTCAATTGCACAGACGATTTTTGTCTAAGGAAATCAATTTATGGTTGTTTATTCCATCAAGTTCTTATAAAATAAGAACTTGGGGCTGGAGAGATGACTTAATGTGTTAAAGCACTGATTGTTCTTGACGCAGACCCAGGTTCAAGTCACACAACTCACATGGCAGCTAACAACCATTCTTAACTCCAGTTCTAGAAGATCTGACACCCTCTGCTGACTTCCACAGACATTGCACGGCAAGGGTGCACCTACCTACAAGTAGGCAATACATTATACACATTAAAGATAAAAAATAATTAATATAATATTAAAAATAAATTTTAAAAGTGGACATATGTTAGCAACTACCTATGAAATTCACAGTCCCAGCCTCTTCCTCAGGGTAATAGACTTGTGCCTAAAGGCTGTGCCTGTGCCTGGTAATGACTGTGAGAGTATCGAAATGTGTCCATCTTTGCACTGGTCTCATGTTTCCTTTTGTTAATAAAAGCAACCGCCGGGCGTGGTGGTGCACGCCTTTAATCCTAGCACTTGGGAGGCAGAGGCACGCGGATCTCTGTGAGTTTGTGGCCAGCCTGGTCTACAGAGCGAGTTCCAGGACAGCTGGTGCTACGGGGATACTCTGTCTTGAAAAGACCAAAATAATAATAATAATAATAATAATAATAATAATAATAATACTAATTAAAAAAAATAAAATAAAAGCAACCACAATTTTGGGTTGGTATTAATACTTGCAGATATTATTTTTGTCTAGATGATTCCTGAATTATGAAACCTGGTCATGCTTGTGCCTTGCCCATTTTTCCTAATAAATAGTTTCATTCATTTTCTTTCAGAGCTAACCCACTTGATTAGATGAACAACTCCAGTGTTATATCTTAGAAGTGAGTTAAATCTTCAAAACAGAAGAAGTGACAGATTTTTGTAAGCTCATAATAATGGGGAGAAAAGAGTGTCATCTGTTTTAAAACAGCACTATTTGAATTGCTCATCTTAGTATTTCAGGCTGGCTAGTCACAAACAGAATTTCCAAACCTTTTCCGCTAGTACCTGGCTAGCACATGCATTCATCCTAATCTCTCCTTTATGATCTTTCCTTAATCCATTTGTCTTTATATTCATTTCCTGAAGCATTGAGACCCATAAGCCCCTTCTTCCACCTTCCCTCTCCTCATGCATATGCCCCTGGTATCCTTTGTACCCTTTACATGCTTTGCTTTGCTATCACTGTTGCCTATCTGCCTATATGTATACTCATATACCAATATAATTTTATTCTTAACTTACTTTTCTCCTCTCCAAATTAATAAGCTTCTTTGTATGTGTTTGTGATATCTTTGCTTTGACAACCCAGCATCTAATACTGGCCTAAAACTTCATGGTTGCCCTGAAAATGAATCAGTAATTTAAAAGTTAGGGGATTTAGAAAATAATAAATCCAAAAGAACAGAGAAATTACATGTCATTTTTAATTCAAATTTGATCTTTTATTATGCTAATTTGTGTGTATGTGAGGGATTTTTCAATTTTCTTATTTATTTATTTATTTATTTATTTATTTATTTATTTATTTTTGGTGTTTTTGAGACAAGGTCTCCCTGTAGCCCCAGCTGGCCTGGATCTCACTCTGTAGACCAGGCTGGCCTTGAACTCACAGAGATCCACCTGCCTCTGCCTCCCAAGCGCTGGGATTAAAGGTGTCTACCACAATGCCTGAAGTATTTTTATTTTATGTATATAAGTGTTATGCCTATATGTGTGTCATTTCACTTGCACTCTGCTATGCTTGTGGAGTTCAGAATTAGCTATCATATCTCCTCAAATTGAAGTTAAGGATGTTTATTAGTTGCTGGGATTTGAACCAGGTCTGCTGCAATAGCCAGTACTCTTAACTGCTAAGCCATCTCTCCAGCCTCATATGTGAGGGGTTTTTTGTCAGAAAAGTTTTATAATGAGCTTTTATTTCATATATAAGAGAAACTTCAGAAAAAATAATGAATTTTCTCGTATTTTTCATCTGTTGGGTCAGCAGATGGGGAAAAATACATCAAAATTAATCTCTGACATGAAACCAACACCCACCAACAACTTGAAATGTGGAGGGAGACGTTATGACCATACTGGTTGTCATTATTCTTGAGTGAAATATGACTGTTTTTAATTAGATGGAAAATGATAGGCTTGTTTTCCTGACTCAGCCTTCCAGGTACTGTGATTACAGACAAATGCCACATATCCAGCTGAAACCTCTTAAAATAAAATACCTTTAATAATATAGCAGAACATTATATTGATTTTACATTTGTATGGAATGTAGCATTAAATTCTGAAAAAGACCCCAATAACTTGCCCAATTGATATGATTTCTTTATAGGAAGAGGAGGCAGTTAATGAGGTCCTGAGATTTAAGTGTATTTTAGATGAAGAATTATCATCTGCCCCTACTCTGTAGGTCAATCTCTTTCCTCCTCTCCTTGGCTGGTAACAAGTAGTAGTTTTCATTCTGAATAAATGCAGATAAGCCTTAATGTACTAGCATGCTCCAAAATAATTGACCAAGTACAGAAACCTAAAGAATGTGACTGAGGAAAAGAAATATGAAGATACTTTTAACAACTAGAAGAGATTTAAGGTGAAGACATGTCAACAGGCACCAGATAAACTATCAATGTCCAGAGACTGGAGATGGTTTGATCTATCCTCTTCAGCAAATGACCATGCCTAACTTTTCAACTAACTTCAAAAAAAGAAAAAGGAATTAGCAGATCATAGAGCTTCAAATTCCTGGTGTTTGGCAAAACAGAAAGTTACAAATATTCAGAAAAATTGTACTTCTTTTAGATATGAAATTGTATGATTGTCAATAACAATAGAAAAAAATCCCAAATATCCCAATTGTTGTCTTTTACATTGTAATGACTCATTCCATTCACATTCATAAACTTATTTAACCTACTTTAATCCTTTAAATAGTAAGTGATATAACACAAAGTTTTTTATAAAGACCAGAAATATTGAATTACTTTCCTAAAGCCAATTTGAGTACCCAAATTCTTAAAAGAGTTGTATTAATCCAAGTTTATGCTACATTGAAGTTGGATATAAAGTAGACATGAATGCAGATAGTCTACCAGCTAAAGTATTATATACATAATATTATAAATAATTATATATAATGCTATATATAATGCCACATGAGGATACTTCTCTTTCATATACATGGTTTAAGAAGTGACAATTTGTTACAATGAATAACAGTAAGCAACAATGTCATTTTCCAATGTAAATTGGTTTCTTAATTTGTTGGATTTTTAAAATAACAATGAGGTTTTTTTTTATTTATTTTTATTGATGCTTTGTGTATTTCATACATCATTTTCCAATTCAGTTCAGGCATATATCCCCTTCCCTTCCCCCCCACCCCACCCCTACCCATCACGGATCATGCATTCTGCCGTAAGTTTTCTGCATCTTTCTCTGCTTTTTTGTTTTGTTTTGTTTTCATTTTTTTTAAAAAATAGGTGATAATTTGTGAGTACAAGCATCCTTCATGTAAAACCAATTTGCAAGCAGTTGTGCCCAAACCCACACAGCTCATGGGTCCCACCATCCTGCAGGGGGGGCTTGTATGTTCAATCAAGTTGATCAAATGAGTGTCCAGTCTATATTGTTGTAGTTTCACCATTCACCCCAATCGCAGCCCTTACATTCTACCGCGCCCCATCTTCCGCAGATTGTTCCCTAGGCTTAGAAAAGGGGCGCAGGTGGATGAGAAGCAAAACAGTCTACTTTCTCTGGAGCTGTTGTCTTGGTCTCTAGTCAATTCTGGCTGTTTTCTTTCATGGGCTGCCAGCTTGTCCAGGCATAACCTTTCGATCCTACTAATGAAGCACATGCAATTAGATATATAGGTATTTAAACAGTATAATATATAGCCTTTCGATCCTACTAATGAAGCACACGCAATTAGATATATAGGTATTTAAACAGTACTAATTGTTATGGTAGGTTACTTTGGTATAGACACAGATGTTTGGATGGTATGTTAATCCATGAATTACATTTTCTTCTGTTAAGTATGACAGGGTCTTCGTGTGGTTTATAACATCTCCTAACCATTAGAGGATGTAAGCTTGTGGCATCAGCCGTGGGTTATTCCTCCAAGGAGAGAGCTAATAGCCAATTAGATTTGGGATATACAGACATATGGCTGCCACTGCTGCACAGTATTTCCAGGCAGATGAGGTGTAGCTGGTGCTGACGGAGGAGTCTTGCTTGACTCAAGGAGACCTATATTTGCTTTATTGGTTTAGTGGTCTTTGGTAACACTCTCTGGCATCCCAGAGACCATCTGTATACTTGCAAGTGCGGTCTCCATACATCTTTCCCATGTTTATATCAGGTCTTCAACAGCAGGGCCTTATCGCCTCTCTTCCTGCAGATATCCCAGTTTGGAGGCAAGGAGCCTTTACCATTTGTGGGGGCTTGGATCCCCTGGCCAACATCTCCTTGGTAGAATAATCCATTGTTGATGTCAGAGCTCCTGTATTAATATATTTTGTTTAAGTGCATAGCTTAAGGAGACTTTAGCATTATATTTGGTTCTGAATAGAGAATAATCCTTTTCACAGTTTCTATGTCCATTAGTCAATTAAAGAAGGCAGTTTTACTGATTTTACAAGAGAATACCTCTATAACAGCTGGCTCCAATCTACAGCTGGAGAACGACCTCATCATCATCATATTTCTCCTTATTCTATGGGGGGGAGTTAAGAAAGTCTCTTGTATTAAAACCTTTGCAGCACCTAGAAGGTAAGCTTCGTTAGGAATCATTAAAAATAGTTGTTACTAGTAGGATCCACAGAGGGGCCTGATGTCTGCAGCAATCTGAGGCATTTCTTCCCTTCAATGCGCAGAGGAGTCAATCCTTCTGCTGGCACTTTCTGGTTCATCCTACTCACTGCAAAGCTGCATTTTCTTTCTCAGCCATTAAGTTGGTGATACTCTGGCCTGTTGGAACCTGTATAACAATTACTTTGGGATTGGTATAAACAAATGTTCTCTATAATTTTGCTGTCATATAGTATCACCTGGTAGTAATCACTAACAATGAGGTTTTTTTTACTATACTCAGGAAAACATTGTAAAAGTTATTTACAAGACCATCTTAAAGGTCTCTGAAGTGTAGGATGTGAAAATAATGACTTCATTTATGTATAATTGATAGTTTGTGCTCAGATGGGAGAAATGAAGATGTCCACTTAAATATAATATATAAAAGAGGAAAATGATCAAGACCCTAACTATTACAATTATTCTGAGTTAGGAAGGTTTGTACTAGTTTATATTTTTATGTAGTATTTACCCAACTTAATGAATAATATAAAAGATGATGCAATATTTAATTGATAGAATAGTCTGTACAGAAGGGGCCTGATGAAAAGACGGATTCCTAAGAATTGTTTTATACATCTGCATTAAGATTGCTTGTCTAACAGTTCTGTGTGAATGAATATTATAACTCATGTCACTGAGATTACACAAGGCAGCAAGTCCAACATGACAAGCAGGACAGAATCACAAGACAGCTGTGTAATTACTACTGCTGAGCAGCCTTCAGGTACATGTAAGATAGTGAAGAAAAACCCCCTCCCACATGGCTTAGCTGAATGAATGTGTAGCACTATGTGATAAATACCTAATTATTTTACAGAAATGTTTATATTTTTGCAACTTGAGTCCATTTTTGGAGGAATTCCAAGTTACTATATAAATCTATTCTTCTTGCATTAAAGGTAAGAACTTAAATAAATAAATAAATAAATAAATAAATAAATACATAAATAAATGTGATTGTTTATAAATACAAAGAAACTAAGAGCAATTGAAATCAATCTTCACTTGTATCAAAGTACAAACAAAAGAATATTACACATTTAAGGTTAATGAGATGGGCTGATACAGCAGAGCCTGTTGGCCTGAGTTAGATGCTCAGGTCACACATGACAGAAGGAGAAAACCAAGTCCAAAAGGATGTCTTTTGATCTTCATATGCGTGCCATGGAATTCACGTACTCATGTGTACCATACACATATTAGTAATTTATAAATTTGTCAAAAGACAAAAAAGAAGGGCTGAAGAGTCTTCCAGAGGATTGGGGTTCAATTTTCAGTACCCATGGGGCAGTTAATAACTCTTCATAACTCCAGTACCAGGGAATCTTACTTCTTTTTCTGGTTTCTGTGGGCCATAAAGAATGCTTACATTTACATACATGCAGACAAAATACTCATAAAAATCAGTCAATCAATTTTAAACAAAAAGGACTTATACATTTGGAAGAAGTGGCTAAATCTAGCCAAATAAGTTTCTTCATTACAAACAAACAAACAAACAAACAAACAAACTATTAAATTGTTTGGTGGTAAGGAAGGAAGATTCTTGTGTAAGGTCTACAGTTGGGGTAATCTAAATTTGCTTCTTTGAGTGGACTGTTCCTGAATATCAAACATGCCTCTAGCTGCAACATCCACTCCTGTTTATGTGTGTGTGTGGGGGGGCACTAATGTATTTCCATTTATGTTGTAGATAGGGAACTACTGACCTTGACTAGGGTAAGATTTTCCCTACTCCATCTGCTACAGTAAGCAAAAGATGTCCTGAGAATTCACTAAAATCTTTCTGTAGACTGTATTTGAACACATTTAATCTCTAAGATAAATTATACTTTCTTTAGGAGATTTCTTTTCTATGTCTTTAAATGACACATAATTAGATCTATGGAAACAGATGTAAAACAGAAAAAACAGAATACCCAAGAGCAATTCCAATCTAAAACAACAAATATTAAAAAAAAAAAAAGATGTCTTTTAAAATGAAATAAAGGTTTCCAAAGTACGTGAGTATTAGATGATCACCATTGCAGTGCTGAATGGTCCTTGTAGTATGAACAGGTGTTTGATTTCCTATGAGAAAGTTCATATAAGAAACTTTTTACATTAAAAGTTAGGAATTTACTTGGGATCAGAAACTGAGAGACAACAAGGGACTCTTCAGAAAGAAGGAGGGCATGTCCTAGTCTGGAAAAAGGATAAGATAAAGATTTATGCAATGTGGAACAGACATGCCTAGAGTCTTGTTTCCAAGTCATGGTGAGGAAACCAGAACACAGACCAAGAACACAAAGTAATTGAGGGTCGTGAAATAATGGAGTGACAATTTCTGTGCATATTTTAGGTTCTCTTATCAGTTAAATGCTGAATGAAGACTAAAATAAAAGGGCTTTACTATGCTACTTCAAAGCATGAAGTAACTCCGGCAATACAAATTTTCTAAGTCCTGAAGTACCAAATAATAAAATGATACTTTTATTTTACCAAAATTTACCAGATATTAAAAATTTGATCAAAATTTTATTTATAGATCTTTTCAATAAACTTTTATAAAATTTTGTAGTGTGAAATTCAGAACATCGTTTACATCACAGAAAGGAAGAATAGTTTATATTTCATAGTTCAGCTGTACCTATGTCATTCTAAAGAGTGTAAGCTTATACAAAACTCTTTTATGTTGTATGAGATGTTTTGAAATTTCAAAATGTCCAGCTTTAGTGGCTCATAATTTTAATTCCAGCACTCTGGACAGAGAGACAGGCAGATTTCTTGAAACAAGGCCAGAGGCCAGGCCAGCTGGGGTACATGGAGACTCTGTCTCAAAAAAATCAAAATGAGTATGAGTTATTAAAATTGTATAATAAATTTGAATGGAAATTTCCTAGTACTCTCCAAATACAGTCAAGATAATTCCAGAAAAACAGTTGCCTCAGAGGAAAAGCCAAAGACCATGATAATTTTTCATGGGAAAGAATTTTTTATATTTGCATAAAGTAAGCACTCCTAAGATATTTTTAATTACTATTTTTATTTTATATGCATGAAAGTATTGCCTGTGTGTAGATGGGCACATCTGTGTCAGGTTATTCATTGCTCTCAGAGGTCAGAAGAGAGCTTAGAATCCCTTTGAACTGGAGTTTTAGAACCCTCCCCCCAAGTTTTTAAAGTATGAGTAATGTGTTCTTTGCTTTAATTTTGGCGTACTTTCATGAATAGTGGGAGCTCAGAGGCTGGACAGATCACTCAGTGGTTAAGAACACTGGCTGTTCTTGCAGAGGATCTAGTTCAGTTCCCAATACTAATGTAACATCTGACTGGTAACAGCAGTCCCAGAGAAAAACACTCATGCACATAAAATTTAAAAATCACAAAATGTGGACTGAAATTATTTCTTCTCATATGTAACACTAAATTATAGAATTCCTCAGGTTTACATGAGTATATTATTTTATAGATATCCTGTTACTCTGTCCCTACAATGAAAAAACTGATATTTTAGTCAAAATGTTACTCTATGACATACAGTTAAATAGTTGTTTAAACAATTTCTTTCCACAATGGATAAATATTTAGATGAAGTAATCATTAATATTCCTTCAGCAGCTGTGGTTACTATGCCCACAATCATTTTCTCTCATTATGTAAATTGAAATTCCTCAAAGACAGTAGTACACAGGTACCTATCAGTTTCATTCAACATTATATGGATGTTCTTTCCACAGGCTATTAGAAAGTACTGAGGTCCATGCATTTCTTGGAGAATTTCCAATCAAATTTTCTACCTTTACCTTCTTTGAACAAAAAGTAGAATATGTATTTTTATTAACAACAAAATTTTATCTATTAAATGATGTGTGGAAACTAGAAAGCAAAAACCTCCACAGACTTACACCAACATCAAGAGAATTAGAAGGAAAAGTGAAAAGATGAAGCTACACCAATGATATGAAAATGAGAATCGCATTAGGACCACAAAATACATCTAATGGAGTTGATAACTCAGAATATTACTGTGTATGCTATTTATACAGGAAATTTCTGTTCTTAAATTATTGTTTGTGTTTATGTGTGGTTGTGTGTGTATATGTTTGTGTATGTGGCAGTAAGAGATGCACTGAGTATCCTTCCACCTAAGCGTTGTCAGAGTCTCTCAATGAATCTGAAGCTCACCTGAAATCCCCAAGAATCCTCCATTCTCTGTTGCTTCTGGTGCTTGAATTAAAGGCACTCCACCATGACTGATTTTCACAAACATGGTGGTTATGCAAGATCAGATCTTCATGCTTGTGGAGTGAGAACATTACCAGCTGAGCCTTTTTCCCTCACAGGAAATTTAGTTAGGAGGAAAAGTTTATGGAAATATAACTTGCAGTTAAAGCTGGTGAATATAAATTAAAAAGGAACGAGGACTAGGGGATTTGCATTTTATCCATGTCAGGCTCATTTCTCAATTTATATAATAAAGTGTAAAATACATTCTATTAACTTGAATAATAATTCACAGTTTTTCTCTTTCCCCTCTGTCTCTCAGTCTCTCTATCTCTCTCTCTCTATGAAAAGATAGATAGATATAGATATAGATACAGATATAGTAGATATAGATATAGTAGATTATATGATATAGTTCTTTATTTCCTTCTTTTTGTCTTTCACTTACCTAAATCACAATACCTAGAAAAAACCCTCATGGGGAACACAATGAATATTTGATTGAAGAATTAGGATTTCATGAATATCAGCACAACCAAGATTACATGTAAATGTAGAGAAGACTAGTAAGAACATCAAGCATCTAGGGAGAAAAGAAAGACCCAAGATAGTTTGCCTATATGGCTAATTTGTAGTTAATAAAAGGAAGCCAATACCTCACTGTTACTCAGAAAAGAGGAAGGAATCAAATGAAGAGTATGTATATCCCTAGTTCCTATGCCTTGCAAGCCTGAAAACTGTGCAGCCTTCTCTTCACTTTGGATTTAAATGCTAACTTGGACATATACATTTAGTCTAAGAATTTAAATATAAGAAATAGTATCAAATAGGAAGTATCAAATAGTATCAAATAGTATCAAGTAGGAAGAAAAATAGTATCTCAACAAGCACATTTCTCTACAAAGAAGAGCCAACATAACAAGTAAATAGATAAATCTTGAAGTAATATTGGGATAACCTTGGAGAAAAATAGAAATCTTGCAGGATTCAGCAACCTGAGACAACAGTTTAGTAAGAGAAATAAAATGTACATGGAGCTGCTATCCTGGTTACACAATCAGGGCATATTTGTTTCCCTCCTGTAAGATGAAATGTGAACTAGCAAGCCATAGAGGAATCTTATCAGTGCAAATGTACTGGCAGCTGTAACTACTGGGAAGTTTTCTAACTAGAGAAATGTAAATCTTCACAGAAGCTTTTCTCTGTAAAAAGAATTTGCATCATCTCCCAACAAACCTCCAGGGTTTTGCTGCCAGAAGCCAACTGGAAAAGGACTTACTGAACAAATATAGACTGCCTTGTAGGTCAGACGTCAATTTGAGAAGGACTTACTGGTCAAATGTAGCCTGCCTCTTTGGTCTGAAACCTCTGTTCATTGCAGTTTAGGAAACATCACAGCTATTCCACTGTAGTTACCCTGCATGATGGGAGATTGATACTACTACCTGCAGAAAACTGGTGGGTTTGCTCACGAACTTGGGATTCAGGGCCCCTGCCCTTCAAGTCTGAGGACATGAACAGTCAGGTCCAGATTCACACTTGACCAGGACTGATACTGTCAGTGACTCCAACCAGTACTGCTCATGGCACTTGTCCCTAACTAAAAAGGGAAAAATAAAAACCCTAAAGTGTGACCATAAGAGTGAATTGAAACAAAAACTCTGGCTCTTAGAACAGTACCTGTTGCATCATAAGGAATATAGCCTAAGAAATTCAGAGATGAACTTTTTTTTGAGAGAGGCTCTTCCTTTAGTCCCAGCTGGTGAGGAGCTCACTTTGTAGACCAGACTGGCCTTGATCTCACAGAGATCCACCTGCCTCTGCCTCCCAAGTGCTGGGATTAAAGGCATGCAATACCACCCCTGGCTAGAGTTGAACTTTAAACCCATCTGGATACATTCCATTCTGCTCATTCCTCTGAGAATTTTAGCTGAGAAAAGTTTTGCCTGGCTTGAGACATTATTCCTGCTCATGCCCTGAAGGTAAATGTCACTGAAAGAGCCATACCAAAGGATTCAACTTACCTGACTGTGCAGTCAAAGAAATACTCAAGGGAAATTTATTCAGCTATAGCTGTGGCACACTCCTGCTTGAAACCACAGTTAGAATCAAGGAAAGGAATTCCGTGGCCATTGCCAGAGCCCCATTTGTGCAGAGCTAGTGCAGATCCGAGTTCTCACATGTAGACAACCATGCACACAGTAGCAGCACACATTAATGTCATAATTACTGCTTCCATGCTCAAAGGTCTTGATAGAGTGTCCCTCACCATCTGATTATGAACTGCTGATAAGATGACTGCCACAGAGAGGGTACTATGATTCTAACTCTTGTCCCACCATGTGAGTTGACTAGACAACACAGTTTGACTAGAGGAGAGGGGTGTCAAGCAGCTGACCATCATACATGCAGCTAGTGCTGGAAACCTATAAAAGTAACAGAGACACTATCAGTTGTAGCTGAAAACAAAACTCTTCACATTGTAGCATCCTCATTTGTATTCTGGATTGACTGCAGCAGAGTTCACAGTCTCTCTTGTTGATGGAACATTTCCCCAGGCTCCTAAAAGACCAGCATTCTCATGACCAAAGAGACAGCTCATTTTCAACTCTTCTATGATATGTATTTTGCTCAAGCTCTTATATGCAACAACAATAAAAAAAAACTATAGGGAAATTATACTACGTTTTCCACCTAGGAATTAATTCAACAACGTACAACCGAATGACAAGACAAATCAATAAGTGAAAGAACCTTAATAAAAGGACCATCCAATAAATGTGCAAACTGAATAATAGAAATAAAAGAAATGGGAAGAGTGTATTACAACACTTCAAAATATCAAAACTCTTTAGTGGAAGAGTACAAGTAATTGAAAATGAATACCTTTAATCTTAGCACTTGGGAGGCAGAAGCAGGCAGATCTTTGTGAGTTCAAGGCCAGCCTGGTCTACAGAGTGAATTCCAGGACAGCTGGGACTGCAGGGAGACCCTGTCTCGAAAAGACCAAAAAAGTAATCAATAGTAATTTTTCCTAAGCTGAATAAATTAGAAGAAAATACAGATAAGCAACTATAGAAAATTAGGAAGAATGTGCAGGCTATAAATGAGAAATGTATCAAAAAAGAAATATTTTGAAGAGAATCAAAAGCAAACAACCATCTTGGAAATAGAGTTACCAGAAAAAGTACTAAACCAGTTAAATAAAAATTTTAGCTCAACATCATACTAAATCAAGCAGAAGAAAGTTTCTCAAAGATTGAAGAGAAGGGCCTGGAGAGATGGCTTAGAGGTTAAGAAAACTAGTGATAAAGAAAGATGACATCATGAACTTTGCAGGTAAATGGATGGAACTAGAAGCCATTATGCTAAGTAAAGTAACAGTCTCAAAAGAACAAACAATATAAGATGTCCCTCATTTGTGGATGCTAGCACTAATTCTCTCTTTAAAAGGCAAACTGAATAATTCCTTTTTATTTCTTTGTTTTTTAGTAAATATAATTCCTGATATTACTCATCAACTTGCTTTGTAATGTAGGAAAATAGTGACATTGTTTCTTTATCAGCATACAATACTACTATCAAAATATGAAAGCCTAAACATGTTTTGGAATTAACCTAGAGTTTATTTTCGGATGTCATAATTTTCGTATATCTGCAGCATCAGTATAAGTATATTTTGGAAGGATATAAATGAGAAGGAACAACAACAACAAAGAGACTGGGACAAAGAATTGACTGAAACGATAAACTTCTGCCCAAATGACAAACTTTAGCACCGACAATTTTAAAGAAGACTGAGAAAAAGGTGAAAGACGTGTATGGAAGAATGCATGAGCTCTGATGGGGAGGGGACAAGAGAGGGGAATTGGGTCTAAATTGATTAAGAAATGCTGTATGAAATACAGAAAACTTCAATAATAAAACTAGCTACTATTTTCAGAGGACCTAGGTTCAGTTCCCAGCAAACAAATGGCAAGAAACAGCTGTCAAGGGATCTGAAACACTCTTCTGGCCTTCATGGGTATTGTTTGTACATGGTACACCTAGATACATACAAGCCACATACTCATATCTATAAAATAAAAATAAATTGGGAAAAATAACTGAAGAGGATGCCAGGCTTGGTAAATGCTATTTATCCCAGCACCCTAGAGGCAGGAGCAGGCTGCTCTCTCTGAGATCAAGGCCCATCTGTTCTGCATAACACATTTCATGACAGCTGAAGCTACAGGGAGGCCCCCCCCCAAAACAGAAATTTATAATATCAAATCCAAGGACAGGGGAGATGGTTCAATGGAAAAGAACAATTGCTGTTCTTCCAGCTAACAACTATCTGCAACTCTAGCTCCAGGTGATCCAACTCATTTTTCCGGCCTCTGCAGGCATTGTAAACGTGTGGTACACTTATGCCCATGAAGGCAAAATACTCATACACTTTACAAAATGAAAATAATAAACAAAATATTTTAAAATATCAAATCCAAATGAGAACAAAGGACAATCTCCGTAAGTTGTCAGCAGTTTTCTTATAACACAAGAAGAAAGTAAATATTGTATTTCAATTCGTGAAATAAAGATTACTGTAACAATGAATATCCAAGGGCTGTCCTGGAGACTAAGAAGACAGATCTTCAAGATGAGTAAACAAACACTGAGGCAATCCATAACCACCAGACCAGCACAAATTCATAAAGGAAACAGGAATAACAACCATTACAATAGCATGTGACTATGACAATTATAGTAGAAAAAGTGAATGCATTGAAACATAGAAAAGTGCTGGGTGTGTGGTCACATCCTTAATCCTAGCCATTGGGAAGGCGAGAGGAGGCAGGCAGCGATCTCTGTGAGTTCAAGGCCCCCCTGGTCTACAGAAGTGGAGTTCCAGGACAGCCAGAGAGCTACAGGGAAACCCCAATCTGCAAAAGGAAAGACCCAAAAAAAAAAAAAAAAAAGAAATATAGAAAAGAATTGAATATTATCAATACCCATAAAACCATACATGTGAATAAAAGAGGAAGAGCTAGATTAATATTTTTCTTTCATATTTATAATTGATGTTTTGTGTATTTCATACTTCATCTTTCAGTCCAATTTTGACACATTACCCTCTCCCTGTCCTCCACCCCAACCCAGTCCATGCATTCTGCCATACGTGTCTTGCATCTTTCTCTCAATCTTTCAAAATATTTTTTTCTGCAAAAGCTTATTGTTTGGGGGAGAATTTAACTGTATCAGTCAGTTCTTTGACATAGTACTTATGTTGCTCTTATTCCCTCCCCTTTGTAGTTCTCCAAAATATGCTTATATAAATATCACATATGTATCAAAATTATGACTTCTGGGAATAAACTGTATGTTAATTCCAAAATATGCTTTGACATTCACATTTTCCCCTTTAATTTTATAGTATATAAAATATGAATACATAGCTTCTACCACTATATGGTAAGACAGCAAGGATCCCTACAACAAAAATTTTAAAACCCTGAAGGAGATTGAAGATTGGGAAAATTATTATAGTAAAAAATGTCCTTTTTACCCAAATTAATATACAGATAAAATGCAATCCCAATCAAAATTCCCATGAGCTTCTTCACAGACTTGGAAAAAAAAAATCCTTAAATTCATATCTGAAAACAAAAGACCCCTGAATAGCTAAAGCATCCCTGAGCAAAACGTGCAATATGGGATGGGAGGTTACTTTACCAGACTTCAAGCTATATTACAGTGCTATAGTCATAAAGACCGCCTGGTACTGGCACAAAAACAGACTTGTAGACCAATGGAACAACATTGAAGATCCAAACTTGAGCTCATACAATTTCAGCCACCTCATATTTGACAAAGAGACCAAAAAGCCTCAGTGGAAGAAAGGCAGCATCTTCAGCAAATGGTGTTGGAAAAACTGGATCATCATTTGTAGAAGAACAAAATTAAACCCTTACCTCTTACCCTGTACAAAAATCACTCCAAATGGATCAAAGATCTAAACATGAAACCTGAAAGTGATAGAAGTAAAAGTTGGCAGCAACCTACGAGACATAGGCATAGAAAAGACTTTCTAAATGAAACAGAAGCTGCATAAGCTGGAGAGATGGCCTAGCGGTTAAGAGCGCCGACTGCTCTTACAGAGGACCCGGGTTCAATCCCCAGCACCCACATGGCGGTTGAGAACCATCTGGAACTCCAATTCCAGGAGAACTCCAGTTCCAGAGGAATTGGAGACCCTCTTCTGACCTCCACGGCATTGCACGACACGGGTGCACAGACTTGCATGCAGACAGTACATTCATACACATACAGAAATAAATAAAGTTAAAAAAAAGAAAGAAAGTCAACAGTTGACAAATGAGACCTCATCAAGCACAAAAGTTTCTGTACAGAAAAGAAACAATCAAGGAACTGAAGAGAAAACCCACAAAGTGGAGGAAAACTCTGTGATACACCTCGCAAAGCATTAACATCCAGAATATATAGACTACTCAAAAACAAAGAAGAAAACTAATGACCTACTCAAAAGATGGAGTAAAGAGCTGAACAGAGACTTCACCAGTCATGAAGTAAAGATGGCTGAGAAACATCTTAAAAAGTGTTCAACATGGTTAATAACTAAGGAAATGCAAATTAAAACAACTCTAATATATCATCTCACTCCTATAAGACTGGCTAAGTTCAAGAAAACAAAAGACACCAAATGCTGGAGAGATTGTGGAGAAAGGGGAACACTCATCCACTGCTGATGGGAATGTAAACTCACACAACCACTATGGAAACCAGTGTGGAGAACACTTAAAAGACTCAGAATGAACTTACCACCTGACCCAGTCATTCCATTCCTGGGTATATATCCACAAGACTCATCCTACTGCAAAGATGAACACATATTAGAAATATACCCTGATGGCCACATTTTCACGAATCCTCAGCAAAGCAGTAGGATATCAAAATTAACTTGTCTTTATAATGTCCACATACTTCAACAGAACTGGCTTCATTTCATAGATACAAGTTTAGTTCGAAAAACAAAAATCAGTCACTAATATATTAAAGGTACAGAATTAGTGAATAAAATTCAAATGATCTTCATGATTGAAGTAGGAAAAAGCATTAGAAAGACTTCAATACCCCGTGAAGACAATAAATTAAGTTCAGAAAAATGTCCAACATCATGAAGCCTAAATGAAAAATGCATGGTCAACAATGTAATGAATGGTCAACAATCCTTTAGAATCAAGAAAACTTTGGTTACTATAATAGCTATTTTCAATATAGTAGATATTTTCCACACACCAAATACACAAGAGACAAATAAATAAATAAAAAGCATGCAAATAGGAAAGGGGGACATTAGACTATCCATGTTTGCAAATAATATCTCCATATATGGCAATACTAAAGGAATTCTACCAAAAATAATTAAAAAGTATATTCAGTAAAATAGATGCAACATAAACTATAACAGCAGTAACTTTTCATCTGTGTGTGTCTGTGTGTCTGTGTGTGTGTCTTTGTGTTTGTCTGCTTTGTCTATATACTCCCTATGTTGATGTGCATGAGAGTATATGTATATGTGTATGTCTGTGTATGTGAACAGCAGAGGTTGACTTCAAGTTTCTTATTTGATCACTGTCAACCTTCTTTTTGGAGACCAGGCCACTATACTGAGAGATCACTGACTAGGCGAGGCCAGCTGGCCAATGGGTTCCAAGGACTCTACTGTTTTTTCCTCCCAAGAACAGTATTTACAGCCACATAGCTCCACATATGATATTTATTTATGAATTATGTATCCAAAAATAATATCTCCAACTTGAACCACATGCATTTTAATCATCAAGCAATTTCCCAAACCAAATAAGTAGATAATTCTATACACTAAAAATTTTGGGTGAGAATGAAGTAATCATGAAATTAAATAAACTAAAAGAAAACAAAATGCTAATGAATAAATTTAACAAATGTAGTTATAAGAAACGCTACAATGACAGTTATATCATAGTGATTATCATATTGAAAAATATTGTGCCTGGCATAGTGGCACACATCTTTAATCCAAACACTCAGGAAGCAGAGGTAGGCTGATCTCTGTGAGTTCAAGGCCAGCATGGTATAGAATAGTGAGCTAGTACCAGCCAGTACTAGCTAGACCAGATAGTACCAAAGGGAGACCCTGCCTCAAAAAGACCAAAATAATAAAAAAATAATAAAAATAACAAATAATAATAATAATAATAATAATAATAATAATAATAAATGTCCTGAGAGACCTCCAGTTCTTACTGGAGGAATTGAAATGGTTAAAATTTTGTTTAATAACAAAGCTGTTTGGAGAGATATCCAAACTTAATACAATCATATTCATATTCCATGTTGTTGCACGGAATATTCAAGTAGCCTAAGAAATCTTTGCAATAAATTAAAAGCTGTAGACATGAACAAACCTAAAGGCATGCTATAGAGCCACAGTAAACAGCACAATAGTTCCAGAAAACAGATACATAAGAATGGTACAAAACCAGAAAACTTCAATATCACAATATCAACAGCCACGTGATTCTCAACAAAGTTGGTAAAGTATACATTGAAGAAAGGACAGCCTACTCAATGTTGCCAAGGAAAATGATTACTTACTCAAATTTGAACTCAATCTCTTACCTATATTGTACAAAAATCAACTCCTGAATGAATAAAAAAGATATTGTAAGATCTTGCACTCTAAAATTTCTAGAAGAAAACACTTGGGAAATATTTGTAGATTCTGATACAAGAAGTGACTTTTTTCTACATAAGCCCCCAAAAAGGAAAGGGTCAAAAGAATGAGTTGGAAAAGAGGGTATCAAAGAGAGAGTTACTGTGCAGAGAAGGAAAACTAGAGAATGAAGACATGAACATTTCCTTTTAGAAGGAAATGTTTACCAGTTATTCATCTCGCAGAGTGATAATGATTGGAATATATAATGAATTCAATTACTGAAAAAATAACAAGTGATGGTAAAATTTTGAGTAAACCCTTCTCAAAGTCAGAAACATTCTGGAACTGGCCAATAAGTATACAAAAAAAAAAAAAAAACCCAAATATTGCCCTCCATCTAAAGTTGTCAAAGCCAGGTGTAGTACAGCATGCCTTTAGCCTGCACTCAGGAGTTAGAGACAGGTGGATCTTTGTGAGATAGAGTCCAGCTTGATCTTCATAGTGAGTTCCAGGTCAGCTGAGGCTATAGGGAGATCACATCTCAAAAATTACCAAAAAATATTGAAAATTGATATTACAAACTGAAGCCATTTCACTTTTTATAGAATGATAATTATAAAAAGTATCAAATGATGGGAAGGATATGTTAGAAAAGGAATAATTATACACTTTCAGAAGAATGTAAATTAGTAAGATACTATAGAAAAGATAATGGAGTTTCTTAAAAATACAACTAACAATTGATCCTCTCTTGATATTTGTCTGAAGGAATTTGAATCATCATACAAGAAAGACACATGTATCCTAATGTTTATTGTGACTGTGCTCAAGATAGCTGAATTATAGAATCAACTTCGTTGTCCATGACCAGCTGATTGGAAAGGAAAATATGGTAAATGGAAAATTATTTAGTTATAAAGAAATGGGAAATGTTAAGTGCAGAAAAACAGATGCAATTTAATGTTACCACTACAAATGAAATAAGCCAGAGAGGGAAAGAGAAATTCTCCCCACATTTCTTCTAACATGAGGAAACCACACACAAAAAACGAGTCACTCTTAAAATAGCACAGTGATATTAGAGAGTGAGTAGTAGGCCAATTACTTGAAGGAGGGAGAAACGGAAATATAGGCTGAGATGAGTCACATGCAGATATTTATGATTAATATGTATTAAAAATATAAGCCAAAGCTTAACACCACAGAGACTTAGGCAATAAGGCAATACCCAGGTAGTCGATCCATACTTCAAAATGAAGTAGTTAACAATTAGATAAAGATGGATAGATGAAAGATAGATAGATAGATAGATAGATAGATAGATAGATAGATAGATAGACAGACAGATGATAGGTAGATAGATGATAGATAGATGACAGACAGATGATAGATAGATGATAGATACACATATACAAATACACACATATTTTCAGACCAAGAATATTTGAAGAAACAAAAGGTGCATATGAAAATGTAGATGATATTTAATTGAAATAAACATAACACATTTTAGACACCTATTTGGTTTTGCCTGTGTTGTTGCATTACATTCGTAGCTCTATTATTCAACCTACTCAGCTCTCCCTTGCTTACCTCTAGTATCTTACTGATATTATCCAAGGTCTCTGAGGAATAATGACAGTTCCTCAGTTTTGGTGCAAGATAATATAATTTTAGAATCAGAAATTGTTAGCAAGGAGCTGTAACTAAGAAAAATTGTATCATATACTACCCTCCTTTCACAAAGTGCAGAAAAGTTAGCAATATACTGTTGCTTATAAAAGGGAATACTTCTTGTTCTTATTATATAATATATATGTATACTTTAAGAGGCTTGCTTTTCCCACATATTTTTGTTTTATGATGCACAGTATAGCTGATGCTCAACGGAAAAAATAAAGATTTTTCTTGAGCATTTGATTCTAATATTCAGCATTATGCTTGCAATTTTCAAAGAATGCTTAACAATAAGCCAATTCGCCTTGACCTATTTAGAAGAGTGGCCTTTCAAAATCTTCTCTAAATGATTAATCTGTTTTGTCCATGTTTCCTCTTAGAACATCATAGGACACATTGTGCAGTAGTAGTACAGTACAGAGAGGCTTAAAGATTCATTCAAATTAACAATATCTTTGGAAATGGATTCTAGTCATAGGGTTATTTTTTAAATTACCCCTGTGTATTATTTCAAATCCTTATACCAGTGAAGATTCTTAAATAGTTTTCAACAACATCTACAAAAATTTCCCTAGAATAACATCTGATTTTTGTTGTTATTTTGACCTATGAGCAGAGAGAAGGTCACTTGGGAATCAGCCTATAATAATAAATAACAGAACTAGGCAAACAAATATATGATATAAAAGGAGTAGATGAAAATATTTTAAGCTGGGTGTGGTGGCACACACCTTTAATCCTAGCACTTGGGAGGCAGAGGCAAGTAGATGTCTGTGAGTTCAAGGTCAGTTTTACATAGTGAGTTCCAGGACAGCTGGAGCTATAGGAGATGTTGTCTCAAAAAGACCCCCCAAAAAATAAAAGAAAAGAAATACGTTGAACAGCTCTCATTTAAACAACAATGATGGAAATATCCTTTGTTCTGCTATTTCATTCAGAATTGGTTCATGTACTGTTACAAAACATATTTATCCTGTTTCATTGCCTACCTGAAATTGCCAAACCTTACTCTAAAAATAGAACCACTTGGATATTCTATTTTTAATTTTGTCTCCATTTTGGGGAATCTCATATATGTATATAAGAGTTTTGGAAAGCAGTGTGGAGAACTTTTAAAAGACTCAAAATGAGCCTATCACCTGACCCAGTCATACCACTCCTGGGTATATACCCACAAGACTCATCCTACTGCAAAGATACATGCACATCCATGTTTATTGCAGTTTTCTTCACAATAGCGAAAAGCTGGAACCAACCAAATGCCCCTCAACTGACAAGTGAATGACAAAATGTGGTAAAGAAAGATGACAGCACGAACTTTGCAGGTAAATGGCTGGAACTCCAAGCAAAGCCATTATGCTAAGGGAAGTAACAGAGTCCCAGAAAAACAACTGGCAAATGGTTTCCCTCATTTGTGGATGCTAACAGCAAATCCCCAGTTGGAAGGTGAACTGAACAACTTTATTGTTATATTTCTGTTTATCTGAAAGCAACTATGCTGTCATAATGTAAATCTCTTTACAGGCTCTAGAATTGACCCACCACTTATGTTCAGACTCTGTAATTACTGTATATGGGTGGAAAGTATGTGTTCATATTTTAGAGTAATATAAATTTAAGGAGGAAAATGTGAATTCCTAAACATGTTAAAAAAAAAAAAAAGACTGAGAGAAAGATGCAAGACAGTTATGGCAGAATGCATGATCTGGGGTGGGGGGGGGGAAGGGGAATATGCCTAAACTGAACTGAAAAATGATGACTGAAATACACAAAACATCAATAAAAGCATTATGTTTAAAAAAAGAGTTTGTGATCATATCTGTCTCCCAGTTAGATTCTCCAGCTCTCTTTATCCCACTTAACACCTCCCTCTTACAACTTCTGGTATCTATTATAACTCACTAATTCCAGTTAGTGCAGCTAATATGAGACAATTCATTGGAACATGGGAATTCTGCCAATCCCACATTCTCCAAAAAAAGTGAAATTCAACTTCCTCTAGCAACTCTTAACTGCCAATAGTTGTTTTTCTAATTATAAATTAAACTAACAGGTATAGTTTTATATAATTTTCCTTGTATTTTTAAATATTTAAGATAGCCGATATAATCATACATTATTATTTATGGATATTGTCATGACTTTATTTGGAACTTTAACTTTCAAGTATCAAATGCTATTCTATATAGACAAACATACATTCTACAACCAATTGAATACTATATTCATTTGTCCCATTTATTAGACAGGTATCTTGCAAGAATATTCTCCAGAAATTTAAATAATTAGAGCTCCTATTCTACTACTCTGAATTGAAAATAGAGAAAAAAATCAGTTTCTAAATTTGCATTTTAAAATATCTCATCATTTACATTGATTCTAGGTTATACACATAAATTAAATATAATATCGTTAGATAAGAAAATCTTCAATACAATCTGGAAGTCCCAATTGATGTAAGAGTTAAAATCTTTATTGATTGCAAAAAAGAAAAGAAACTTTTATTTTTATTTTTTTGTTGTTTTTTTTTTTGTCTTTTCTGAGACAGGGTCTCCCTGTAGCCCCAGCTGTCCTGGAACTTACTCTGTAGACCAGGCTGGCCTTGAACTCACAAAGATCCACCTGCCTCTGCCTCCCAAGTACTGTGCTAGGATTAAAGTCATGCGCCACCAGGCCCAGCGAAAAGAAACTTTTAAATGAATAAAAAACATCACATTTTTGAAAATTGAAGGCTACTTCTCAAGAATTTGCCACAAAACAGGACTTCTGAATCTTCCTATAGCTATCTATCCATGATCTTAGGTGTTCCATCTCTTCTTTCATCCCAGCATGTGTTCTGCCTTCATATTGATTGGGTTATCTATCCCAGGATTTCTTACACATCCCTAGAAATCAATAAAAGAAAGCTAAATTTATATCTCTTGACCCTTCGAAAGTACCAAACTGGCCAATCCAAGCTAATTATATATCACAAGCAAGATTCATCACAAACAAGCTATTCCTTGAGTTTCAGAAGTTGAAATGAGTAGCTTACTTAATGTAACTGCTGATCCATTTTCCACACATGCATGTTAAAGTAGAATTGTTCTAGTGGATGAGATGGTGCGATCTATGTGCTATCAAGAATGAAAAACTGGAATGATGCTCAGGTCAATCTGTAATCCAGAAATCTGAAATCTAGAATCCAACCTGCCATCACAACTTCACAAGCAAACAGTCAAGCAGCTACTGGCTCTTTATTTCAGTTCCTCACATGGCCTAGTTAAAAAACACCTCTGTTTTTTTACAGGAATCCATGGAATAAAACTTATATATTTTTATACAGTCAATTAACACAGAAACAAAATCTTAAAGACATGACTTTCATTATTATTCATTAGCATATAAATTTTAATCATATTTTTTCAGGCTCTAATGCTTAATAATTTTCATTTGTGTTTTGTTGTATTTGTACAAGTCTTATAAAGCATATTTTTCTTGTGAGGCATGTTCCTTTGAAAAAGAATAATTCCAAAATATAATGTTATATTTATCGTATAATTAGTGTCATGCAATACAAAAGCACATATAGCACGATATATCTAATATCAAAAACAAAATAAATATTTTTAATAATAAGCACACATATGGGATTTATTATTGTAAATTTCAAATTGTTTTGGAATGGCTTTCAGAGATAGCATTTGATGGTAGCTATAGAGCTGAAGAGAAAAGAAAGAGGCAATGGTAGGCTATGAAAACATTCATGAATAAATTATTATAAACAAAATAAGCATACAGAAACTCACAAGATCTGGATGCCACTATTTGTAAGCTATATTAAATCTTTTCTCTTTCTCCACTGAATTAGGTTGCTGTTTTCCTTGCAAGTAAGTATCACAGATTCAGTGTCTTAGATCATCACTTTCTTACCATCTTCATGTTCTGCATGTCAAAATTCCAATTGGGTCTCACCAAGACAAATTACAATGTTGACATTGACAAGGCTCAATGGAAAATCCATTTTATTATAAAAATGTTTGTTTGTTTGTGTGTGTGTGTTTATTTTGGAGTTACCGGAAGCCACCTTCCCTTGCATAACAGTTGTGACACTACCCTTTTAAAGTCAGAAAGATCTGGAGGAATCCTTTTCAAGTCATTTATCTAGATCTGGATCCATTCCATTTATAGAAGATTTGTGATTACAATGAGGTTACAAAAATAATCCAGGGGCTGGAGAGATGGCCTAATGGTTAAGAGCACCAACCGCTCATGCAGAGGACCCACGTTCGATCCCCATCATCCACATGGCGGCTGAGAACCATCTTTAACTCCAGTTCCAGAGGAATCTGACACCCTCTTCTGACCTCCGCAGCACTGCACGACACGGGTGCACAAACCTACATGCAGAAAGGACATTCATACACATAAAAAAGTAAATTTAATAAATTTTAAAAAGTTTTAAAAAATTAAAAAAGTAACCAGGATAGTGCTCTTATGGTGGAGACTGTCAAGTACTATCTAAAGATCATCCGTTTTCCACATTAACATTTTATTTTAAATATTTTATTATTTTTATTGTATGTGTGTGAGTGCATTGCCTGCACGTGTAAGTGCTTCGATGTGGTGCGATGCCAGTGGAGGTCAGGAGGGGGTGTGGGATTCTCTGGAACTAGAGATACTGATGTTGTCGCCCAAGGCGCTAGGAATAAAACCTGGGTAGTCTGCAAGAAAGCAGAAGGATTCTCTAAGATCTTAGACTCTCTCCAGCACCACTTTTTTTTTTTTTTTTTTTAAAGGCAGGGTCTCCCTGGAAACCCAACTGATCAGAAACTTACTATACAGACTATCTGTCCTCCATCTCACAGAGGTCAACCTGCCTCAGCCTCAAGAGTGTTGGGATTAAAGACAAGCTGCACCAGGCTTGCCACACTAACATTTCTTTATCAAGTAATTTAGCAAGTTGACAATTTTAGGGCATCTTTTGCCAACCTTGATTCTCCCTGCACACTAATGTATGCAAATTTGTAAGAAAATTTAACTTGCTGTAACTATCCTGAGTATCTTTTTCCCAAAACCTATATAGCCCTCACATTCCATAAGTGTTAAATAGGAAGCTAGTCAAAATCCCCATGCAAACTCAAACAAGAATAAAAACCCAGCATAGGAATGAGGAAATGGGTCGGGCATAGTGGAGCATGCCTTTAATCCTAAAGCACTCCAGAGGCAGAGGCAGAAGGCAGAAGGCAGAGGCAGAGGCACAGATCGAACTTGTGAGTTCAGGCCAGCCTGTTCTTACCAGAGCAGTTCAAAAGACAAGCTGGGCTATAGAAGAACCTGTCTTCAAAAAGAACCAAAAAAAAAAAAAAAAAAAAAACAAAAAAAAAAAAAATAGAAGGAAGAAGAAATGGGGAAAGGGAAGGTATAGCCACTAATAGCTAGGAGCTGACAGGGAGAGAGAGAAGTGAGAGTTGTTCTTTTTTTTTTAATTTTTTACCAATTTTTTAATTTTGAAAATTTTTTTTTAAAAAAAAATTTTTTTTTTTTTTTTTTTATTTTTTTTTCTTTTTTCTTTTGCATTTTTAATATATAATGTTTGTACAAGATTATCAAATCTAGACTCCGTGTCCCCCCCTATACCCCGCACCCCCCCAGAGCTCATGCAAGTCTGGCCAAACATGTTTTCATCTCTCTTCTCAGTCTTTCTCCGATATTATCCATGTGGGAAGTTACTGTTTTGAACAGAGTTCACTGTTTCAGGTCAGCTTCTTTTGATGCAAGTCCTTCTGTTGTTGTCTCGTTGTTGTCGTTTTGTTGTGTTGTTGTTGTTTCCAAATGCATCACTCCCAACTGCTTGCACAGAAATACTAAAGGGGCCCGTTGCACAAGAAAACTTTCCAAACTAGGTATTTGGCAATAGCATCCACAATTAGAGGATACCATTGTTTTTTGTTTTTTCTGGGACTGTGCTTACTTAGCTCAGCATGATGTCCTCTATGCTCCAGCCATTTTCCTGCAAAGACTCATTTATGTCATCTTTTCTTTACTGCTGCATAGAAAACTCCCCTTTGTATGGTGTAGAGTGTCGCACATTTTTTCTATCCACTTGTGTTGAGGGGTATTCTGGCCGGTTTGGTTCCAGCTCCTGCTATTGTGAAGAGAGTTACCTGCCCTTCAGATGGTCTGGGAGATCTCACGATCCCCATTTCTTTTATATAACTTTTTATCTGATGTTTTTGTATTTCACACATCATTTCCAGATTCGGATTTAGACATATCCCCTTTCCTTCCTCCACCCACCGAGTTCATGCATTCTGGCCATTATATGTACTGCATCTTTCTCGCAAGTTCTTTTTTCTTTTTTTCCCCATGAGACTGGTCTCCCTGTTAAGCCCAGCTGGCCCTGGAACCTCAACTCTGTAAACCAGGCTGAACCTTGGACCCTCAGAGGAGACTCCACCTGCATCTTCCTTCTCCCAAGGGCTAGGAATTGAAGGAAATGTGGCCGACTACACCCAGCTTCTCTCTCAGTCCTTTTTAAAGTTTTCTATATTTGATATTCCCAGGGACAATAAATTCGGGTAACATATATCACATTTTATATAGGCATTTTTGGGATCTACACAAAATGGGAGGGAAACAAACAACAGACCTTATAAGTGACTGGTCAAAAGAATGGATTGATACAGTTAAATTCTGCCCAAAGCAATAAACCTTTACAGAGAGTTGTTCTTTTTTCAGGGAGTGACACTACATAGAGTGACCAGGCTCCAGTGGGGGAAGTCACACCAGAAGACAGGAACTTGACTCCATAGCAATTAACATATAGAAGAGAATGCAGGAAATATGGTGGACAGGGAGTTGTGTAGATGGGGGAGAAAGTCTGAATATGACTGAGATTTATTGCATGAAATGCACAAACACCCAATGAAAATATATATTGAAAACATAAAAACAAAATAAAAACAGGAAAGGATAAGTGCTGTCCCAGAGGTAATTTTTTTCATTACAAATGAGTAAGCACTTTTTTTTATTATTTTCTTTATGTTTTGACAACTTCTCATTTACTGTATTTCCTAATATTTGTTTATATTCTGGGATAGCAGCCATACAGACTCAGAGGAAGTCTATAGAGTTGCTAGGCTTCATACGAGCTTGGAATTCTGCACTTTGTAACCCTGTATTTGTATCTAACATCTCCCCTTATGGCAACACACTGGGCTAACGTAAAAGGAATCATTCAGTTTATTTGTGTAATAAATAAAAATTCTTAGATCTGCCCTAAAATCCTGAACTTATTTTCAGAATAAAAATGAGGAAATGTAAAGATTAGAAACTTCTAACGCCTGTCTGAAATAACAAATATTTGTTTGACTGCAGCATAGTATATAGAAATATCTGTTAGGTCCAAGTGATAAATGATTCTGAATATTATACGTTTAAGGGTTATAAACTTTATTGAGTGGAAATTGGAGAACCATGATAGTTCTTTGAACAGAATTCTAACATGCTTTTAAATTGTGTTTAATGGAAAAATACCATAATCAATCAGGAATGCCTTAATTTAAAGTCAACATGTGGATGCATTAATTATTGACTGGCTGAAATTTAAAAATAAAGGAAATTGGTGCCTACGAGGTGAAGAAATGCCAAGGTTAAATTACAAGAACAGTAAAGCAATGTGTGTAGGGGGGGGGTTGGGGACTGGGGCAGAGGGCTATGGGTAGAAAAACAAGATTGACTTAGATTAGATTTGAGAATTATATACTTTATCTGTTTGTGAAAGGTAAAGGTAGAAAGAACCGGGGCTTTTAGGGGTTATATTGTAGATATAGGGATAAGGCTAATGACAGTGAAGAATGTAGTTCTAGATAGTAAAATGAAAAAAATCAGCCCAATTTAAATATTAATTCTGTTAATTACTGCGGCATACCACTTTTGGAAGTCACTTTCCTCTCCAGCCTTCAGCCTTTATAGATATAAAAGAGGAAGTTAGGGGCTAGAGAGATTGCTCAGTGCTTAACAGCACTGACTGCTCTTGCAGAGGACCCAGGTTTGATTCCTAGCACCCACATGGCAGCTAAGAACCCTGTTTTTAAGCCAGGCGTGGTGGTGCATGCCTTTAATCCTAGCACTCAGGAGGCAGAGGCAGGCGAATCTCTGTGAGTTCAAGGACAGCCTGGTCTACAGAGTGACATTCTGGCCAGCTGGGGCTGCCAGGGAGACCCTGGTGTCTCAAAATCACCAAAAAAAATTTTTTTAATAAATAAATAAAATAGTGATCATTTTAGCGACAATAACAAAAATAAGGTCCATAAATAATTATTATGACAATTACTGTATACAATGCTCAGTTTATTAAAATGACCAATTTAATGAATAGGGTGAAACTGCCAAGAAAAAAAAGTACCTACAGTAAAATTCCTTTGTTAGTCTGATAGCATCAAAAGACGATGTTTAAGAATTCAAGAATATGTTTAAAGAATTTACTAAAAAGTAAATAGGATTCACAAGGTTTAAGAATAAAACACTGAGCAAATTTCTTCTTTTGAATGCTTCTAGGTACAAAATTTGTCCACATGACCTATCTAAATCTTATTAGCTTAAGAATGTGTGTCTTTAAGCTTTTCAATAACTTTATCAATGGACATGAAAATCATAACTAGCATGATACAAACTATTCTACTTATGTTTATGAACAGATATAAACTTCAGTGGGAGATCATATACTGAATAGATAGCAATTAAACTATGCCCACAAAGGGGTTGTGTGTTATCCATTAGAGAACAAGTGAAGTGTGAGGGATAATATTATTAATAGTAACTCTCAGTCTGGAAAATACTTGTGGTAGTTACTATATCAATTTTATTATGTACATTAATACTTTCCTCTGTAAGTTTTCTACATTTAATTTGCCAAATGTTGAGCTGAATAACCACAGACAGAGAAGATTAGTTCTCTAGTCACAGGGTTAGAATGTGAAACTGCTAAGCCCAGTTACTTTGCAGCCAATTGATATTGCAGAGCTGAATCTTCAACTGTTGTCAATGAATTGTTGCCAGTGGTACCAGCTCAAATCCTTTCAGTGAAAATACAAGCAGTAAAATTTTGGAGGTGTATTACTAAGTTCAATCAGACTTTTACTAGTGTAGTTCTGAATAATTAGTAAAACAACATAATCACCTTCATGGCATGCTTGGAAACCACATTGCCAATAATCATGATTATCCTCAGACCAATGAGTACATCATATCAGATGATTCCGCTAGATTACAAACTAGTTGAAAAGGTATAAAAAAATTGGGGCTGGAGAGATGACCTAGTGGTTAAGAGTGCCGACTGCTCTTGTAGAGGACCGGGTTCAATCCCCAGCACCCATATGGCGGCTGAAAACCGTCTTTAGCTCCAGTTCCAGGGGAATCTGACACCCTCTTCTGAACTCCGCGGCACTGCACGACATGGGGGCACAGACCTACATGCAGACAGTACATTCATACACATACAAAAATAAAATTAAAAAAGAAAAAAGAAAAGGTATAAAAATAAACTATTGCAATATTACACCAGTAACAAATCATAAAATCGTCGAACATTTTAACATTTTCATTGTTTTTACTGATATGGCCCACTGATCTTTTTAATGCTTTTTATTATTTATATGTTATGTGTGTGGGTGCATTTCCAACAAGTATGCAACTACATCTGTGTCCTGCAATGCTTGGGGATCAGAAGAAAGTGTTCAGCACCCCCACAGACAGTTGATAGCCACCATGTGGGTGCTGGGAATTGAACCCAAGTCTACTGCAAGAGCAGTATTCTTAACTTATGAACCATGTCTCCAGAGTCCCCTGCTTCCAATTATTATCTTAAAACAATGGAAATTCCAAACTTATTTTTACTATAGAACCATAAAATGAATAAAATTAAATGGAAGTAGAAAGCATTATAAGAATTATATAATTGATCTTAATATAATTCAATTAAATGTACATAATAAATGTCACAAAATCAGTGATTTGTATTATCAAGGACTCAGATGATATGTTATAAGGTCTATTAAACATCACATTGTATTAGCCTAGCTCCTTGCATATTCATATAAACCAGTCAATATCCTAACAACTGTATAAATTAAAAGCATGTATACCTCAGGTTTGGGAAAGACCTAGGAAAGTCTACTTATTTCTACAAAATCACTAGCCAGCTGTGCATTTTAATTTTAATCACGATAGGAAAAATAGATTTAGGCTTTTTCTAATGAAGATATTTAATATATTAGAAGTCCAAGTTGACTAAATAAAAAAATTCTAAAGTTGCAAAGTTTCCAGAAAATAGAGCAATTCAGAATGGGAATAAAATGAGGAATAGGAATCATAAGGACAATTCCATATATTTTTCATTTCTTCTTCCTATTTCTACCCCCTTTTAAGACTTTTAGTCCATTTTTGGAAGACAGCACTATTATTATTGCTAATTATTTACCTAAAATTTTGCTCAATTATATCGTAATGTGAATTCTAATGCTAAGCATTAATATTAAAATTAGAAAGTATAAAAATTGTGTTCTAAGTTAAAATTTAGCAGATTATTACTAAAATAAAGTATCTTAACTGGAAAACATGTCCTGAAAGGAATTATATTACTGAATCAAACATAAAATAGAAAATTACCCTTAAGCAAACATATAATCTTTACAGAATATAGAGCTTTTTATCTTATGGCCTTAAATAAAAACCTGTGGAATAATAACTTATTAATTAAATATTTTATTGACGTATTCAAAGAAGCATTATTAATTGAGAATTTCATGCCTGTATAATGTGTTTTGATCATAATCACCCCCAATTCTTGCCCTCCAGCTTCACCCACATTATTGTCACCACTTTTATATCCCAACTTTATGTACACAATCTAATTATTCTGAATCCACTTAGAACTTCCAGTATGTGCATGGGTGTAGGGCAATCCAGGGGAACATGACCACCCTGGAAAGGAACCACAGAAGGGTGACTTCAAGGCAGGAATGATAATAAAACTGTTGGCAAGGAAAGGGAAGGCAAAAAGGGAATAATGGAGCATAAAGCCTTAAATGAGTTGTTGGGGGTAGAAGAACAGGGTATTTTAGAAGGTTCTTAAAATATGTACACATATGAAAAGTTTAAATTGGAGTTACTCCCTACCCTACACAGGGTAGTTGGGGGGGAAAGGTAATGCCTTCCCCAGATTCTGTAGATTATCAAGCAAAAAGTCTAGTGACAGGTGAGGGTTACCTGCCTTTGGATTATAAGTCAGTGATGTCCCATGAACACCACACAGAACCTTTTTTTTTCCCTATAACATATTTACTGAAAATTTTTACTATATATTTTCAGGCTTAAAACTTACTCTAAATAAAAACAAATACTTCATCTCTGGAAATTACCTAATCAAAGATTACAAAAATAGCAGTTGACTTAAAAAAATAATTGCACACATCAGGACTTCCCAAAGTAAAAGAATAAAATGGAAAATGATTACATTTCACATCGAAACAAATATTAGGGCTACAACATAGCTAAGAAAATATGCAAATATATCTTGATTTGAACAGCAAGGAGATATTCAGCCATTGGAGACAATGTCAACTTTATTAAAAATATATGATATTTAACTTTTTTGGTCTTTTTGAGACAGAATCTCTCTTTAGTTCCAGTTGGCCTGGAGCTTGCTAGTGCTACCTATGTAGACCAGACTGGCCTTGAACACACAGAGATCTGCCTGCCTCTGCCTCTCAAGTGCTGAGNCTCATGGATTATCACTTGTAGCTAAAAATGAAAAAAAAAACTGAGAGAAAGATGCAGGACAGTTATGGCAGAATGCATGATCTGGGATGGGGTGGGGGTGGGGGGGAGGGAAAGGGAAATAAGCCTGAACTGAATTGGAAAAAATGTATGAAATGCACAAAGCATCAATAAAAATTAATTTAAAAAAAATAAAAATAAATAAATAATAAAATAAAATAAAAGTTTAAAAAAATAAGCAATATGTGAAATACAGATATAAATGCCATAGTTTGGGGAAAAAATTCAGATATTTTGTTTGTATATAGTAAGTTTATGCTATTAAATACTTAAAAACACTTTCTACCTTGTTTTAGTAGTGATAATAAGCATACTAATCGTACATGATGAGTTGTGTTATATCACATATAGTACAGAAGGTATTTTGATTATATTCATCTGTTGCCCTGTTATATCTACCTCCCACTCCGTTCGTTCCCTTCTCTTCCTACTAGCTCCCTTTCCACTTCCTCATTTCTTATGAGTTTCATTAGACTTGCCTCCAGAATGATGAACCGTTTATAAGATCATGAATACCTTACCAGTGGAAGCAATACAGAAAAAAGTGTTTCTCCTTCCCCCAGGAACCATTAAATATCTGCAGATTTTTATGGAGTGTTAGTGCATCCATATAACCTATAGTCATCTGAGAGGTAGGCTTCCATTGAGAGATTGCCCAGATCAGAGTGGCCTGTGGGTATGTCTGTGGGAGACTGTCATGTTAATTGATGTAGGAGAGTCCAGCCCACAGTGGATGGCACCATTAACTCAGCAGGTGGGCCAGGGATGTATAAGGAAACCAGTGAAGCAAGAGTCAGAGAGCAAGCTCACAAGCACCATTCCTCACAGTTTCCCACTTGAGTTCCTGCACTGATTCTCTCAATGATGGACTGGGATCTGGACTGTTAAGCTAAAAATATCCCTTCCTCCACTTGGTGCTTTTGGTCAGAGTTGTTTATCACAGCAACAGAGATCAAGCTAAGGTATAGACTATTAGATATCTTTCACAAGGGAAAACAAATACTTAGAAATTGCCCCATGCTAATTCTTGCATACTTAGCAATGAGCACTCATAACATTTCCTACTGAATTAATGAGGCTTGTTAAATGATTTTTATAGCCAGCTATTAATACAAAAGGTGGGCAAATGCTTAGGTATTTAAAAATGTCCTGTCCATGCATTTGAAGTCAATGGTAATTATCCTGGTAATAGATATAATTTCATGATTTTTATTTGTCAAATATTACAAGTTCTATAATTGTTTTTATTCTCATGAACATTATATCAAGTCAGAATTTTATATCTGAAGAAATAGAGGATTGAGTAAGAATCCATGTTCCCATAATATTTTATATTAATTTATCTATATTCATAATTTGCAGTAAATTTAAGGGTCACAAAATGATGTTTTGTGTTACCCATACAAAATTGAAAGAATACACTAGTGAAATAGAACATTCTATCACTGCACATGTCCACTATTTTGTGTCTGTGTGACTTCAGAGAAACAGCATCCCCTAGAAGCTTCTTAGTTTCATTCATAAAAGAATTTAAAAATGGTTTCAAACAGATGCTTTGGTACGATTTTGTCAGAATTTAAAGAAAAATCCTCAGGGCACGCAAACTGGGAATCTCAGCAGCTGTCTTGAGGAGGAGAATGGAGGGGAGAAGGGAAAATGCCCTAAAACCAGCAAGTTTAGAGTCTGCGTGGAGGTCAACCATGTGGTGAACTGGCAGACATATCATGGAGAGAAGGAAGCTTTAGAAAAAAACTAAAGAGATAAAAGATGCTGAGCCAGCCTAAAGCATTATGGAAAGCATGCTTAGAAAAGGAACATGAAGAAGAAAAGAGGAAGATTACACTTTTCTGAATAATTCAGGAAAGGGGGGAGGATTTATGGAAATCACATGTCTGTGGCCCAGATTCAGAAAGGTGGGAATTCTGAGCAAGAAAAGTGCACCATCTCATTCGCCCATGAGTATTTTGCCTGTCTTTTTAGCATAACTTAAGGTAAAACTGCCCTGCTAGGGGTGGTCCCTATGATCACATGATTGACCTGGAGTAACTGGAAACTTAAAGTGACAATCAGACCAGAAATTCTAATTTTTTGACCAGTGGATATTATATGCTTTTTGCCAATTTAACAACAGGAGCAGGTGCAATCTAGTCATCTAACATAAACTCCCAACATGGAACAGTTTTATTGAGAATGTCTTCATGCTGTAAATCAGAGCTCTAGTCCATTCCTCCTATATATCACCTGCACTGTGTCTTTTGTACCCAGGTCTCCCCATTCCTCAGCCACTTTCTCTGCTAGTAAATATTGTTTAAATCTGTAGTAAGGGCTGGAGAGATGGCCTAGTGGTTAATGAGCCGCCGACCGGCTCTTACAGAGGACCCGGTCGATCCCCAGCACCCACGATGGCGGCCGAGAAGAACCGTCTGAAACTCAATTCCAGGAGAACTTCCAGTTCAGGGGAATCTGAAAGATCCCTCCTCTGACCTCCGCCGGCATTGGATGACACGGTGCACAAAACCTGCAATGCAGACAGTACAAATTGATACACATACAGAATAAGTTAAAAAAAGATTAAAAAAAAAATCTGTAGTAACGTACTATTTGAATTTCATTTATCTGATTTTAGATAAGTCAGATTATACCAATATTTTATCTGTTTATTTTGTTAATTTCATCTTTCCATAATAATCATCCAGGCTTTTCCTTCTTTTTTAAAATTGCAAGACACTTCTTTTCTTGGGCTGAAGAACATTCAACTGCACACATGTAAAGCCTTTCCCAGGTTCTTGAGTTCAAGTTATTTTATTTCAACTGTTAGCCAAAATTGTGTGTTGTTTTACTTTCTATATGCTGAATATTTCCTTTTTCAAATTATTTAAGATTAATTATTGATTATCCAATAATGAGTATTTAACAAAACTTTTATAAATTTTAGGGAATAGAAAATAGTATAAATATTGAAACAAAAGCTACAATTAAAGTAATCCATAACAAAATTTTTGTGATGGCTGGAATAAGTTTTATCTTCCCCCAAAAAAAAAAAAAAAAAGAAAAAAAAATGAAAGAAAAAGAAATAAAGGCCAGGTGTGGTGGCGCATGACTTTTAACCAAGCACTCGAGAGGCAAGAGGCAGGCCGGCAATCTCTGTGAGTTCAAGGCCGAGCCTGGCTCTACAGAGCTCCAGGCCAGCTGGGACTAAAAGGAGACCCTGTCTCAAAAAATACCCCCCAAAT
>VZQC01005647.1:87593-102593 GCA_009823505.1 Rhizomys pruinosus
CACACACACACACACACACACACACACACACACACACACACACAATGAGGAATGAGGTCGTGTATTTTTAAATGTCTATTGAAGGTAGAAAAGCAACAATAGGCAGAAGGATACCTTGAGAGATCAAGATTTGTGTGGTGATGCATGCCTTTATTCCTAGCACTTGAGAGGCAGAGGCAGGCAGATCTCTATGAGTTCAAGGCCATCCTGGTTTACAGAGCGAGTTCCAGGCCAGCTGAGACTAAATGGAGACCTTGTCTAAAAAAGACCAAGGCCTCTCTTTAGTTCTAGCTGACCTGGAGCTCGCTCTGTAGACCAGACTGGCCTTGAATACACAGATAATTGAATTCCACCTGCCTCTGCCTCCCAAGTTCTGGGATTAAAGGCGTGTGCCACCAAGATTTTAATAATGAACATGGATTAGATTCTATTGGAGCATTAAACATAGAAAACACTTCCAACCCATCACCTTTGCCAATTCACTTTGTTTGAAGCCTTCATTAAAATTCAATTGGAAAGTCAAGTTTGTATACAACAAATAAAATATACAGCCACTTAGAAAGTAGAGAGATGGGCTGGAGAGATGGCCCAGCGGTTAAGAGCGCCGACTGCTCTTGCAGAGGACCCGGTTTGATCCCCAGCACCCACATGTTGGCTGAAAACCATCTTAGGTCCAGTTCCAGGGGAATTTGACACCCTTTTCTGACCTCTGCAGCATTGCACGACATAGGTGCACAGACCTACATGCAGACAGTACATTCATACACATAAAAAATAAATAAAAAAAAAGAAAGTAGAGAGACGACCTCTCAATGGCCTGAATTTTGGAAAAGAGAAGAAAATTCAGGGATTTCACCATCAGATATTATTGCTTTATTTATTTTTGGCCTTGAGACCTTATAATAGTTTGGGTTATATGTATGTGTAAAATTCTGAAAATTAACTATTGTGCTCTTACCATGTGTTTTCAAACAGTAAATTCTATTTGAAATTCTCAGAGAATTCTGTTAAAATCTAAGTGTTTGTGGAAAGATCCTATCATCTCCAAACAATTCAATTCTTTTCTCAGGATGCTTTACATGCATAAATAAGGGCTTGCAATATTCAAGTCTAGTCTGAGACTGTTGCCCATAGTTATCCTAACATACTCTGTGATTGTTTACATAATTCTGGGATCTGCTTGCCTAATACATCTAAACACTACTGTTCTAGCCACAATATACCACAAAACTAACACACTGGCAATTTAGTAAGTACTTTTATGTCCTTAAAGAACCTTGATTTTCACTGCACATGTGTATTTTCAGGTTGTCTATCCACAGGCAACATATGTCTTTAAAGCCCTTCTTAGGCAATTTGTTTTATGCAATAATATAAGGCATACTCTTTGGAATTCTAGGCTTCCATGCTTAACACAATTACTTCAGTTGAACTATGATTCAGTGTAAGTTTTGTATTCATTTACTGCCTATTTTAGAAGGTAAAGTGCAATATTTGACAAGTTACATCTTTTCATTATATATCATTGTTTTCTATTGATTTTTACTCCTACTATATTCTGAATCATATTAGAATCCTATGAGTCATTTATAGATTTAGTTCATAATATGTAATTTTTGAGTAAAATACATATATTTTGATGATAGCGCATGCTAATTGGCCATTTTGCAAAGTAATAATCATAAGAGCACTTTCTGAAGTTGTTCTATATAGATAATATCAGAATCCAGAAACCTCCACCATCTGAGGGAAAGCTTGAACTGTTCAAATTCCTCCTACATGGAGCTGGGTGTGGTGGTGCATGCCTTTAATCCCAGCATTCAGGAGGCAGAGCTAGGCAGATCTGTGTGAGTTCAAAGCCAGCCTGGTCTACATAGTGAGTTCCAGGACAGGTGGTGCTACAGAAATACCCTGTCTCAAAAAGAAAAAAAAAATACATGGAAAGAGACTTTCCTCTTTTATTTTCATGATATGAGCTGTTTATATGTTTTAATGTCTAGAATAAATAGTTTCCAGAGATTCAAGATGACAGTGACAGAAAGATGGGTTTTTCATACTGAAGAGGATATGAAGCAGATATCTCCACTCACAAAGGTGAATTTTCTATGATGTCCTGAAATGAAGAACTTAACCACCACACATACATCTAGAGAAATGAAGATTGAAATTTTAGAATATGAATACATTTCTTGCCATGTTGAGAGTGTAGCTCCTGTTAGGTCTCGGCTTCCCAGAATTCCAAGGGACATGAAGATGTCCACTTCCTCCAGAGGCTGTCAATCTTCTTACTTCTTCCCCTGTACCTGAGGTCCTGCCCCATGGCTATAAATGAGTGGGCCCCAGTTGCCATCTTGCCCCTGCTCCTGCTCCTGCTCCTGTTCCACCACATGCTAGCAGGTGGCCCGCTCTGGCAGTTCCCATGGAAGTAAATTGTGTTTCCAGAGTGACTTAAGTCTCATGTGCCTTTTTATCTGATGGTTAGCACATTTATAACATAACATAATGGTGCTGTGAACTCAGCTGGGGCTTGAGGTGTTTTCATCATGCTGAGCTGCTGAGTGATTGCAGGCTCTCCCCTTGGAAAGAACCTAACTTTTTTTGCAAACCCCTGGAAACTGCCAGAAGCATATTTCTCCAGAGAACCATCTTCCACATTTCACAATGAGTTCTCTCTCCCTCTCTCTCTCTCTCTCTCTCTCTCTCTCTCTCTCTCCACTTCTGCCTCTGGTTTTCTCTATCTTCTCTCTGCTTTTCTTCTCAGCCAGCACCACCACCATTTTGAACCCACTGAGGTTTGCGGACTCTCCCTGGATTCCCAAGTCTGCCATACTCTAAACCATTTCTACAGTCTCAGGATGCTGAAACTTCAGACTAGGGTTCCATTAAACTGATCTCCCTTGTGCCCCCAGGACACTGGTCTCACAGGCATGTAGGTCCCATCTCTACTTCTGAGTTTAAGTAAGGATGCTTTTTTAATACTCAAAAGTACTTCTAAAGCTGAGTTTCCCTGCTTTGCGTGTTTTGCTTCCTTCCCCCACTCCACATGCTCTGATCCATCTCTTCCTCTCTCCTGACCTCCATGCAACCTTGGCAGACTTCTACAGTAAAGGGTTGCTCCCTAAATTCAGGCTTTTTTCTCTTTTTTTTTTTGCTTTTTAACTCCCCCCAACCCCCGCAGGGCAGCTTTTCCCTGCTGTGAGGCTTATGCATTCAAATAGGAATGAGAGCAGTGAGACTGTGTCTGCACATGCCCCATTTCCATGGTAGCTTCGCTAAACCACACCCACTCCTTCACAGTGGCCATCTTGACCACATGTTTGCCATTTCCAGGAACCAAGACCGCACCTGTTCCTCAGCTACACCTGCTCCTCGGCCACCATCTTGTCCATGTGAATGCTGCCATCCTACCTATGTTTATGGATTCCATGTAACCTATCCCGAGTTTTGTTTTTACCATTTTCATTGGTTTCAAAATACAATCAATTTTCCATTTTTACTTTTGTATGGATAGTTAAGTTTTTTACAGGCTGTCCTTTGAGATTTTTACATCATCTGGCTTTTTAACAAACTGTTTTGGGTTTGTTCATTTTTTTATATTTTGTTCATAAGACTTTTACCTAATTTTAAGGGATTATTTCAGATTTTAGCATTTTTCCATTTCATTGGTTTTCTTTATAAATCCCATTTTATTCAGAAATCCAGTTTTGTTTCTGCTTCCAGATACAAGCTTCTGTATCTGAGATTAAGGTGCCCAACACACCTCATTCCATGTGGCATCCAGGCAGTAAAGTTTTAAGGGACCTTTGATTTTTCTATGAACAATAAATTTATTCTTATTAAATTAGCAGGTAATCTACACAAGCCAGATCTGCCAGCCTGCCCACTCACCTGTCCACCATCCTGAACAGGCGTGCATGCACACACAGCCTGTGCTGCAAAGCACAGCATGGGCACTCGGGCTGTTCCCACCTGAGTGGATGTTTTAAACATTTTTTTTCACTGAAATGAAATGAGACTGAGAAAATGTTTTAAACTTTAAATGATTCTGTGTAAATGTGACAATTGCAATTAATGTTCCACAGCTCTGCACAACAATAGACAACTTTAGAGCTAAGTATGCAGCAGATCAGTGAACTGAGAATTTTCTGTGTCTTGCCATCAAGTTATTCTGGGTACCAACACTTATGACATTTTAGGGGAAAAAAGGGGGGGTTTCCCATTGTCCAGTGTGAACAGATACAATTAAGTCATGTGTCTGTCCAACCTGTCTGTTATAACCATTCTCCAATGTGTCTTTGTGATTCATGTAACTGCCCTGTGTCCATGTTCTGTTGTGTGTTTTCTGTCAAAACGAAAGTGGCCACTTCAAACTTCTTTCATTCTATATTGTGCACAAAAAGAAAAACCTAACTTTACTTTTGGCATGTCTCTTACATTTTTTCAAAGGCCTGATTTGAACCTGGGTTCCTAGGTGTGATGGTTTGAATGAGTGTCCCCCATAGGCTTTAAGTATTCAGACATTTTGTCTCCAGTTGGTGGCACTGTTCTCGGAGGTCTTAGAAGGTGTGGCCATGCGGAGGAAGTATGTTACTGGGGGCAGGCTTAGTGAGTTTAACAAGCCTTGTCGTCTCCAATCACTCTCTCTGCTTCCTGTGCTCATTGAAGATGTGACCCTGGCTTGCTGCTCCAGCCCCAGCCACCATGCTTCCTGCTACGATGGACTCTGATTCCCTGGAACCGTCAATCATAAGCTCAAATAAACTCTTCCTTTTATAAGTTCCTTTGGTCATGGTGTTTCATCAAAGCAACAAAAAAGTGACAAATACAGTGATTTGGTACCAGAGAGTGGGCTGTTGGCTGTGAAGAACATGACCATGTGGATATTAGGAGAAATGTTGAAGACTTGGAATTTTGGGCTAGAAAAGCTGTTGACTACTGTAAGCAGAGCTTAAGGGTCCATTCTAGTAGAAGCCTGGAAGAAAGCATTGCTGCAAAAAATGTAGCTCCACAGGAAAATAAAGACTTAGGCAGCAACTGGGATATTTTGATAAAGAGTCTGGCAGCAGTTTGCCCACAGCCCAAATGCTTGCCTGATGCTAAGTTGAAAATCAATGGACTAATGTCTTTGGCAGAGGATATTTCAAGGCAGCCTAATGTAGAAATGGTGGCATTGCTGTTAATGGTGAATATTGTACAGATCTACAGTGAAGAAGAGCAGATGGGGCAGAAAGAAATGCAGAATGTACAGTTTGGATCTGAAAACTGCACTAGGAATATTAAAGGTGTGGCCAAGGCATGTGAAGGAGAGGTTCCTTTTGATAAGGAGACTAAAGTGATTAAGGAGAGGCCTAGCTATTTAAAAGTAAACAATGGAAAAAGTGAGATTAAAGCAATTAAGGAGAGGCCTCGAGATTTACAAGTAAACAGAAACAACAGTAACTTCTGGGCAAGAACACAGCCAGCTAACCCTCCAATTTTTGAAAGGAAAATACTGAAAGCATTTTCTACTCCAACAAGTCCAGGGCAGAGAAAATTTGCAAATGTGGTTGAAGTAGGAGAGAGTCCATCCATAACTTGCAGCCGAATTTGGCAATTTCATTCACGTGGTGCTGGCTTTAGAGGCATGAAGGATGCAAGAGTGAAGTGGTTATCATTTCTTCACTCAAGGTTTCAGAGAGCCACAGAGGCCAGGCAGAGTGCAGCAGGGGCGTCCCTGAATAAAGAAGGCCCTGATAGGCCATTGCATGAAGCTGTGAATATGAAGCCTGGTTGGCAGCAGAAACCCCAAGAAGACTTTCGAAATGCCAGACCTGTGAGATATTTGCCAAGGAGAGCTGCATACAGGGAGTGGTACCAGCCTAAGAAAGAGATGTATGCTGCACACAATCCTGGAAGAGCTGAGCCATCTAAGCCCTTTGGAAGTCAAGTCCCAGAAGTCCCACATGGAGCTACTGGATTTGGTGTTTGCCCTGCTGGTTTTCGGTCTTGTTTTGGTCCAGTATTTTCTCACTATGCCTCTATTCCTCCCTTTTGGAATGGGAAAGTGTATTCAGTTCCACTGTAGATTGGGAGTTTGTAATTTGTCTTTTGATTTTACAGGAGCTTACAGTTTAGGAGATTGGCCTGAGTCTCAGAAGAGACTTTGGACTGTAGACTTTTGAATGGCATTGAAACTGGTAAAGACTATGGGGACTTTTAAGGTTGGACTAAATGCATTTTGCATTTTATATGGTCAGGAGCCTATGGGGGTCAGGGAGTGGAATGTGGTGGTTTGAATGAGTGTCCCCCATAGGCTTTAAGTATTCAGACATTTTGTCTCCAGTTGGTGGCACTGTTCTTGGAGGTCTTAGAAGATGTGGCTGTGCTAGAGGAAGTACGTTATTGGGGGCAGGCTTAGTGAGTTTAACAAGCCTTGTGGTCTCCAATCGCTCTCTCTGCTTTCTGAGCTTATTGCGAGATGTGACCCTCTGCTTGCTGCTACATCCCCGGCCACCATGCTTCCCAACACAATGGACTCTGATTCTCTAGAACAGTCAATCGTAAGCTCAAATAAACTCTTCCTTTTATAAGTTCCTTTGGTCATGGTGTTTTATCACAGCAACAGAAAAGTGACTAATGCACTAGGTTTCTACACTGGTTGTCTAAAGGTTTTATTTCTTTTCTGTCCAAATTATTTTCTTCACAGGTATTAAAATTAAAATTTCCTTTCCAGTTTTTTTTCTTGTTTTCAGACCTCTGAAGACCTGATTTTTGACCCTTAGGAGTTCACTAACAGATTTTTTTTCTCCTTAACCAGGCTTCTGACAGCTGTGCCACCGTTCTTCTGAACACAGACCATTTTAAAACTCCCAGGATTCATTCATACTCTGGCACTTGGGCAGTGGCACATGGTTTCCCCTGCAATCTCTTCCCTTCAATTAAACAGCCTAAATATCTTTGGTATTGCCAGTTCTTTAATTATTGAATATATGATTCTGTTTTCCATCACATGTTAAAATATTTCAATAAGTTCATACTTTTATAACCAAAGGTGCAAGACATCAATGCCAGCATGATAAGGAAACTGTATTAGCCATCTCAGCCCTGGCAGTACAATTAATTAGAGCTGCATGTTTTAGATAATATATCTAAACGTGTATTTTCTCCAATGTATGTGACTGTTCAGTACAAACACTAGGATAAAAATCTCTTGAATGAATGTGTGGATAAACGTGTGTATGTGTATGATATTGTTAAACAGCATATTAAGTTTTTTTTTTCTGTATGATAGCAATGCATGTGCCTCTGCTCAGTACAATCTTTATAAACTACCATCACCAAATTTATTTATTAGAACCTTAGTTTTGAGTGTATTTATGAAGTAATGTACACTTTTAAGAATTCTAGAATACGATTGTCATATACAAGAAATTGTGTTCCACCTAGCAAGTACTATATACCTTGTTACAGCCTCAAGTGAAACAGGCATATATAAATATTGAGTTACCCATACACACTAAAACTGTTTTATATATCTGTTATACTTTGCACATGTTACTTTTAATACTTTTAAGAAAAATTAGCTTTTATTTACAGTGACCACATGGACAGTCTGCATGTAACCAATATGGGCGAGCCCTAAGTATTTCCTGTCTACTGCTGGTATGTGACAATGCCCCCTTCCTTTTCCTCCTCAAAGCTATAATTCAAAATCTGGGGACAAGTGACATAGCATCATTTGAGATAGTCTTAGAAGGTATTTGTTTTAGCCTCTTTATTATTTTGGGTTTGTTTCATAGGCTATGTTAGAATTCTTTTTGCCTTTCCTGGTTTAAATCCATTTAACTTTGCATACCTAAATAACCTTTAGGGACCGTAAAGAAAAAATTGTAGGCCTTGCTGCATAGGTTTAATGTCAACTTGAGACACCTGAGCTAAGAAATTTCAATAATTGCCTTCATTGGACAGGCCTGTGCCCATTGTGAGCAATGCCATCCTTGGCCAGATATTTATGTATTGTACACCATAGGCTGAACATGAACCAGCAGCATGAGCCAGTAAGTAGCATCCTTTCCTAGCCTGTGCTGTAGTTACTATCAACAGGTTCCTACCATGAGCTTTTATTATTAGTCAGAATATGTTATCACAGCTATTAAGAATTTATTAAGAGTGCTTAAGTCAATGTTCAAGCTTTACTTAGGTGTTATATAGTAATTAAAGTACCAAATTTATTCAAATGATTCTCTTGGAGGTGTAGCAACCATACTTAAAGCTCCAATATGATTTGGCAAGGGGGATTGAAGTGATAATCTTTTGGCCCCTACCCTCTAAGTTTTACTTAAGTCCTATGGTCCTGCATTGGCACCTTTGTACATGTTCTATGGCAGTGAGTCACCAGTAATCCCAGGCCAGGGAGGTCTTGGAGATTCACTTAAAAGGACTTCATCCATCCAGTGTCCAGTCAAGGGAGGAAAGTCCATATAGAGGAGAAACTCCTCACACTTCAAAGGGAAGCTCTGGTTAAGCAAGGCCTGACTTTGTCCTCACATAGATGGAACTGGTGAAGAGAGCCAGGCACAAAGCCTGAGTGTCCCTCTAATGACCAGAACCTCAACTGACCTTAACACCAAAATTAATTTCATTTATCTGAGCTCTAAGTGTGTGGTTTTAAACACTCCAACAGGAAACTATAATCTAAAGAGAAAATAAAATAATTTACACCTTTTTACCAGAGAGATAGGTGAGAAAACTACTGCATCAAGTTAGAAACACATTGTGTTTGTTATGCTGGCTCTCATTCTGGAGCTCTGTGTACTAAAACTGGCCCTCATTCTAGAGCTTTGTGTACTAAAACTTTTTTTCCACCAGTCTCCTACCATGAGCTTTTATTATTAGTCAGAATATTTTGCCACAGCAATTAAGAATTTATTAAGAATGCTTAAGTCAATGTTCAACTTTTACTTAGGAGTTATATGGTAATTAATGTACCGAATTCATTCAAACAACCCTCTTGGAGGTTTAGCAACCATACTTAAAGCTGAAATCTGATTTGGCAAGGGGGATTTGAAAGGACAATCTTTTGGCCCTTACCCTCTAAGGTCTACTTAAGTCCTAGGGCCCTGTATCAGCACCTTTGTCTTATGGCAGTGAATCACCAATCATCCAGGTCAGGGAGGTCTTAGAGATTCACTCAAATGAACTTCATCTGGTTAGTGTCCACTCAAGGGAGGAAAGTCCATATAGAGGACAGATACCTCATGCTTCAAAGGGAAGCTCTGGTCAACCAAGGCCTGACTTTGTTCTCACATACATAGAGCTGGTGAAGAGAGCCAGGCACAAGGCCTGAGTGTCCCCCTAAGGACCAGAACTTCAACTGACCTAAACACCAAAACTAATTTTATTTTTATGAGCTAAGTGTGTGTGTTTTTTTTTGTTTTTTTTTTATTTATTTCGGTATGTGTATCAATGTACTGTCTGCATGCAGGTTTGTGCACCCGTGTCGTGCAATGCCGCGGAGGTCAGAAGAGGGTCTCAGATTCCCCTGGAACTGGAGTTCTCCTAGAACTGGAGTTTCAGATGGCTCTCGGCCGCCATGTGGGTGCTGGGGATCGAACCCCGGTCCTCTGCAAGAGCGGTCGGCGCTCTTAACCGCTAGGCCATCTCTCCAGCCCTAAGTGTGTGGTTTTAAACACCCCAACAGGAAACTATAATCTAAAGAGAAAACAAAATAACTTACACCTTATTACCAGAGACATAGGTGACAGACCTACTGTGCCAAATTAGAAGCCTATTGTGTCATGCTAGGAAATATCTCAGAGATAGGTGACAGATCTACTGTGCCATGCCAGAAAATACCACCTTTTATATTCTCGTGGTTATGCTGGTTCTCGTTCTGGAGCTCTGTGTACTAAGACTTTTTTTTTCTAATTCCTCGACCTAGGGTACAGTTCCTCTCTCCCTCTGGAGACCCTAGACGGGAACCCTCCAATTGCTAATGCACCCATTACCCCCTCCCCCGTTGGTACTGTGAAGTCCCTGCACTGGTATATTCATATAAGACTCAACCAGCTTGGCTTTTCAGTTGCAGAGAAAATGTCCACTAAGTACTCACCACTATCCATCTGGACCAAAACCACCAGGCAGAGCACCCAGATCAGCCAAGATGGGAAACCAGATTCTAACCCTCCAGCCTGACAGTCAATCCCCTGAGACTTTGCCACCTCACCCCTGCCCCCAGCTCTGAAGCAGATACAGAAGAGAGAATGGCATCCCATTTCCTTATCATAATCAAAAGGCTGGAATGTTAGGACTGGGCTTCCCAGAATTCCAAGAGACACAAAGATGTCCACTTCCTCCAGAGGCTGTCAATCTTCTGACTTTTTCCCCTGTACCTGAGGTCCCGCCCCCATGGCTATAAATGGGTGGTCTCCAGTCGCCATCTTGCCCCTGCTCCTGCTCCTGCTCCTGTTCCACCACACGCTAGCAGGTGACACTGTTCTTGGTTGCCCACCAGTACTTGCTGGTAAGACTCTCTTGCTACCAAAAGGGGATAAAAAGTAATGATCAACCTACCCAGCTATGAATCCTGTGAACTGGAAGCCTGGAAGATGTGCCTTCTGCAATAATGGCACAAACACTGAGAGTAACCAACAGCGGGAATGACTTTTATTAGTGGATACAATCTGGATTAATGATTTTTAAATAACCTCAGCAAAAGAATGTGCTCTTGTGTCTTGTAACCTAACACCTGATTTCATTTCCTAAACAACCTCAATTTGATACTCTACTCAAAAGATAATGAATGGATGAATGTGTGTATGCTTGAGAATTAATATATAAAAGTGCTGCGAATCGTGCAACACACTCTTCTCCTTTAGACACAATGGACATTGATTGTAAAAGGACATGTGACTGTGGATGAAAATCCCCAAAGATCTTTGAGATTACAGGTGAAGCTGAAAGTAAACTTCTCCAATAAAGAAGGAGAAGCTTGTTGAAAAGAAAATGTAAGTGTGGCCTGCCCCATCAGCATTGTTGTGAGAGACATCTGGGGGAACTGTTGTCTTCTGGGTTCAAGCCCACTCATTTTGTTTTTGAAAAATTTTTATTGAATTTTTGTGTATTTCATACAGAATATAGTAATTAAATTTATACCCTTTCCCCATTTATATCCTTCCACAGACCCCTCCGTAATGTATGCATTCTGTCATTTGTGTTAAGGTCTAGCTATACAAGTTAATGTCTCCAGATTTCCCTCAGTTGAAGTTCATCTGCTGAGGTCTAGTGGACCTATCTAAAATTGTTAGCTTTAAGAAGAGCAACTCTTCCTCACTCAGCAGTAATCAGCTGCCAATGTTTCTTCCGGTAAGATTGGAGCTGCTGCCAATGGCCGTAATTCTGTATTGGGTTATTGTCTGTTTGATAACTGTGCATGCTGACACCATTGCTGTAGGTTCATGTGAGAAAGGTCCCAGGAGCCTGTAAAACTCTGTTTCCATACATTCATATACCTCCTCCCATGGCTCTTAAAATCTTTCCATCCCCTCTTCCACAGTGTTCCCTAACCCTGGGTGGATGAAGCTTAATATAGGAGTCTTGTTGAAGGACCCACACTCTGCAAGCTCTTATTCTATACTCTGTCCATTTTCTGTCCTTTTGTGTTCATGACACTCTGTTGCATAAGATAACTGATGAGAGCTGAGAGATGCATTACTGTTCTCTCTACCCCTTTTTCTTTTTCTTTTTATGTGTATGAATGTACTCTGCATGTAGGTTTGTGCACCCGTGTCGTGCAATGCCGCAGAGGTCAGAAGAGGGTCTCGGATTCCCCTGGAACTGGAGTTATCCTGGAATTGGAGTTACAGATGGCTCTTAGCCTCATGTGGGTGCTGGGGATTGAACCCAGGTCCTCTGCAAGAGCAGTCGGTGCTCTTAACCGCCTTTTTCACTATATCCCGTGAAACCTTAATGTAAATGTTGTATTATAGATGTGTCATTTAAGCTTGGGCGACTCACGATCTCTGTGTATGACTAGTTGTGATGCCTGGGATAGCTTTCATTAAATATAAGAATCTTTATTTTGTACTTAATGAGAAATAACATTTATCTAGGGATGTGACAGCCTTGGCATTTTCTCTAAGAGCTATGACATCGCCAGCCATGTGGATCTGAATAGGTTTACAAAACCACACATGAGTTTGCTTGCATTGAGTGGTCTCTATGTCCAATTAGGTTGCTGTTGATCATCCCCAAGATAAAAGTTCCACTATTGTGCCAATATTGATGCGGTTATTAAACAGTAAAGGTACGGTTTGATCATTGATTGATGTTCTTCCTTAGCAGCTTTCAAAATGATCTCCAAAAATGTGGGATTTAGGCCTCAGTGGGAGTCCTTTCCAGGTCAGTTCCAGCTCCATTCTTGTGTCTGAAGTATGCCCTGTCTTGACAATTAGGTTCTCACCTTCAAGTTCTGGGAGGCAATCAAAGGTTGTGACAATAGCTTGTGTACTTTGAGACTCTCTTGGAGTACTCTGGGCAACAATTCAAAGGGTGGTTTTCTCCTGTCTTGCACTGATTCTTGTTATATAGACAAGATGTTTAGAATGACTCATGCAGAAATATTGTGTGTGTACTTTTTCAGTAGGTAAGAGCCAGAAGTAGTGGATAACCACAAATATATAATTTTCCAGTCAGTTAATCATATCAGTTACTCATATTAATTCACAGCTATGCTGACATCATGGACACATCGTAAGTGAGCACAAAGCAGACAAAATACCAGCTTAGATGAGAACATGGGTAAGTAATCACAACTGAACTTGAAGAACTTTTGGCAACCAATGGCTGCTGGAAGAGGTAGAGATAGTCTCTTTCACCAATGGGACTCTTGGTCAGTTAACCAAGCTCCAATAACTAGACTCACACTAAAGAACATTTGGATGTACAAATTAGACTTGACCGGCTTTATTTTATGCACGCACACACACACACACACACACACACACACACACACACACACACATAAATATATACATACATAGATGTAAACAAATATGCATTGTATATGTATATTTGGTAGGGACAGTAAGGGTAGCTGAGGATATGGGAAGTTAAATACTATTAGATTATACTTTTTGATATTTTCAAAACTTCATAAAATATTATTTGCATAGTAATTCCTTATATTGAACATGGCTAAAAAAAACTATAATAAAGCAGGAAAAGCCAAATTTAAAAGTAAAATGTGCCTTCTCTCATTTTTAAAATGTTAAAGTCATTCTAGGTTTTCCATCTTTTTCCATCTAGAAAGAAAATTAGAGAGACAGAAAAATCACAGCAATAGTCTTTCAATTTCTACTTGTTCATGGGCTAACAGGGACTTGCACAATTTTGTTGAAAGCTTTAAAATGGATTAGCAATTTCTAATGATATGGATATGAACATTATAAATCTTTATAACATGCACTTTTGCATTGATTCAAAAATACTGTTTCTTAGCAGAATCAATCAGGATAAGCAAATTATGTGGTTAAAAAGGAAACTAAGCTATCATTAATAAGTTAATATGAAAAGTTATTCTATAGACAAAGCAATTTCATCTCCCTTGAATAAGAAGGGAATAAATGTGTGTTTTTAGACATTTTCAGTTTCACACAGGACAGTTAGTTTTCTGATCAAATCTAAAATATAAAGCTTTAAAAATCTTCATTCAACAAATAGAAAATGTCCAACAATATAATACTTCAATATTTCTCCAAAGGTGATAACTGACAATGGATAAAGAAAATTTAGTGCTTAAAAATAATTATCTACCACAGAAATTACAATATTTTAGATATACAGGGCTTATCATTAAAAACATGTAACATTTTGCTGAAGGAACAGTTATTTTCACATTCAAAAATACAGTTGGATACAGTTCTTAGAAACAGGAAAACCCTAACATCTATTGAGAGGATTCCAGTCCCTTGAAGAAGCTCAGAAGTGTGTAGCAGCATCCTGGGAGTCAATGGCTCAAACGCCATCTCTAAAGGCCTTAAATGTTTGTTTCATTGATGATAAATATTCTGCAAAGCAAATATTTATTATATTTCCCCATAAAATATCAGTATTCCTTAAAATGTGATGTAGGCATTAAATCAATATAATATATGGCTATGTTCATAACAGGAGGTACACCATGAGTTCAAGGTCACCGTGGACAGGATGGTGATCTGTCAGTCATTCTTTGGAATCAGAATAAGATTGTACATCAAAATAACACAAAAAAGTTAAGATTTTGTATTAAAATTCCAAATTGAAATAATTGACTTCTGTTTCTCTTTTTTATTGAATAGAAAACTAGTAAAAAATCTATTTTAAAATAGATAAGATTTTTGTGTATTGTCTCAAACAATAATTTACACTACTATGCTCAACATACCTACCTTGATACTTCATTTTCCGCAATCTTACTTAGCATTCTCACTCCGTTACAACAGAAGCTGCTATTCTATTAAGTTTATAAGGTAAAGTATTCATGATAATGATTTTTTTGTAAAATTACCTCTACTGAAACATTATCATCTCCCTTACATAGGAATAATGCACCACATATGTTTAAACTTAGCAACATTAGATCTAGCAGACATCCAGATCAAGCAGACGCAGGAAGCCGTTATTCAAAAAGGATGCATTGTCTTTGCTGCACATGAAAAGCATAATTAAAAAAGAAAAACTCTTCATTTATTAAATATTCTAACTAAAATGATATATGCAGACTCTCAAAAAGAGAATGTTTTGTTTTAAATATACTCCACATTTTCTGTGCTACACAATTTTTATAAGAAAAGTGCAAGTTTTTTATGGTGGAAAAAAATATAGTGATGTAAGAATACAATTGCTTATAATTAGTTTTACAAACTTCATAAAATAAAGAAGCAAAAGGTTAATAGCTTTTAGTATTCTTAAGCATGATTTAAGAAAATACATCAGCATGGCTAGAGAAATGGCTCAGCAGTTAAGAGCACTGGCTGCTCTTGC